>JAQFVV010012630.1:1529709-1662490 GCA_028023455.1 Epiperipatus broadwayi
ACCGACTTTGTATATATTTTATTTTATACTGGTGTCTGTAATTTTTAAATAATTATTTTATTAGCAACCAAGAAGTTTTTAATTAATCAATAATTGTTTGGACAAAAGTTGATTTATTTTAAAGTTTGAATATTGATTAGTTAGATTATTTCTTGACAATCTTCTCTAGTTATAATAGATCAGGAATTCAAACTAATTATGGAAGAGGTTATAGGTTAAAAGGATACTCAAACATCTTGTAAAGTGGTCACATGATTACTACTATAAATAGTTGACATTATTATCTGCTCAAGGTCTTCAATTAGTTTTAATTTTATTTATATTTGTAGCAGGTGAATTTTAAAAACTAAGTAAATTTTAAAAGTGTAACTTTTTTAAATTTAATTATTTTGTTAGCTTAAGTATGTTAGGCTAAATTACAGTATCTAGACACAATCATCTGAATTGAAAATCCAAAGGAAGTGAAATCTTCATTTCTCCAACCAGTTTTAATGGTAATGTCATTAATCATTATAATGTTTAGAATATTAACTTTTAATTTTTTCATGTTGGAAAACATCAAGTTATTATTATTGCCATTATAATGATGCAAGAGCTATTGCCAATTTCAAGGCATGCAAGAATGTCTGCTTTAAATTTAAATTTGCCACAATATATTTAAATTTCTTAGCAGCAATAATGACCTTTAGAATATTAATAATTTTCTGTTATTTTATTTAAAAATACTGATTTCATGTTTTATGATGAGTATGCTTATCAAATATTTTAAAAGAATTTATTTTAAATCCACAAAAGATATTTACTTTTATAATAATAATATTTTACTTCAATGAACAATTTATTTGTGCTGATTTTAATAAAGGACATATTGTTAATTGAAAAACAGCTTGAAAGAATGTATGTATTATGACTGTTTTGTTTTCTCCCCTTTGGAAGAAATCATTTTCTCAAGGCAGGGGTAATACAAAAATCAACTTACAATAAACTGTTCAATAAATATTAGGTGAAATTTAAGTTTTTCTCTTGATAAAAGGAAATATTAAAATATAGTTGCAAAAAATGAAATTACATTTAAATGAACTTACATGACTTTTCTGTATTAAATATTTTATAATGCCTGCAATAATATTTGAATCCTGTGAGCTCTCTTCTGTCCCTGAGAATTACTATAGTGACTGCTGTGGTCATAAATATGACATCTGAAATAAATATTTTTTCCTCCCAATACTTTATAATGTTGAATAAATATGATTTATCAGAAGTATTCGACTATAAAATAGTCTCATTATTATTACAAGTTAGAATAATTTCTATGATGGATTAATTTTTGGAAAACCTGAACTTAAATATTAAAGAAATATTTACTACAAATTAATGAACATTTATTCTACTTTAAATCCATGGGTGTTTATTTATTCAATAAATGTCCATACATGTATCTTATTATCTGATAGTATAATTATTTGAAATTTTACTAATGATATACAAGAAGTGTTTTGCATATTTCATAGTTATAATCTAGATTTTGATATAATTATATTGCATTTTATGATGGATATATTTTCTGTTCCACAAGATGGTATTGCCAAAAATTCATATTCTAGTGCAATGGCTATTCAAAGAAGAAAGCTGCAGGACTTTATTTAATTTAATGGTAAATGGTTGAATTATACTTATATTTATGATTTTGCATACTATATTTTATTTCTGGTGCACATAATTTTCATATTATATGCTATACTATAAATATTTTAAGTTACAGTTCTCAGAGTAGCAATTTATCATATTTTTATATTTTAAGTTAGTATGTTTTTCTTTTTACATAACAATTATTTGTTATGCTATAAGCTGAATATGCAGATGTATATTTCTATTATTTAGTTTATGCTTATTTATTGCCTAAATTAATGGAGCAATATTTGGCATTAGTTATTATTTATCATCTTTCATACTTGTTAGCTATACTATTTTGTTAGAGATAGTAGATTTATTCTCTATTTTAGTAATGCTTATTTATATCAGTATGTTTAGAGATAGTAGTACTGATTCTCTCTCTCTTATTGTTTTGCTAGCTTATTTTTAAGATAGTAGAATTGTCTCTTTTTTATTATTGACTTGCTAGCATATATGCATGCTCATGTCCATATATTGCTGGAGATTAGTAGTCTAGGTTTTCTCTATTTTAAAACAATTCCTATTTAATATTTTGCCCTGATTTGCATTGTCATTATTTTTTCTGACTGGTGACAAAGTCCTAGATCCTTTTATTCACCATCAATAGTAGGTGCATATTATGAGCTACAACTATCATTCTTTTACTTTGCTTTACTTAATTTGAAAATGAATTTGTTTATAGTATGTATAGTAAAGCATGTGTAATAATTTACCATGGCTTTATCCAGTATTTTAATGGTTTTATCAAGGTATTGCGGAATTTCATTTTTACTTCTATAGCATTCTTGGTTGACTTAGATGTGAATAATTTATTGTAGATGTATCAGTCCTACACTTGAGCTTTACCAATAATGAGAACAAAATACAACATAATTAATTTTACATATTTAAAAGTTTATTATAGGCATAAATAGACAACATACACTTATCTTATCACTCCTTCATCACTGTATGATAAACTAATATTGAGTATGTTAAATATTCATAAAAGGGACACTACTTGTAGGAAGGTTAGTATCATTGTATGATTGCATTAATGATAACTTTTTGATAATTAAGCAATAGAAAGCTTATTTTAATCTGCTGGATTACTTTGTTAATCCAATTGAATTTTTTTTATAAAACATGTTGTAAATTTAAAATTCTTCTGTCATAATTTTGAGGAAGTAGCAGTTGTGGAAGCCTTTGGCTCTGTGGACTCAAATATGGAGTACTTGTAATTTTATATTTGTTTTTATTTAGAATAAATATTTGTCTTTGTTATTTAAGAAATTTCTTATAGTTTTTTGTTCACGTTATTCCACTTATCAACGAGAATTCATTCCACATATGAATAAAATTTAAGTGCTTATAAAATATAAATTATTTTATATGTATTTTGTAAAAGAATACATGAATATAAAAACTAATAAAAGTTATTTTATTAAATTATTCAAATATTATAATTATATTTAAGAGAGCTGTATTTTGCTTAATAAAGAATTATATATAATATTGAATTTCAAAAAATCTTCCACATTTCACTTTTCAGCAAAAAAAACTTTTAATATTCATTACAGTTTCGACTGTACCATGCAGTCTTCATCAGATCTACAAAATTTGAATACACATAAAAATACAACCATTAAAATACATTATTTTATATAAAATTATTAAATTCCTATTAAACTTTTAAATTTTTAAAAAAAAATTTTAAACTTTTTTAATTCATATAATATCATTAACATATTAATCATCCTATTTTATATTCTTTTAAAATCTTTTTTATCCTCTTTCTTTATAACACATACCTATACATATAACTTTAATACATATAATATTTACATTATAAAATAATTTTAATTACACTACTCCATAAAAAATTTTTAATCACTATCAATATAATCTTACTTTATCTTTTATTCTAACTAAATACTTATTTCCATTCATTTTACCTTCTTAATTATTCCATATCAAATTTTCTTAGCTTAATCTATTCTTTCAACTGTCTTTATCCTCCATTTTACTCTAGTTATAATTTGATTTATTATTTTGGATCACTTTAATTAATTTTACTTGCTTAAATGAAATCACTGTTCACATTTATTTTTAAATCATTTTCATATTTGAAGATCATATTTATTATTTTATGATAAAATTTAATTTTACAAGAACCTAGTTCATATTTATAAGATGTTTAAGTGGATTTATTCTAGAAAATTTAGAATGGCTATTAAATCTCTTACCCATTCTTAATATCTGAGTCTAATCCTAGATTATTCATTATCTTATTCTAAAATAAGAGATCATGTTTTATTTTATTTAAGTTAGCAATAGTATTGTTATTATAATTATGATAAGACATTAGCTTAGGGGAAATGTATGTCATTTATTTTATTTGCTAGGATATCATTCAATTAAGAATAAGTCTAAAGAGTCAAAGAGAATTTATTTTATCAATAAATAAGATCATATTACCTTTATGTGCCATGATTTATTTTATAAACCATATTATTTAAATTTATTTTGATAATGAAATTACATTCAAAATATGGATCTTAAGTGACATAGAATTTACAAAGAACATTTTCAATTTTATAAAAGTTAAGCAATGAGATGCTTAGAAAATATTGAAGAGATTAATTAAGTGGTAGTTGTAGTAGATGTTTGTAGAAGAAAGAAATTTAAATGTAACCTTATGGGCATATGTTCACAATATTAGGTCTTTTATTTCTGCTAGAATAAATTGAGATTTCTCCTCATCTTGAGTTATTAGTTTATTGCTTTATATTGTAATATTTTATTATAATGCTCCCCCCCTATGTATGTTTTTATTGTAGCAAATGGCCTTTATTGTATAAACCCAATGTGCTTATCTATATCACCTGACATTTTAGATTATATTTAGTGCAAAATTGTTGTTACTGCTGAGTCATTTCATTGTTCATCATCATTATCCATAGGTTACAAATTTGGCACATAAATATATGGCTCTTCTCTCTCTATTTATAGATTACAATTTGGTTTGTCAATTTAATGGTGATCAGATAGCTGGAAGGATAAATTTGTTGTTGCTCATTGTATCATTTATAGGTTACAATATATATTGTAATCTGGCCAAATGGTCAATGGGCTGAAGAGCAGCAGAGAGCATATGGCAACAGTAGACAAGATTCATCAAAACATTTACTTTTCAAATATTCTCAAAATCTCATAACCATCAACTGCTGTAAAATCATAATTTTTTCTACATCTTCATTTAGGTTCAAATTAAGTGCCTTTATGAAGGAAGAATCTGCTTTAGTTTAAATCTGGATAACATTATCATTTTCTATTGGTAAACAAGTTAAAATTACAAAACAACTTATAAATCCTTTTCAAATATTTTTTTATTTATAATAAATTGTTTTTTTACATAAATATAATGCTGATATTAATTATTTCAAATAGTCAGTTTTTAAATATTGGATCAATTATATTATGTGTGTAAGTATCAAAGCTGTATGCAAGTAATATTTTTAAAATGTTTAAATATAATGTTCAAAAATAATACAGATGTATAAATGATAGTTTATTTTATTTTATAGATGTCACATTTCAATACAGATTATAAAATATATAATCTGTGTTATTTAGTATGTATAATTTTAAATAATAACTGTTCAAGTAGTAATATATATATATGGGCTTTGACTGATACTATATATATTGACAACTGATATATGATTGATATGTTTAGCTTGATATTATTTGTTAGTTCCAGTTATAAATTCCCGTGGCATCATTTTGTAATGATTTTGTTTTTGTAATGAATACTTTCTTAAGCATGGGTAATGTTTATATCTTTATAAACAACTTGGAAATAATGAAGAATTAATATTTAAATATTTATATATGAAGTTTTCAGAAGTTATTTTTATGCCATTACCTAGACTATTGTAATATATAGGATATATGAGCACAGACTTTCACACCACCCACCACTCTCCACTCTATCTCATAACACTGATACACTTGAGCACATATATGTTGAAAAGATAAATAATCACCAATATACATATTTCATGCTAAACTAACAATCATCAGTTGGTCCAGATTACCATCTCTACACATATATGCTATAAGTGCTCAGATATATATTAAGATAGCCAATCTTCATACTTTAATGGACAGGCTTCAATCTACTCCACACTCCAACTCTTCAACTGTCCATCCAATTGAAAATCTGATGATGGAACGCTCAAAGGCTACCCTGAGGCCGAGATTCTTGTCACACCCATGTTGACCATAAGTCAATCTGACCCCTCATGTATAGGACATAACCCATTTAATACATATACAAAGGATGGGCAGACATCTGTAATAGAGAGTTAACATTACATATAACAAGCTTTTCACCCATAGCTTAATTTTATGGCCCTCAGTGTATAGGTTATTGTGATATTAGATATTGAGATAAGGATATCTTGGTTTCTTTTGGCAAAGCCTCAGATTGTTGATCATGCATGTGTTTGTTGATTTTGATGTATTTATTTAGATAATGATAATACAATGACAATTTTATTTCATTTTTTATAATAAATTATTTTGTTTCTTTTATTACTGACTATTATTTAAATTATAAAATATAAAATATTGATATGTCAAATTAATGGGTGTCCAAATGGAACTCACGTGGGTAAACTTGTCTTTTATTTTTAAGATTTATTATTAGTTGGAATAGTTTTTTATATATATATATTTTTCATTTTGTAATTCATAACTTTACAACATCTGTTTATAATTATGATTTTACTAGCAAACTCACCTACTTTCTTTGGTATTTTCTTATATTAATTATCAATATTAAATTACAATTGGTTATTGGAAAGAGGTTTAGATTTTTTATTTAGTGGTGCCTTTTAGTAAAGTTATATATGGAACTATTTATCCATTACAATATATATATATATTACATACAACATCTTTTATATGGAACTATTTATCCATTACAATATATATATATATTACATACAACATCTTTTATTGCTGTTGTATGGTTAAAATAGAATAATATTGATCTATATTTCTAATAAATTAATTATTGAAAAGTGAAATGTTTTATAAGTGTGTCTCTGCATGTTTATATATGAGTAATATCTCTATAGATTACTAGCATGATGTAGCTTTATAAAAGTTAATGGAAATAATAATTGGGATAATTTCTATTATGACACATGGCTGCGTGTATGTGTATTTGTTGTATTTATGACCTGTTACAATTTATATTATTTAAAGCTAAAGCTTTAGTACATGCACCTTGATTGCTTAATTTTAGCAAGAGACACCTCTACAAATCATAACACGAGATTCGACTTTATAAAGATAAGAGGGACCCTCTTATCTCTAACCTATTTTTCTTAATTATATAGGCAAATCTAAAGCATATTGATTTAGGAGCATGAAGCTAATCAAAATGCTTGAGATTTGCCTATATAATTAAGAAAAATAGGTTAGAGATAAGAGGGGTCCCTCTTATCTTTATAAAGTCGAATCTCATGTTATGATTTGTAGAGGTCTCTCTTGCTAAAATTAAGCACTCAAGGCACATGTACTAAAGTTTTAGCTTTATATAAGTATTACGTGCTGACATTGCGCTTAATAAGAATTAATATTTATAATTTATATTATTATAAACTATAATTTAAATACTGTTGCATTTATCGTTTTGTTTGGAAATTACTAATCATTGAAATAACATAACATATTTTTATACAATATCCAAATTAGGAATGGTGTACAGTATTTGTATTAATGAAAAAGTTATCAAACACTTTTTTAATATTTAAATACATGTATAATATCTATACTGAACTTAATGTAATTAGAAGAAATTTGAACTCTGATTTTCAAGCTACCTACATACATCCATTCTATCTTATACAACCAAACATATGACCACATACATGTCAACAAAATAAATAATCTCCAATATACATATTTTATGCTGAACCAGCACTCATCAGTTGGTCCAGATCACACATATATAATCAGTGCTCAGTTTATATAAAGATGGAAAATCTTCAAACTTATGGACAGAGTTGAAAAGTGGGGCAGATTCAAGCCTGTCCATTAAACCTTGAAGATTTGCTATCTGAATATAAACCGAGTACTGATTATATATATGTGTGGGAGATGATAATCTGGACCAACTGATGAATGCTGGTTTAGCATGAAATACATATATTAGAGATCATTTATCTTTTTCACGTGTATGTGGTCATGTGTATTGGTTGCATAAAATATAATGGATAGCTGTAAAGCTTGAAAGTCTGAGTTCAAATTCTTCAAATTCTTTTTTTGTTATCATTAATTGATTATAAATTTAAAACAGGCAAAATTCTCTATACGTATTGCCAATCAGTGCAAGCTAGAGTAATCAATGGATGCCAGAAGGCTTATGCATAAAATCCCCATCTAGTGCCTACTCATTCAATATCCCCAGACTAATGGGGATTTTATGCACAAGCCTTCTGGCATCCATTGATTACTCTTTCCTGCACCAAGTGGCAATATGTATAGAGAGTTTTGCCTGTTTTAAGAACAGTTATAAGCAAGCATAACAAATGGTGATCATGTGATGTTTATTAATAAATTTATTGGCCCTTACTTTATATTTCCAGTAAAATATAATATTAGAATGGATTAAATTTTATATATTTCTTTGTAGTTTTTTGCATCTACTCACCATGGACTTTGCAATCCCAAATTAGGTCTATACATAGCTATACAAGAAGTACATTTATATAGACAACTATATAATTTTGATTAGAATTATTATATGGCACTAGTGATTAGTTTTAAAGTCCATACATTTTACTTTATTTATAATCCATGATGATGACTACCAATTTTTGTCCAATACACTCATAATGTCAAATAGCCCTGATTATTGATAATAATCTGCATTAATATAAAGAAGCCAGCATTTTTGATATAGGATTAGTTATAGTTTTATTTTAGCCTTTATATATGTGCATTCAGCAAAAAAAATATTAATACTTACTTTTTTCTAATATAATACTGCAATATTTGTATTGATTTGATGATGTTTAGCCTAAAATTTTTATTGTATGTCTCTTTTGAATCCTATTTCAAAGATGTTTGTTGATAAATATTTGATGCTGATGTTATGCTTAATATTTAGTTATTTCTGATAATTATTGATGTTTTTTTACTTATAGTGTAAAACAATTATTAATATTTTCATATACCATTCTTCCATTTAAAAATAAAAAATGATTCATCATTTATTATCCATACGCACTCCACAAACTCATATTGGCATGATATATATATATATTACAAAGAAATCAAGCCAGATGTCACATGATCTAATTTAATAAGCTTGTATTACAATTGTTATATATAGGACTCGCAAATAAGCTCTTAACAAGCTTTGCAGAATATCCCAACCCCAGACTGATTTCTGCTACTGGCTTCCTCAGTGAGGTGTTAGCATATTCAAGCTTTTGGGGATATTCTGCAAAGCTTGTTAAGAGCTTATTTGTGAACTCTATATATAACAAATTATAATACAAGCTTATTAAATTAGGTCATGTAACGTATGACTTGATTTACTAGAAATTTTGTTTTTTGCTTTCAAGGCTTTGGTGATTTTATATTGCTAAAGTTATTAATATATGGTATATTTGAACTTGGTTCAGCCCCATATGGCTATTTAAGTTAGATAGCTGGATTGGAAGGCATATGAATGTCTGAAAATTTCAGATTTACAACTTAATTGTTATCTATTAGATAAAGTACTGGGCTTGTCCTAGTACTTTTAATCTAATGCTTGAATATCCTAGCACCTCACTGAGGAAACCAGTAGTAGAAACCGGTCTGGGATTGGGGATATTCTGCAAGGCTTGTTAAGAGCTTATTTGCAAGCTATATATGTGTGTATGAGTGTGTGTGTATTACCTGTTCCACTACATAAATTCCATAATCCAATAATTGATGCTGAAGAAATGGATGCATATGGTTTAAAAAAATCCTTAAATGCAAATCTCTATTTCGATATGGCACTATAATTGCTATTTTATCTGATTTGATGCATGGTTTTGGATGCCATAATCCTCCTACTTTCAATTCTGGATGTAATTTTTCTATTCGATTATAAGGAAGTGATTGAGTATTTACTGCAATTTTGGGATCTTTAAAAAAATTATATGGTATTACTATAATTATAAAATATATTATACATAAAAATAATGCCAATAAAAAAATCAAATTAAATATTTACAAAAAAAAATACAAAAGTAATTATAAACTTAATGGAAATTAAAATGAAAGTAGTAGAAAAAAATATTAAAAATAAATATTGACGAGAAGCAAGTATATATATAAAGATCAGATAATCATCAAATGTGGCGTGAAATGATGTTGATAGAATTTTGGAAGCAAGATAGAATTGATCTATTTTTGGTTTAGCAATAACTTAGTTTGATTCCGTTGTCACCAGTCAGGAAGATTAAATCACAATCTTTTCTAAAATGCATTCTTTTTGGATTTTCTTGCTGCATCTCAGAAAATAACTCTAATTCTATTTATCATAGCTACAAGAAAAATAATATGCAGCAACCTTGCTATGCTACTTTTTTTATTCAGATTCTTTTTCATTCATTTTTTATTTTCATTTCATAACTATTACATTTAACCAATTATGTGCAGAGTAGATTAGAAAATAAATCTCTCTGATTGTCATGTTGATTGGATCACTACTCAAAAACACACACAAGAGAATATTGGCTTAACAAATATAGCATATGTCAAATGCATTGACTGGAGAGTGAACCTGGGCCAGCTGCTTGGAAGACAGCCAAGCTAACCACTAGGCCACCAACACTTGACACAATTATGTCATTTACAGATACTTTTGTACACTCCTTTCTAATTTATATACATGGATGTGTTAATTCCAGAGGTATTATCTATATGATCTTGTATCATTTTACAAGATTTTGAGTCTTGCATTGGTGGTCGAGAGGTTAGCGTGACTGCCTTGCACTTTCAGGCAGTTGCCCGGGTTGCGGGTTCGCGTCCCGGCCGATGCTATGACACTTAAAAAAAAAAAGTATATTACATTTTCATGGCACTTAATTTTTAAAAGACTTGATTTCTGAAGCTATTTTGCTTTCAGATTATTTCTTTTCTTTGAGTAATTCACTTTCTATGTGTAATTATCTGATCTTTAATGGTATTTAATTAAAGAATTACCCAATTACAACTTAATAAATACTTAGTTCTCCTTTACTACTATCATAATAATTTTCTTTACTAATATAACCCTTATAATATTGTAAACATATTATTCATACTTTTTTAAATCTTAACATGGTTATGTAAATTTAGATACAAAAATTTCAATAATAATTTTTCTTTCAAAATTTCATAAATTCTTTTAATAATAAACTAATATTCCACTTCATGATTTTATAACTCCTTAATTATAATAATCAAATATTTAAAATCATTATTTTGACTATGTTTTCCACATTATATGATCAAATTTAAGTACATCAGAATTGAAATATTTTGCAAATAAACTTAATTGATAAAATTACTAAGAAGTAAGTATGATCATGTCATCAAACAATATTCCTTAAATAAAACCAAACAAATAAAAAAAATTCGGATGATTTTATTCAGATTTTACAACAACATATATGTGTGTGTGTTTAGCAACACCCCCTATCCTCAAAACCCATATTTTCATTGACATATAAAATAAGGCTGTATTATCTATATATGGCAAAATATGAATAAATCATCTTCCAAACACTACAATACTCATAAATTATCTCAAATATCTTATTATGGTTCATGGTATAAGGGACATTAATTGCCCATGATAAAAATATAAAATCCATGATAAATTATTTTCCAAAGTTATATGAATGGACATGACTAATAATATAAGCTTTAATTATTCTATACCACAAGCTTGTATACAATTCTGTAACTGCTTAAATCAATTTGCTAATATTCAAGGCACATTAGTCTCAACCATACACATTATTTACAATAAAGCATACATCATTTACTTTTAGGTATGAATTTCTTTCTCCTTAATTATGATATGACATGATTTAAAAACTGATAACTCCTAATATTCATTTTCAAAGATATATAACTAATAAAACAAATTCATCAGCATAAACATACATAGATATATAATATGAAACACTCCATAGCTATATTATTCCAGCCACACTCCCCCTTTAAATAAGGAAAGAAAACTCAAATTTTAGCATTACACTTATATATATATATTAATAATTTTATTTTGATAATTAAGAAATCTCTTTTAATTTTTAAATGATTTGCTATTCGCTGTTTATAATGTAAATCTTTATTATTTATCAAATTATTTGTTATTAATCATGCAAATATCTATATATCTAAGTTCCCTATGTTGTCTGAATGTATGTTTGTCCCTAACACTTTCACGTGTCAAAACCTATTATGTTTGTCTGTAACGCTGTCAAATTCACAATTAAAAATACTAAAAAAAATAAATTTGTTTTTATAAATAAATAACTATACATAACTAATCATAATTTATATTACAAATATTTTATGCAAAGGAAATAATTCCACCCTTTATATTTAATAATCCATAATTTTTATTACAAAGCATATTTTATCTGAAGGAAGTAATTCTACCATTAATATGATTATTATTTTATGAAGCATCTTATGCAAAGGAAGTAATTCCTTCCTTATATTTAAGAGGCTTAATTTGATTATGAGCATTTTATGCAAAGCAAGTAATTACACAAAGGAAAAAAGAATTGTTAAAGCAATTAATTAAAAAAAACTATTACAAAAATAACGGAAATTTCAGGGCAGTACATTTCTCACATTATTTATCTAATATTAAAATATTTTGTTTAATTTACATTAAATCTTAAAGAGGAAATTTATTAAAGCAGCCAACCCCCCCCCCCCCCCCCCCCCCCCCCCCCCCCCCCCCCCCCCCCCGCGGAAAAAACAAAACCCAACCAACAACCAAACACCCACCAAAAAAAAATAAAAAACACCCCCCCACCAAACCCCCCCCCCAACCCACACCCCAACCACCCCAGGCGAAAAGACCACCAACAAAAAAAAATGAAAAGAGTAAAAAAAAAAAAAAAAAAAAAAAAAAAAATAAAAAAACCAAAGTCCTATTTCTATATATAAATAATAAAAAAATGGGATTTTCTAATCCAATGTGGAGAATTAAGATAAACCATCAAACCGAACCAACAATTAAAAATCCTAAGCCACGCCCCCTCTCCCACTGCCAGCCCCCCCTCCCCAACCCACAAGCGCAAAGGTAAGGGGCTATAAGATGAAAGATGGAGATTTTGTTTTTTTTTTTTTTTATTTTTTAGTATTTTATAAAATATTATTATTCTATTTTAAATAGAATGTCTAATATTATATGGATGGCTGAAACTCTATCAGCCCATAAAAATATTTGAGTTGGGTAGGTGGGTTTGTAAAAGTTTGAAAATTTGGAAAAGTCTAGAGATTTTCAACTATCAAAAAAAGTCTTCCAAAGAGGTGGGGGGGGGGTGGGTAGTGTTTTATTTAGTGTATGAACCCCCCACCCCACCCCCTAGGAAGAGCGAAGAACCAAAAACCATGGGGAGGGGGGGGGGGGGGGTCCCGAAAAAAAATATTTAAGGGGGGGGCCCAGTAACAACATTTATCAAAGATTGTGGAGGGAATTGGACACCCCACTGGTTAAAAATTACAAAGTTAAGAGATAGGGTCATGTGATCTATGAATTGATCTATGACTTTTATTTTGACTATTAAATCTTAAAGAAAATTTATTAAAGCAGCCAATTAAAAAAAATTATTACAAAAATGATGGTCTTGTGGGCCGAGTACATTTCTTATATGTATTTATATAATATTAAAATCTTTTAGTAACCAATTAAAAAAAATGATGGTCTTTTCATAGGCTGGGTACAGTCTTGTATATATATACTTATAATTATGCAAACTATTTTCCCACCTTTTACTTTCTTTAGAAATAATTCAAAATTATTTTGCTTGTTTTTTACTTGTATTAAAAATTATAGGATAACATTTTTACATCGTAGGATAAACCAGGATTTTCAATTACTCTTCTCCTTTTTAAATCTTCCTATATTTGTGTTTTTATACATGCAAGAAGATATAGTGTAAAAGATTATTATAGAATAAAATAAATATTTTAAACAATATTAAATTAACAAAGAGAGTAAAATTGGAAAAATTACATTTGTAATATATAATCAAATATTTTTAAATGATTTTAGCTATAATAGAAATCTATGTGAATATAAATTGTTTACAGTCTCTTAAATAAACCTATAAATTAGTAGCTTAGTTGCTGGTTATGTGTGCAGATTTTTCAAATGACTTTTAAATAGTAATATAAGTCATCTCTGAACTGGGAAGTATTTTAAATTATGTTGATTATCTTTTCAGTATTTCTTGCATCAAAACAATATAATAAAAAATTTGCAATCTTATTAAGTTTTCCAAGAACTTGAAAAAATTATTTTGTGTGATTATTGGAGAAATGTTCAATTTTAGTTAAACATATTTAGAAATAGGGTGAACAATTGAAGAAAGATAGGTCCTAGTAGTTTTTAATTATTTGCTCGTGACTTGTGTTTTATTTAGCAGATATTTCAGTTATCATTTGATTTTCTGTAATTCATGGTGGCTTGCTTTGAATGCAAAAACAGACTTCTTTCTTTCTCTGGAAATTTCTTTTTATCCAGTAGCTAACTATATTACAAAAAAAAATCTAGAAAAAAATAATTTTATATTTTTAAACTTCCTAGTCACACAGACAAACAGAATAACATAAAGTAACACAGCCAAAGATTTTCTCATTTTATAGTGAGGCAGAACTATTTATACAATTAAAAAAAATTAAATATAAACAATAGTCTTTACATTCCTATTTGTTTACCTTATATAAAAATTCAAAACAATTTTAGATTGTTTTTCACTTTCGAATCCCAATCATTATTAAAATAGTCAATCAATTAATCTTATTTTGTAAAACATTTAATTAAAACAAATTTGATAATGAAAATAAATAAATTATTTCAAAACAGTGACAAATTCTCCATATACTAGTGTCATTCAGTGCAATCTATAGTAATTAATGGATTCTAGAAGATTTGTGCATAAATCCCTATCTAGTGTCTACTCATCTAATACCTCCAGACTATGTACTCACTTGTGCTTTCATGAGTGAAGAGCCTTGGACTTGAGAATACTGCACCTAGATCTTAAACTCTAAGTCATATCCCTATATGCTATGAATATGATATAGTAAAAAATATACTTAAAGGTTTGTATTTTCATCCTTGGTGTTCGCCTAGAGATGGCGTTGATGCTAATCGAAAACATATAATGATTCCAGAGCCTGACCTAAATGATCGATTTGATCTAAAAAGATCTGATTTCTTAGATTTGTAATAAAATATTCTACTAACTAATACTATTATATGATGTTATTTTTTTCATTTTTGTAAATGTTTATTAATCTTATCTTGTTTTTTTTTTTAGTTTGTGTGTGTGTGTGTCTTTTTAAAGTTACGGCGTTTGTTCTAAGTTTTTTTTTTTTAGACTTTATGTGTGTCTTTTTAAAGTTATGGGTTTTTTTTTTTTTTTGCAAGAGTAAATCAATATTTTTATTCAAAAGCAAGACATAATAAGTAAATGTTTATTAATCTTATCTTGTTTTTGAATTTGTGTGTGTGTCTTTAAAGTTATGGGTCCTTTTCTAATATTTTTTGGGGACTTTATGTGTGTCTTTTTAAAGTTACGGTACTTTTTTTTTGCAAGAGTAAATCAATTATTTGATTCAAAAGCAAGACGTAATAAGTCAATGTTTATTAATCTTAGATTGTTTTTGAGTTTGGGTGTGTGTCTTTAAAGTTACTGGGCTTTTTCTCATTTTTTTTTTTTGGACTTTACGTGTGTCTTTTTTTAAAGTTATGGTATTTTTGGTCAAGAGTAAAAATCAATTATTTTTATTAAAAAAGCAATATGTAATTCTAAATCTATCAAAAGTAACGTCATTTATATACTACAATTTAGAATTGATACCCGACTACTATTAGTAAGGACCATCATTGAAAGATTCAGTAATGAATCAGAAAGTGGATTGTTTTTGTTAACTCTGTCTATATAAAAAGGGTATCATTATTGAAATACTAAATTTAAAAATGATAGCCGACTAATTTGCATTTCTTTTGACAGTAATTAATCAGAAAGTGGGTTTCTTTTTTTTTTTTTTGGTAAATCTTGTGTATATATAAAAAAAATACCGTAATTCAAATACTCCATTGAAAAAAACCAAACCCCGTTGAATTTGCTTTGTTTTTTTTAAGACAGTAATTAAGCAGGAACTGGATTATTTTTGTTAGTGTGTAGATATAAAAACTAAACTTATTTTGAAATAATAAATGTAACAAAAAATAATAATAATACCCGACTAATTTTCTTTTTTTTGGACAAGTAATTCCTAATAATTAGACAATGTGTTGTTTTTGTTTGTGCGTATATATATATATAGCAAAAGTAACTTGTCACGGATGAATTCTCGTGAAAACGGTACTTTCGCATGATCCTTAAATTTTTTTTCCGTTTCGCACCCTTAAAAGCAATTTTTGAGGGTTACCCATTCGTAATGGAATCTTCAGGACATTATCACTAAACTTACAACAGTAAAGTAAGTTACAATACATTAAAAAAAAAAAAGACATCTTATCAAATTTTAAAAAACTACGACTGCTTCAAATACACACACTCTCACATGAAACTACAGAAAAATAGATATTCTACTATTAGGAGAAAATGATGAACAAAATCAACTATTATGGCAGCCAATCAAGGCATTTCTTTCTCTTTGCTTTTAGCATAGAAAAAAAGCCATAACTGGCAGCCGTCGGGAACTCTTTCTGTGTTTTATCGTAGAAAGAAGTCTCATTTGTGTTGGCTTCTGTCGCCATCATCTCCTCCGTCCAATATAACATGAGGACTTTTCTGCATTTATAACGTAAAAAATTTCCTCTTTTGTTGGGTGAAGGCCAGTGAAATGGTATATTTCTAAGAATTTACCTAGAAATAGCGACATCTTGAGACGAACACCAAGGATGAGAAAACAATCACTTAAAGCATGCTATATAGTAATAAAGCTAAATATTATTTTAAAAATCTACCTTTTCTGTGTGTATTTTTATTTTACCAGATATTACATTGGTTCAGAAAAGAATAAAATTAATAACAATTGAATTACAAATAATATATTGTAATTATATATGTGTGATATATTTTCTTGAATTCATTATTTATTTTAAGTGCTGTATGTGTTTTGTTCATTAGTCCATTGCTTTTTAATACTATTTTTGGATTGTTTATTTATGGTAGCAACACATAAATTCGAAATAACAACAACTATATTAATTTCAAGTATATTACTACGAAAGGTTGTCGAGGAGTATACAAGTGTAAATAGGATGGGCAATATGATATATGGCAAAATTAAAAAAACAAGTGAGAAGAGAATAGTTAAAAAATGGAAATAAAAAAAAATTTAAATAGAGTTTAAAGTTAAGTGAACATGCCTATACATTAGCAGCCACATTTAGTGATAATACATTACTAGTTCACTAGTTCTTCTATATCTATGATATTTCATTATAAGCCATAACACACACACACACACAGAGAGAGAAATTTATGAATAGAGATGTTTTTACTATACATACACATAAAACTTCTATATGTACATTTATGATGAATATATGTAAAACAGATACATACATATAGAATGAAATAAACTGATATGTATGCATATTGTATATGCAATGGAAACAAAATAAAATAAATGCAAAAAATGAACTCTTTTTATTAATTTTGTTTTATTATGTTATTTAATATACTGAAAAGGGAAACCACAGATATTTAGTTGCTAATATGAAGATTCTGGGGGAGGGGATAGCTTTGCAGAGTTAAATATCGCAAATATTGCTTTCTATAAAGATAGGCAAACTTCCTCATTTTGCCATTATATCTGAAATAATGTTTTGTCTAAGAATGTTCACCTTGCTCCCTATTAGATCATTATCCTAATATGATCTTGCTATGTATCCAATATATTTATATTTAGATTCTTTAATTTTTATAATATCAAATGTTTAGTTGTTTGAGATTTCTGTGCTGTTCAAGCACCAGATATACAGATTTGAATTTCAATCCAGAAAGTCTTAGGTTTTGAGATCATTATTCTATCACTATATTAAATCATAAATTTATGATTAGTTGCGCAGAAGATCATGTGGTACTCAAACATTGGATGTGGCAAGTTGAACATTGAGCCAGCGATCATTAGCTGTTTTATCTATTATTCTACACCACAGCTAAACTTCTCAAATATAATAACATTTGTAATACTTCTCAGAAATTAAAACCACCTCTATACATTTTTGCCTTTTTCCAATATTTATTTTAATTTGAAAGTCAAAATTTTTCAATAAAAACTAAAACATATTCAGTTAAAATGTCTACTATATATATAAATTCAATTTTACCTCCATTTTTAATAGTAGTAAGTAAATTAAATAAACATAATAATCTGCATTTTTCATTCTAATAATTATAACTTGGACATTTATTTATTTTCAATCATTTTTTCAAATATAATCAAGTTTATAAATTCTTAATGAGGAAACAATAGTAAAAAAAAACTAATAATATAACTATTAAGTGCATGTAATTTGGATTAACAGCATTCACATTGAAAGACTCCTTAGCATGGATTCATGGTTTTCTATTGTAAACTATCCATAGATAAGTAATCAAATGATTTGTTTCTTGGGAAGTCATGTGATGTTTGGGTATCTTAACTAACAAAGCTGAGCTATTATCAAGACATATTTAGCTATGGAATTTGTTATTTTATATTGCATTTTAAATTATGCAGAGTTAAATAAATACTTAAATGGTTTATCACTCAAGAGATCACGTGACATTTAAGTACTGGATATAACAGAATATGCTTTGATCTAGAAACTGAGTTTCAATTGAGGTATATTTTAGTTTTAAATTCATTAAGCTATCATTAAACTGCTGTGGCCATATTGAACAGAGTGTAATCAATAAGTGGTATTTTTGTGAGTTTCAATATGTTTTTCCAAATCCCAGTTTTTATTTAAATCACTGACTATTGTGGATATGTATACAAACTAAATATCTTTTTATAATTAATAAAATCTAGAAATAATGACGCATAGTATCCATTTCATCTTTGAATTAATTCCATCAGTATCATTATCATTACCAGCTATTTGTTAATAAATACAAGCAGTTTAATTTCAAAAGACTTAAAAATATAGACAAATAATAAAAATATTAAAAATATTTTTTTCATGACTAAGAGATCAAATCAAAGGCATATCCACATATATCACAATTTATTAACTATTTGTAGATATCCATTTCTAAATCCTCCTTACAATAATGTGTAAACAAAATCAATGCTTTTCTTCCATTTTCTACTATAACTTTAATAAAAAATTATATAGAGATTCAACAGCAAACAAGTAGATTTATAGATAACCAAATCTAGTATATAATCTTTTTTTTAATATTTAGTTTTTTCATATGGTTCAAATCTAAACTCATCTTTTTATTTAGGCCAAGTTACTCTTAAGTTCCCGAATGACGAAAAACATTGACTCTATGTTTGAAAAAATATATAATTGGCTTCTGATATATATTTCAACTACACCTGGCTTTTTATATAAAACAAACCATTCTTAAGTCTTCAAATATACGAAACTATTGCTTTTGCAATGGTAAAAAAATACTTAAATAATTTATAATCTACATTTTGATTAAACAATCTCTTCACTTACGGGAAATTATCTCTTAAAAAGTTCTGAGCGTTTTCTTAAAGTACTACATTTATAAGGTGAATTTATATAACAACCTTTATCTATGTAATAATCATAAAACTTCTAACTTTAAATAACTTACAAACAAAGTGGTATCTTAATCAATTTTTCAACACTAATTTGAACTATTTTAGTTTCCCAAATGACATCCTTTATTTTTTTTTCTTCAAATGATTTATTTTGCTACAATAAATATACTTTTTATTAATTATTTATTTTACTTAATAAGATATCGACCACTTTTAAAACTTTATCATGTTGGGGAAAATTTTGAGAGAAGTAGCAGACGATGGAAAATAAATAAAATAAAAAACACAATGGTTGTAGGAAATATTGCTAAAATTTATCTAAATTATAAAATATTTTATTTTATATAACAGTAATAAGTTAATTAATCTTAATAGAATAAAAATAAAGTGTTTAAAAGAAGTTCAATAAAATGATGGAATAATCTAAACCAATTTCTTCGTCAAGGTCACAAATTATAATTTGGGGAAATCGATTTACAATTTCAAAGTGCTAGTACATAAAAAGTTGCCAATAGATATTGTTATAATAAACAAAAAAAGGGAGAAGAATAAAAGTAATTTGGTACAAGTAATTTTAAAAGTGGACAATCATTCACGTAAGCTAAACATTTCCAGTTTATCTCTGCTTTATTTACTTACTTAAAAAAAAAAAAAACTTAAGTGATAGTTTAATTTAAAAAAATAAACCCAAACCAAGTTCAGACTAACTAACTTTCCTGAGTTAAGCAAGAAAAGATATAGAACTTTAATATAATGGATAATAGAAAGAAGTTGAAGAAAATAATGTGCTATTAGTTAAAGTAACTTATATTGTTCAAATTAAAAATATAATATTAGTATTGAATGATGGATGTATAATATTTTACAACAGTAATGTCAATCAAATGAATAGAATAACAGATGTTTATTCTTGAATAATAAATAAAAGTATACAGGCGAGATAAGTCTTCTATTTATTCATTACAAGTTATATTAAAGTAAACATCCATCTAAGGTTTTAGCCTTTCACGTTGTTATTATTAAAGTAAACAACGTAAACGCCAGAGAATTCATGAAGAGGCGATAATAAACTTGGGTCGGTTAGATAGATTGCAAATTATATTACGAGACTTAATTTCAAAAAACTTTTGTATATTTCTCATAAAGAAAGGAAATTCGTGTATAAAACATAGAAACAAAACGAAGGATTTAAGTAAAAATGATTTGTAATCGGTACTTTAAAAGATTAACATTTAAATACATATGTTTGACTTGATTGTTTGATTTGCCGATTCCATCAATTTTTCTAATAGTTGTGTATAAAAAATTCTGACATATAACTGTTGAAAAGTATTTGAAAGAGCAGCACCTCGAGAGATTTCTGTTTATTATTATTATTGCATCATTTTAAAATGTTGGGTAGAAGATCTTTGGAATTGCTAACAGTTCAAAGTCCTAATGTGCAAAGAAGTATTGACTATCATATTAAAGTATGTGAGAAGGAATCACAAAGGAAAGGAAAAAAATAAACAATATTTTTTTGCCTTTGAATATTAGTTCTACAATTTCCAACAGTATCTTAATTGTTAAGTTAATTTTAAGTTAAATGATTATATGTATTATATTTTAATGTTTTTTTTTAAGTTAATAATTTCAAAAGATATACTTATATGAGTACATAAGAAGCGTGAGGAAAAGAGAAGATTGAAAAAGGGGTAAAATAATACTTTTAAGTTTTATTATAAGGTAACAAAAATTTAAATTAATTTATTATATGCTGTAGTGTATGAAGTAATTAATAATCAATGTACTATCATGATAAAGAACCGAGAGATAATTGTTATAATACTAATATAAAAAAAATGTATGAAAAAAATATATATGAAAGGATTAAATATGTGAATGATAAAAGATAAAAAAAAAAGTTTTGATCTCAGTTTAATATAAGAAAGTAAATATTGACGATTGTCAAGTTATATATATATTGTTTTGCAAACGTCATCATTAGAGTAGTAAGAAAACAATTAATGGAAATACTGTTATTCTGATTTATAGTAATAATAGGTGTTAGTAATGCCTTTTGAGAGTTAGATAAGTTATCATTCTAGGATATAATTAATGTGGTTAAGTTATACTTTCCTGAAAACTGATAGGAAAACATAATCAGGTTTGTCTAAGTGACACCCATATAGGTAATTTTAAATATCATAATGTGAGGAATTTCCATAAAATAGAGGTGTTAAGATCCATAAGACCTTAATGTAAAACCCTGGATATTAAGGTAGCATCATGAAGAGAAAATGACTACTTGCCATGAGAGCACATATTATTTAAAAGGGAAAAAAAAGGCCTCCATTTCATATTTGTAGTATTTTACTGTACTGAAAATCAGTTTATCTACAAATTTTTTTTTCAATAATCAAAAAAAGTAAGGAAAACATCAAATATAGTTGGTTGTATTGTAATATCTTATCTAAAGTGTGGAAAATTGTGTAATATAAAATGGAAGTGAATGCAAAACTTATGTAATATTTAAGTAATTTTTGGAATTGATACTAGATGGAAATAAAATGAGATCAATGATGAAAATAAAAATAAAAAAAGGATGAATGAAACGAATTATTATCAAAGTGTGATTTAATCTTGGTTCTATTATTTGTGTTAATCTTATAGTTTATGTTATAAAACTAACAACATAACGATAAAGTTTTAGTATAGTTGTTAAAAAGATTTACATGCATACAAAAATATCAAAATTTATAAAAGAGTTGTATTATATGGAATGAAGTAAAAGAATAATATATTGTGTACTTAATAAAAATAATTGAAAATTGAACCCACATTCAAAACTAATAAATTATTACAAAACCGGAGCAAGAAAGAAATATAATATATGTTAATAATAACTAATTGGAAATTTAAATAATAGAATATATTAATGTAATTTAAAAGTTTAATTGCTAAGCAGATAGAAGTCAGCACTGTTCTCATTGATGTTAATAGTTGTATAAAGATATTAGTAATATTATATGTGTTTATATTTTTTTTAATAATATGTAATAGTTAAAATTTTGTTATGGATTATTGTTGTTTGTTTAAATAAACAAATATTTTTATACAAATGTAGACTAATGGCTTTGTTTCTACTCCTAATTATTTTCACAACATTGTCATATCTAAATGCATTAATTATTGGGAATATTATAAAGAACAAAACGTGATAAATTAATTGTTGATTAAATTAAATTATAATTACTTAAATGAAAATATTTAAGAGCATCATAGTTTTAACCTGAAATACTTATATCTTTAAAGTCACATTGAATTTGTTGCAAAATTAATTTGAATTCGTTGGTAAAATAAATTCAGGATAGTATATGAGTTTATCAAAGAGATTGGTATAGGAATACCTCAGATAGCTTGCATTTTAAGTTAAGAGGAAATATAAAACAGTATAAGGTCATTAATCTACTGAAGTTATTAAAAGGGAAAAATTATTTTGATTAATGAATACAGTTCATGGTGATCATAAAGTAGTTTATTTTATAATTAGTATTCTTAATTCATAATTCTATTAAGTGTTGGAAAATATGGTAATAAGCAATAATTGGGAATTTTTTCTAGTTGTTAAAAAGACATGCTAGTTATAAGAAAATGATCTAAATTGTATTGTAATGTTAGGGGTGTTTATTATTAAGATAGTTGGATCTTAATAAAATCCCTCTTATTATTCAATTATCTTAAATGGAGGAATTATTATTTTATTGTATGGGAATAATTAAAGAGCATGAGGTATTAGTGTTTATTATGAAAAATGTTAGAATATATTGGATTCTATTACTTTTTTATGTAATTGATTTGATATGCTATGGGAGATATATTTTAGGTATTTTATTAATGTTAAAACCACTCTATTGTAATTGTCTCTTAAATCTACCTTAGATATTATTAATAGATTTTTATAGTCAAGTATTGAGTCTCATCTCATGAATTAATGTTTTTATATAATTTGTTTGATGTTTGAGTAAGGCTGAAGATAGGTTCAAGTTGTATAGTGGATATGTGGAGAGTCTGGGGTGGACAGGTTACAGTATATATATATAGTCAGAAATACACATGTATAATGTATCTTATATTTCATATTGGGTTTTTTTTATTTTATATTACCTGGATTATTTTATTTGGTTTTGTTTATATTTATATCAGTTTTATTATATTCTGTTGCTTTTTATTAAATTATTAATTTTATTGTTTGCATTTTTTGTGTTTCAAAGGTTTTTATTTTAACCTATGTTACATTTGTCACAAATTTCACATGTGTAAGACAGTTAGAGAAAAACAATAGGAAAGTTACAGTGTTGACATGTTGTTGTTTAAAAAACCATATGAATACATTTACTTTCTATTAATCTATTTCTGACCAGGTATTGGGTTCTTATTTGAATGTACAAGCTGGATCTTTGCTTCATGGGTGCCCAGGTGACAATAAAAACAACTGGTGGTGTAATCTTATCTCTAATTTTTAGTTGCTGGAATTTGTTTAATACTGCATTTGGGTGTCATATGGTACAGTAATTGCAGATGAAAATGTACCTTGTGGACTACAGTGCATAAAGTGCAAAGGTGAAGGCTCTTATGTTGGGGGGAAAAACCCTTTTGCAAAGCTTTTGAGAAGATTTAATAGTTATATCAGTTTTCCTTACTAATATTATCAATTTCAATCAATGAGTTTGTGAGGTCAAAACATTCTTGGAGAAAATGATACTGAGTTTCTTTTTCTCTGGAACATATATCATTAATCTTACATCCCCTTCTGAATTTTTTCATTTTTTTAATGATATTATTTATATTTTTTATGTATTTTATTTTGTTTTATTATATCATAGCTCTGAAGAAGACTGCTGGACAGTCGAAACATAAGATTGTGTATGCATATAGGTACAATAAAAGGTTTTTGCTAAAAAGACTTCAAAGTTAGTGGATAAATTGCATTTATATAAGATATTATAGAAAAATAAAGGAAATGGTGAATTGGGTAATATTTCTGAATATTTATTTATTTTTAAAAGTAACTTTGCTGAATAGTTAACATCATATTTTCAACTAAATGTGAAAAAATTATAGCAAAGCAGAGATGTTGATCAAAGAATCAGCAGTAATCAGTATAAGTAATAAACATAACACCAGTTATTATTGTCATCAGTTCTTTAAGACTGAATTATTAAGACTATGCCAGCCTTGGGGTGAAATATAATAAAAGAACAATCATCAATATTTTTTATTGCATGCCCAAACATAAGTGCTAATAATAACTAAAAAAGTCAAGTCTTTAATAAAACACTACTGAGTCATTATATTAATGCTTATTATCACCAATACTTTGGGCCATCTGGTATCATGAGTATACTGGTCATCAGTGCAATAATAATGATCCCAAAATATATAAAAAAGTAAATGAACTTTAATGGTGAGCTTCATTTCTTGATGCCCATACATCACATGCCATTATTCTGGAGCTAGCTTTGTGATAATAAGGACATTGGTGATTGTGAACAAGAAAAAATACACAAAATCTATTCTAGAATTTCATTGTAATAACATAAAATAATTATTAATAAATTTATAAATTAATTAGTAATGATAATAAAAAAATGAAATGCCTAATAAATGTTTTGCATTACAAATAGATGAACTTGATTATTACTTTGAAATATAATAAACAAAGCAAAACTCTCCATACAGTATTGCCACCTGTGCTAAACAGAGTAATCAATGGATGCCAGAAGGCTTGTGCATAAAATCCCTATCTAATGCCTACTCATCCAATATCCCCAAACTAGTTTCTGGTTGCATTAGATCCTAAGATCTAGATGCAGTGCTCTCAGATCCAAAGCTCCTCACTGACGAAGGCCACAAGCCAGAAACTAGTCTGGGGATATTGGATGAGTAGGCATTAGATAGGGATTTTATGCACAAGCCTTCTGGCATCCATTGATTATTCTGTTTAGCACAGGTGGCAATACTGTATGGAGAGTTTTGCTTTGTTTATCAACAATTAATGTGCTAGTATAGGAGATGTGATCATGTGATGCTTAATACTTTGAAATATCAGACATTTTAACAGATTAAAAAACAAAGCAATAAAATTTACAGAAATAAATAAATAAGAGGTTTACATAATATACATAAACATACATATGCATGTATGGTAATATAAAATATTTCAATTATTATTATTACATTCATAAAAAGTACAGGCTAATTTTCTATTTTAACAAAATTTGAATAATTAAATGTTAAACATATAATATAGGTGCACACATATTAGTATTCTAATGTAAAAATAATATGATTTAAAATATGAAGTTTCATATGCCATCAAAAAAAAAAACATATTTGCAATTTCATTTTATATGATATAATAATATTTAAAGAAGAGTTTATACCCCCTGGAGGTTTTGAATGTCTGGGATTTTTAATGGTCAACTACTCTTGCTGGACATCACCAGATTTATTATTCAAAATAATATATCAATATTATATCTTTTTTTCACTTGTTAATTTGTTCCATTTATGCTTTATGCATACTAAAAAAATATCAGTAGCAGCATAATCAATTTTATTCTGTATTTCTATGCATATATAACAGGAAGTTTCTTCTGAGTATATTTCTACATATGTCTGTCATAACTCAACATATACCACTAGAGTATGTCAATAGATTCCTTCTTATATAGATTGCTTACATGACATGTCCTGGTTAAAAGATATGTAAGATATTTTATGGCAATCTCACAGTTCAACTTCTATAATTTCCAAATGTCCATTGAGAAAACTCTCTTACTCACATATTGGTCTGTAAGATCATAACAGAGAAGCCATTCCACTTTACTGCACTAGGATCCCAAATTAAACCATGAAAACTATCAGCAACTGCACTCTTATTGAAGCTGTCTTTCTATAATGCCTGTTTTAACTAAATTCATCCCACTATTACCATAGAATGACAAATAATTATAAACATGCTCTGAATAATCCTTTTCATTATTAATTAAGAAAAAAAAAGATTATAACTAAATTACAATTGTTTTTTTCTTCTTAATTTACATTAATCAAACCCCATAAATTCCTTAATTAAAAAAATTCCTTTTTAACCTTTTAAGAAAAACATCTCAAAATTCATTCTACAATTACATGTCTTTAAAAAAAAAACATTTTTACATATTTTATGCAAAAATATTTTTAAAAATTTAGATTTTTGTCAAAATCAGAAAAAAATATTAAATAAAATATTGGTATTAAATGGATCTTTTTTATATTTAATTTTAAATAATTTATATTTTATAAAACAAAGAAATATTCTTTAATCAATATTTCAGTTATTCCAGTCTTATTTTAAATAATTATATATGCAAATTTTGTCTCTGCTTATTTTTTCTTCTTTTTTAGGCTTTGATATATATATATGCATATCCATACACACTATGTTGTGTGTCGAGAAACCAGTCCATCTCATTATTTTTCTTTTTAGAGAAAAAGAAATGACAAATAAAATACTCTTAGCAATAAACATTTTTCCTAAATAATAAGATATTTATTTATATAGCGCTATGTTAATAAATTGTAATAGTAAATTAGCAATCAGGCTAATGCACATGCGCTTTAATTAAAATAAATTTTATATATCAAACAATGTATTCAACTCTTTTTTTAAAAGATCTGATATTTTAACAATTACACAAGCCTGCAACTCTGAGATATGTTCAGCATTCAATAATCAAATGAATTTATTTATAATGTAGTATGTGACAAGGGTATATATAAAAATTTGGTTATTAAATAACATATAATTGATTTACAGTCATTAAATAATGGTAATAGCATACATGTAAAAAGATATTTAAAAGATATATTTCTGAACAATTTTCATTGTTAAAAGTGTGTTTAATTTATTTTTTTCTTTACCCCAATATGAAGAATAATGAGTTTGATTTCCTATCACAAAACATGGTTTGCGTGCATATATGTCTTAATCTTTAAGAAAAACAGAGAAATGAATATAGACAAAATTTACATTTATAATTATTTAAAATACAATCTGAAATATTTATACATTTATTAATTAAATAATTGATATATTCAAAATACTGTAAATTATTTTAAATTAAATATCAAAAAAGACTCAGTTTAATATAAATATTTTAGTTTACTTATTTTTGATTTTGACAATCTAACTTTTTAATATAACAATGGAAAAAAAACTTTTGTATAAAATGGAAGTGTTTTTTTTAATGAATATACATGTGATTATAAAAAATAATCTAATATATTTCACTTAAAGGATTAAGAAAAATTTTGTTAAGTAAATTATGTTTGCTTTTAATGAATGTAAATTAATAAACATAATAATTGTAATTTAGTTAAATCTTGTTTTTATTAATCAAGAAGAAAAAGACTTATTGCTACTTTTACTGTTTATGAATTCTATAGTATCTAGTACAAATAGGTCCAGTTTATCTAATGATTATTTTAGAATAGATAGTTTCAAAAGATATGTTTCTGCTAGTTTCAACATTGGTTGAGTTTGAACTCCTGGAAAAATGTAACAGAATAGCTACTCTCTAATGTCTCAAAATTCAATAATGTGTGGACAATGCATGCCATATATAAAGTTTAAAAATTATAGAAGCTGAACTGAGTTGAGAACTGCTAGCAGTTATTTTATATATCTAATAACCTGGATTTGTCATATCATCAATCTTTATGAGAAATCACCCTAATCTTGAAAGACTCAGTCTATGGCTATATATGCATGACTATATATATATATAAAAACACAGACCAAATATATACATTCAAATATATACTTAAATATATACATTCATGCATGAGATCTATCACATACACATGGAAGCTCAGATAAAAGTATCAACTATTGAAAAAATATATAAAAATTCTGCATGTTAATTAAATATAATGTTAATGAATGGAGAAAAAAATATTTTCCATGCAAATTATTTTACTGCAATTTGTTTTTTTAAAGGAGAAAAAATTATAATAACTAGAAGGAAACAATTTTTGAATAAAATCAAAACAGCTGGCTATTGAAAAATACTCCTTAAAGTTTTCAAGTGGATAAAAGAAAAACTAAAGAGAAAAGATCTTTGAAATAAACTGACAAAGAAAATAAATGTTTCTTTAGAGTGTTCTGGAAAAAACATGGACTATAATATGAAGATAATTATCATGTTTCTTTATCCTAAAAATTTTTATTTATAATTTAGGAGTGTTCAGGAAAAAAACATGGTCTATAATGTTAAGATAATTAAAATTAATAATTGAAATATTTTATTTTTATATTAGAATATGCATATGTGTGCAAATATTATATATATATGTTTATCATTTAGTTGTAATTAAAATAATGTTAAGAATAACATGAATGTTTTACTTTATTAAACATGCACATGTGTGCATATGTTTAAATAATCTATATTACTGTTTACAACTTATATATTTCAATATAAATACATACAAATTGTATATAAAGAAAAGCTTGGTTAACTGGTAATCATGACTACCAGTTAATCAAAAGCATGCTTAGATTACCATGCTGTTAAAGTATTAAACCAAGCTTTTCTTCATATATATTTTGTATGTATTTATTTTGAATTACATTTTTCTGAGAAAAGATTTTTAAACGATTACACTTACATATTTCTGTAAAGTACAATTTCAGTAATGATATGCATAGTTTTGTTTCTAATCTATGAAAATATTTAATATCTATAAATTAAAATGAAAATGATGTAATATAAAGTATTTAATAGAGATTTCATTTTTTTATTATTACTAATTAATTAATCAATTTATTAAACAATATTTTAAATTATTCCAGTAAAGTTATTTAAAATAAAAATATATTAAGTATTGTATTTCTTTTTCTTATAGTCACCAGATTTCTTGTGATATGAAAATTTATATCCCAAATCTACTTCTGGACTAATGGTGTGTGGGGTATGTGCATGCATCAGTATCTGTATAATTCTTTGGAATTATTTAGATGGTGCTAAGGTCATGAAAGTTATCTTTAAAATTCAATACTTCACTTTACATATATGTTTTATGATGGTAACAATTAGTTTATTAATGGCCAGCATACTCATGGTCTCTAGTGGCTCAAAGTGTTCTGAATAATTATCATTGATATAATGATCACTGCCCTTTTAATTAGATTTATAATTATTATTAGAACATATTATGTTCATGCATGTAGAAAGAAATATTGATGATTGCTTTTTTATTATGTTATGTCTCATGATTGGCATTGGCTTGATAAAATTAGCCTAAGACTTCATAATGTCTTTTTTAAATCCAGTCACAAAGAAGGACTATTAATATTATATTATGTATTTATAATGATTATTTCTATGGTTATTTCTAATGATTAACTTTTTTTTTCCTTGCTCTTATCTTATTCATTAAAAATATCCATTGCTGATATTAAATAAAAAATATTTAATTAGTAAAAAAATTTTAAAACAGATAAGGCTCGAAATACCATTTTAGATATTTTTAAAGATTTGCAAACAACTAACAAAAGAATTGCTTATAATTTTAATTAAGGTTTATAATTTTAATTAATGAAAACAATCTGACTATAGATAAAGATAATTTCAGTATTTCGAGCCTTCTCCATTTTGCTTTGTTTTTACATTCCAACAATATATATAAAAAGATTGACAATTATATAAAGAAATGTTTAATTTTCAGCAATAAATATTAATAAAATTATTGCTTCGTTCATATATATATATTTCATTATGCACACTACTGTTTTACTTTACTAAATATTTTTAATTTTATTAATTCCTTGGATAATTATGCCTACAGTGTGTGGGTGAATGCCATATATATATGGCGAGGTCTGAATTGCGGGCCCCGCAGGAGGTTAGATGGCGAAGCATGAAGCTCGATGATGATTAGACATCGACTGCTTCAGTATGATAGAGTAACTTGAAGTTTCTCCTCTTAATTTTTAATAGGGTTACTAAGTATTTCATTATATTTTATTATAATGCTTCCCCTATATATCTTGCTATTGTGACAAATTATTATTTGAACCTGCACAGCATAGCTTGATAGCTTGTTAACTACAGGTAATAGCATTTACTATTTATACATTTAAGCATTTATTTTATAACGTCTTGCGTGCGATTATAATTACAATAGAATGACAGCCTGTTAAGCTAATTGCGCAGACGCTGTGAGAATGTTATTAATAAATGAATACCTTCGAACAACCACATGATATAGTATTTGTATAAGAGTAAAAAGGATTCGAAGGTATTCATTTATTAATAACATTCTCACAGCGTCTGCGCAATTAGCTTAACAGGCTGTCATTCTATTGTATTTATACATTTATGATTTGAGCTTGTACAACATGCAGTGTTGTTGATACAATAGAAGTTACAAAATGACATCATGTATTTTATTTTTGTCTATTTTATATGTACAATATATATATATGTGTGTGTGTAAATATGTGTACACATGTGCATTTAAACATGCACATACACAATAATCAAACTGTAAACAGTGACCAAAATCAATTAACATTAGAACTTTATAATTATATAAACAATTCATCTTGGATTCAAAACCTGAGGAAGTTTGACATTTTCAAGGAAGATAAAAAAGTCGGCTATACATGGATTTATACACAAATTGATAATGTAATTCTGATATCATCAATATTTATTCACTGTTTACATATTCGCAATTAAAACGAAGAAAGAGAGTTATTATATTGAGTATTTACATTATATTACTGAATAGTTTTGAAAAAAAAATTTTTTTAAAGTGTCATAGCATCGGCCGGGACGTGAACCTGCAACTCGGGCAATTGCCTGCAAGTGCAAGACATTTTTTAATTTTTATATGAATATAAGCTTTGACTTAATTAATATTAAAATATATTTTACATTAAAAATCTAATGCATACTTACTAAGGTTTACTGGTGAATTATAACAGTGATTCCTAGGATTCTTGCTTTTGTCATTAAATTGAATAAACTTTAAATTACTGTTATTTTCCTTCTTTGAGGTTAGAGGCATACCTAAATGTAAGCCTAATCCCAGTAAAATTCGACCAAATGTAAATACAACTATTATTAAAAATAGAATAAATAAACATTTATTTCTTTTATTCCTCGTTTTTATATCTGTAAAAGAATGAATTTTATAAAGAATTGTAAAAATCAAAAATTATTTTTAATATTTACCATAAAATACAATTAAAAAAGAAAAAATAGATCAATTTTGTAAATTTTAATATACATGTGTCTTTTTTATTTCAACTAACTTGCTAAACCCCTCTTTTCTTCCATAGCGTAAGCTTGTGGTTAAACACCTGTAAAGGTCCCTACTATTGCATTTTACACACATTCTCGAGGTTACAGCCTCAGTAAATACTACTTAATTTTATCATGTTTTGTCTTTAGGTAAAAAAAAAAATAGTCAATACAGGAATGAATAATGATAAATAATAATTCTTGAGACTATTCCCAAATGAGAATTTCAGATATTTCATTTTAAGATAGCAACTACATATCAAAAAAGCTACATTAACTCTTAGAAGAATCATTTTAGAGTAATAAATCTCGTAGCCACAATTACAAACAGAGATTATAATTAAGGTTAATTCCACAACTTAATAAAATATATTAAACAAAACATGATAGTTATTTTTCCAGTTTACATTCAACATATGCTTTAGGAGCAGTAATTTCTTTACTTATTTCACTTCAGAGTCATTTATTGAAGTTTTAAATAAAATAATTACTGGATAATAGTCTCACTCAAATAAATTCTTGGAATATTTTCTGGACATAATTATTCATAATTCTTTATCTGTGGCTTATACAGGTGTGCTGGTAGTTTTGCTGTATCCTGTTTGATTTCCACAGGTGCAATACAAGCAGAACCCAATTCAATAATATTCATATGATTTCCAGAAATTTCTATCTCTTAATAGTTAATTATTTTAATTTTGCTAATATTTATAGATGTTCACTGTAATCTTAATTAGGGAGAAAGGGACATAATGATAATCAGGAGAAAATACTCTTAAGCTTATCAATATAAACTTGATTTGACAATCATTTTATTTTGCTTCAATATTGACAGAAAAATAAGTATATTTTTTTTACATTTTTTATTAAATTATTAAATATTTATTCTTTAATAAATATATGATGTTTATTTATAACTTACATATAGACAGATATGAAATGTTTAGTATTGATAATATTATTACTGGTTTTTTTATTTGTAAAGTAGATTTTATTGTTTATAATAATCATTTTATTATTAGTATAAATATTTTTAATAAAAATTTGATAATAAATTTATATTTTTTGTTAAAAGATTTTTTAAACTGAAGACAGACATAAAATCAACTGAGTGAATAAAATTATAACTGCTTTTTTATTTATAGAGTTGATGATGTTATTTCTAATAACAATTTCATTATTTATATGTAAGTTTTGAATAAAAAATAAAATTCACTTACATAAAAAATTGAACAATGATAATTGAATCAATAGGTAAGGAGTTAAGGCACTTCATTGAAGGCTAGTAACCAGAAAGAATTTGATTGATATCATCTAGAATCTACTGATTACTCAAACTAACAATAGCTCTGAAGTAAAATAAATTAAATTACTATTTCTAATTTTCTACTTATTAAAGATTGACAAGTACCATTATTTTTCTAAAAAAAACTTATAACTGCAATGGGCCACACATTTGATCCCATAGCTACCAACATTGCATGCATTGAACAAAATGATTCCAAAAAGAAAATTAAGGAGACCTGGTGTACAACTAACAACCTGTTATAAATAGGAAGGAATTTGGCTTCCCTCTCTCAAATAAATGGACAATATAATTTACATAAATTTAAATAAACTTACAACCTATATATAGATAAACTCTATTATGCATACATTAATGCTATGAATATAAGGATATATTTCATCTTTGAAAGTGCTAAGCATCAATAAGTATGAATTTGGTATAATATTAAGTTTTTCTGAATATAACGTGTAAGCACAGTTATTGATAAACTGTTTAGAAAATATCATTTTTAAATAACTAAAACTATTTGTATTAAAAAAGAGCATAATTTGGATTTTTTAGGCTGCGCTATTTTTTTCAAATAGATTGGCTCATAATCAACCCAACTAGCAATTTAATTAATGCTAAATAAATAACTAGAGATTCTTTATGATAGTATAAAATGAAAGAAAATCTTAGGTAAAATCTACATTAGGCAATTATATCTGATTAATAATAACTTCATTATTTTCTGAAGAGTGCTGCTGGCCAAAACTTTTTCATAAAGTGGGATATATCATCTGTTTTACATTTTGCATATATATATATAAATTTTTTAATTGAAAAACTCTAAATATTGAATAAAATGCAAAAAAACAACAACCAATAATATCATTATAATTTATTTTCACAATTGTTTTGACAATTGAATTTATAGGTTATCTTATATGTAATTAAGAAAAAAACATTTTTGTGACTAGTATATTAAATTCATTTTAAATTTCCACCAATTGGGCAAGAGTACACTTATAAATATCAAAAACTTTAACAAGGATCAAAAATACAATAGTCCATCTATTTATATATAAAGTGTTATTTATTCACAGGCTGAAGAAGAGTAGTTTCTGCATTTATTTATGTATACATTGCATTATTCTAATGTTACTTTTACAGTTATTAACTTCTGCTTGATTATTAAAATAAGGTTTTTAGAAATTTCTACATTCTTGTTTAATTGATTCTTGATTTAATACTTATTCATGCCATATTTTCATCTGGTTGATATATTATGTGCATTCTAAATTTTCATTAGTCCTTGGCAAGAGTGAACTTATAAATAAAAGCTTAAATAGTAGTTGAATACATTTCATTTTCAATCCTTGTTAAACAGTATGTTATTTAAGAAAGCTCTTGTGAATACTTATGCATTGGTTTAGATTTCAAAATATAAATGTATATTTTCCATAGTTTTTTTTTAAATATCTAAATAATATTTATTTTTGGAGAAGAAAAATGTAGTTCAGATTTTATTAGGTTATTATTTTAAAAAATGGCAAATCATGAGAAATGAATAATGTAGACTACATTTCAATTGGTTAACAAAAAGCACATTCATTAGGTTTCTTAATCTGACCAATAATCCATTAATGTTTTTAAACTGAGTTAAAATAAATGTAATTTAATATTTTTATTGACAATGGGTTACTATCCAATAAGAAAAAAGTTATTTATTGTTCTGATTACATATTTCAGTTTTATTTTTCAATATTTGCAAAGTTGAAATATTATTTTTAAAAATAATTTTTGTTTGTAAACTTATATTTTTATTAAAAAATCATCTTAATTTATAAAAATATAATAGTAAAAAGTTGGAAAATGAATCCAATCAGCTTCTAGAAGCTGCCAAACAAAAATATGAACAGCTGAAAACTTTAAGAAAATTATGTTATTTCAATAGACTATTGTAATGAAAAAGTGAAAATTGACTCTGGGTATGCATCTTCTACCATCTATGATGATTATTTTGACACATATATGATACCTATAATTATAAATATTATAAGTTTAACTTTTCATTTTTATTATATATTACCCAGGTCTCCACTTTCACTGATCATTACAAGATACATATTCTATCTTCATTGTTAAAAGGTTGCCTTGACAACAGTTTGAAATTGTTGATTATTATTGATATTGGAATTGTCTAAGTGTTGCCTTTTTTTTAATAATATATATAATATTTTTGAATTACAAGTATAATTCATCATCAGATTTCAATGGTATGGATGGCTGAAGAATTGGAGGATCCTGTCCATTAAACTTTGAAGATTTTCTATCTTAATATAAATGTAACACTGATTATATATGTGTGTGAGAGATGATGATCTGGACTAACTGATGAGTGCTGGTTCAGCATGAAATACATATATTGGAGATAATTTATCTTTCTCACATGTGTGTGATCATGTGTACTGATTATATGAGATAGAGTGAATAGCTGAAGAATGCTTTAAAATCTGTGTTCAAATCCCCTATATATATATATTAATTTTAATTTTCTCATGGATAAATGATGAATTCATTGTATTATTTCTGGGAGCTTCCATGTAGTAAAAATATAATAGCTAAATAGCTGACATTCAGTACAAAAACAAGTACTTTTCTCAGAACTTCTTCTTTTTCAAATCACAAGAATGTATATATATATTACAATTAAGATGTATCCCTGTCAAGTTGATGTTTTTTAGATATAAAAGGTTCCTAACAAAAAAAGAATGTATTCAAGAGAAAATAAGGGTTAAGTAGATAATCAATTTATAATCTGATTGAATAAAATTATTAATTATTTTCTTGGCTTTTTTTAACTATGAATTCACAATCTAAATATTTGGCTATTAACAGTTCAGTTGATTTTGAAGTATGTGTATAAAAAATAGAATTATAAAAGCATTTGCAGACAATAGGAGGGAATCATTTTACAATTCTCCATTTCTTTTTCAAGATTGAAAAAACAATTTCATTCTCTATTATTAGTTCCATATATTGTTTCAAAAATGTTTAATTTTTGTGGTTAACGTTTTCTTCTTTACTGATTGTTACATAGTTAATTGACTGATGAATTAAAAAATGTGATTAGGAAATATATCAAGATTCTTATAAAAAGAATGATATTATTTAATCAAAAAAAAAAAAAAAAGATTATCTTAAAAAGTATAAATTTTGACCAAAGACTTTAAACTTTTTTTTAATCTTCTAACTCATATCTCTTTATAAATAAAAGAAAAGTTTAATATTCTTGTATAATATCTTACAAAATAATTCTATAATTTAATACATACTTATAATGATGTTTGCATTATTACAAAATATAATACAGTGGATAATAGAAAATATTATTATTGATAATTTTTATTTATTAATTTTATATTTTTCTTATAAAAGGAGGAGTCTGTATACATGTACTAAATACCAGAATACAAGTATTTACATATGAGACTATAATATTGAAATGGTAAATCTGATTCAGATTTGCATTTCGCGGTTTATTCCATTTATCCACCTACTAATAGGGTTTGATTTCAACCCACATATGAAAAATGTAAGTAATAATGTTTGTATATATAAATGTGTTTTATATAAATGATTTTTTTTTCTTGTATTGTTATTAGTAATATATTTAAAGAATAATCACCTTGAATTAACGGTTATAATTTATTTCAAATATATATAATATTGTTTTTTTTTTCTTTAAGATGCATAACAAAATAATGCCTTATTAATAAGAAAATTCGAACAGAAGTTTTCTTATTTTTATATATATATTTTATTATTTATTAAGGAATCCAAGATGGCATTCCAAAAGACTTTCTCCTCGATAAGGATTTTAAAGTAAAAGCAAACACAGAAATACATTGTAAAATCTAATATTAAAATCCGAAGAATAAAAATCAAATACTTTAGAATTTCCATTAGCCCGTTAATGGAAGTTTTGCATTGTTTAAATGAATGTTGGAAGTACACGATTGTCCAAAAATAAACCATTGAGTTGACCCTTATCGAGATGCGAATTTTCTAAAAATATAAATTAATTGAAGTTTCTTTTGTCCAAGGCAGGATGTGATTTAGAAGATTGCTTCAGACAGCAAATAGTTTAAATGCTAGAGTCAGAGTATAAATAGGGGGGTTTTGGAACAAGAGAAAAAAGTGCAGCTTTAATAGAGTTGCAAACACATCATTATGCCAATTTTGAACATGAAAATGAAAAGAGAGTAGGAAGGGAACATCACCACCTTTCTCTCTGAATCCTGTCTCCTAGCTAGGCCACTGCTATACCCCTGTGCCTGAAGAATGCTGCAAGCCATAAGAGTTTGCCCATACCATCGCTCCAGAGAATTCTGAAGTAATGAGTTTTATGAACCACCAAGACTCCAGATCCTGTTTTACATTATATTTATTTAGTAGACCTACATTTCTAAAATTAATATTAATTTAAATGTAGATATTTAAATTTTAATGTTTAAGACCAAAGTAAATAACATAATTCCTGTAATCGATTCTTTAATCCTCTCTAATTTATTTGTAATTATTCTTTGATAACTCAATCGCATAAAACTTATATATATATATTTATAATTGCTATTTTAATATGCTATTTATTTGTTTTTGCAATAATTACATAGTATACTTTCTATGATTTTATTGAATCACCTTCACGAGCAAGGATTTTAAGATGATTTGTGTAATAGCAAAGTATCCTAAGAAGGGGGGGGGTAGAAGAGAAATTAAGTAGAAAGCAAAATATGTTGTTTTCTTTGACTTGCTTGTGAAGTTGCATGAAATATCTTTAATAAAATGTGTTTACATTATTAACTTTATTTAATGTTTGCTAGTGATTTTAAGAATGAGATTTTTTTTAATAATGAAACAGTCAGATCTGTCTATCCTTCTGTTTCACCTACTATATACTATAGTAGTATTTATTTATGTATACCTATACCCAAATCCTCATATATTATTCTAATATTATGCTGATTTTAAACATAAATATACTAGTTGTATATGTGTGTGTATATTTTAGCATACAGTGTAGAAAACATATGTATATATGTAAAAATCAATAAATACACATGTATATATTTCTAGTAGTTAAATAAATGGAAAAATGTTAAGTATGTGTAACAAGAAACTACATATATGCAGGAAAGAATAATGTTAATAGGATTAAAACATTAGAGAATTTCTTTATTTAGAATATTTATTCTAAAATTAATATTTGAAATTATAATATTTCTGCATATATCATTAAATTATATAGTTGTGTTACATATATAATAAAATGTTTTTCCATTTTTAGATTTGTTTTTCTAAAAAAGATGATTTCATAAAATTAACCCTTCTTGCTGTATTCTGACCGATTTAAAATTTTAAGAGTAAAAATAGATTTTAAAACCAAGTATGAATAAATTAACCTGGTCAAGATGGGAAAAACCACCTGTAAAAAAAAAGCAATAACAGTGTGTATCCCAGATTTCCAAGAATACAGCGAGGTAATTAGAAAAACAGATCTGAAACTACTAAGGGGAGAGGGGAATGAGCTAGTATATAAGCTTATTTCAGGCATCTTTAAAGATTATTATTATTCAGTCAGACACATTGTAGCTTTTAAATATTAAGTATTTTGTAAAAAATGATGATGTTGGGGTAGAAGGCAATTCCCTTGCTTTCTAAACCCCAATGATGGTCTACAGGATGCAGAGAAAGAGGTACTAGAAGTTAATGCTACCTAAAGAAACCCTCAAGATGAAGCCAACTTGCCACAGCAGAAAAAAGACAGTGGTAACAAATCTCCATCCATCTAAAGTTAACTTTTAATCTAAACTTTGTTATTCCTAAAAGCTAGCTAAATTTATTATTTATGGCCAATAATTTAATGTATTCTAAACTTCCAAGTTAAATGTAACTTTTATTTTCTTTCATTTAAATCATAAATCTTGCCTGATTGATTTAATTTTAACTTATTTATTTTATTCTGATTTATTAAAACTGATTTAGTTTTAACTTGCTTTAATTGATTGATTCTGAGCGATTCCAGATAATTTATTTTAAATGATAATTATGTTCCCAATGTAATTTATGTATTTAGCCTAATAATAATATTTGCTTTTATTAATAATTCTTAACTGAATCAATCTAATTTAAGCTAATTGTGTTTTAATTCCCTTTTTAAACTAAGCAAATAAAGCCAAATTTCAGATTTCACTTATGCGAAATCTTGTTTCTAAATTTATGTTTCTTTTAGTTAAATCTATGCCAATATTATTTTCTTTTAATTATGTATATGTTTATGCTATGTTGTTTAGAATGGAGTTTTTACTCTTAGTTAAATGATTCATGAGAAGTGATTAGATATTCTCACAAATATGTAATTTCGTGTTTATTAACGCACAAACAAAACTCCTTTCTGAAATGGATAAGTCTTATTTAAGAGATATAATTAAAAGCTTATAAATGCTTCAAGATAGATTTGCTTTAAATGTAATATTTAATTAAGATTTAGCTGAAGTGATGAAATACAGCATAAAGCTAGAATTTAGTATTATAATTATCCAAAATATGCTGTAATCCTCCCTAGAATTATAAATGCCTCTATAGATAGCTTAACAAATTAGATTCATAAGCTTTCCTTAATAGCATAGATATAGATGCTATATTATGAACTGATCTACGGTAGTTTCATGGAAGGAAGCTATTGTTTAGCATCCTATTTTACTATATAATGATGTAGTCAGTGGGGTGAATGTGTCCTTAGGAAACACTTAGGTGTACATACTTGTTGCTGCACATTATATTCCAATGGGCATAGGTTTTAAGGGCCACCCCATTACTCTTAGTTTGGACAGCTATCTTCTTCAGATGGGTGTAGGTTAAGGGCCACCCCATTATGCATCTTTAGAACTGGAGCATGAGGATCCAGAATATTCAATTAGTTATTTGATCACCTGGACTAAAAGATCTCTTTTTCACAGCAATGGGTATGATATTAAGGGAACCAGTACTAGGTACAAATCCCATGATAAAGCACACATTCGAGGCACATGGACTTAGATTATGTATTTTCTATATGACTTGGTATCTGAAGTCTGACTGCCAATCATCAGTTCATCTGCCATATAATTGTATATTTCAGCATTGATCTGAAACAGAATCTGATTTTATAGGCATATAAGCTATATAGAGAATATATTCATGAATATGCGTTTAATAAAATATTCTTTATAAATGATGATAATCACTTCTGCTAGTCCTAAAGCAAACCTAAATCCATAAATATAGCATAAACTAGGCATAGATCATCACGAGAAAATTAAACTAAAATTTAACGTAGTAGTAAGTCTCGTGAAAATGTAACTTAAAATATTGCAAATCTTTATCACCTGTGAGTGATAGACATATATATATATATAGCAAGCAAAGTAAATTAAATAATTTGAACCATAAAACTAAGATCACCTGCGAATGATTTGAAATGCTCTCTCTATATATAAACCATAACTGTTTGCAATCCTAAAAATTATCACCTGCGTGTGAACTAAAATTCCAAATAATACTACATTGTAATCCCTAAAATCATCACCTGTGAATGAGACAATTCTATAATCCCATTGTAATTATAATTTTGTTTATTAATTTTGTTATTTAAATTTTGGCTTTCATTAAATTAATTTAAATTTTAACTTCTGCTTAGTGTATCAATTTTGCTCATCATTATTATTAAATCGTTATTATTAACTCATTATTAAGTAGTTAACTATTTAGTTATTAAGAATCACAATCCATATTTAATACTTATGCCACACTACATCTATACAGATATACTTTGATTTGTCCATTGCCCATAGTCTCATGTTTTATCAATGTGCTACGGCCGGCACGCAATTAGGTGAGATTGGACATGGGGTCTCAACAACCTCATTTCGATCAGCCTTGGGATGATTTACTAAAACTCTGGATTTTGTTGAATGAATGTACAAATTTGACCGTTACAATAAATATATTTTTTTGAATGGAATAGAAATGAAATATATATTATAACTGACCTAGAAACAGTGCTGCTGGATAGTGTCAGTTATTATCATACAATATTTTTTTTAGAATTAAATGCAGAAAGAGGGGGGTAATCTATTTGAAATACATTTATTATATATTTTAAGTAAATATTTTCACATGAAGGAATTGGTTGTGCAGGTTGATCTTTATGCTTCATTAGGTTATTTAAGGTCCCTAATTATAATTATCCATATATTTTGTGATAAATAAATAATCGGTTAATAATGAATGCCGAGCTTGTTGGAGTGGATCTATAAAAAATCATTTTATTCTGTACAATCTTGTTTCCCAGCAGCACATACTGCTGTGTGTCAGAGAATAAGCAAGGTAGTCAAGGGTGGTCAGCATGATATCCATATACTGGACTGGGACACCAATAAAACCTATGTCTTCATTTGATATTGTTCAGCAATATCATGGACATACCAATCCTTCTTGTGGCAGTAGGAGTACGAATGTCTTGTAAATCAGCTTGTATTAACCTATATTCAGTTTCTTAGGCATTCTTATTAATATCCCGATTTTATTCGTTGTTTTAATGCCTATCTATTACATAATCCATAAAGAAATGATTCTACTAATGTTGAGAATATTCAACCTGAGTAACTAATTTTCTCTCTTCACCTATGGTTAGTTAGACCTTGTTATTAACTAAATCATGAATTTTATTATATAAATGATCAAATATAATAATATTAAATCGTGCTTTCACACTTCCAACGTAAAGCTATAACAACAAATTGAAAACTAAATTAAATGACTCATTTACATATAATTTGCATATCAGATTTATTTATATAATGATTCCAAAGAAAGGATCATAACTGGCTATGAATATGAGAAGTACATCTTCTTGAAAGCACTCAGCCATTTAATTTAGTTTTCAATTTGTTGTTATAGCTTTACGTTGGAAGTGTGAAAGCACGATTTAATATTATATTGAAGACAAACGTAAAGTATAAATATACAGGTTAGTACTTAAATGATCAAATAGCAAATTATAATGCTGGGAATTGTGTGCCTGATAATTGACCGCCACTTAACAACTTACAGTTATAAGTATTGTAATATTATTATAAATAACTTGACACTGTTCCAGCAAGGTCCATATTAAATAAAAATAAAGATATTATTTTGATAAAAATCCGCCTTCATAAAAAAAATGTAAAATAGCATGTTTTAATTTTGTCATTTTAAACCCTGTAAAAATGTCAAGCTGTTTTTTTTAGTCTTTTGACATTGTTTTTTTTTTTTCTGGAATGATTTAAATTTAAAAAAATAGAGAATTGTTATTTTCATGTACAATCGGTCTGTAAATTTTAAATATGCTGATTGAAAGGAAAATCCATTTTGTAATAATTGTGAACGGAAACTTTCATTTGAAAATACCATTGCCATTTATTTTTTTCGAAATAATGTAATAGGATAAGAAAATGATTGCTGTATATATATATATGTAAACACATCATGATGCGATCTAGTTTAAAATTGTATATCTTGATAATAAATGAATGTATACAACTGATCCATAAGCCTGAGTAATTGTAACTTAATATTTTTAATAGTCTAAAATATATATATAAAACTTCCAGTGTTCAAATCATTTAATTATTTTCATTTTTTTTTGTTACTTATAAGTTAAGTTAAGCAAGAAAGGGTCACTCGAGGTCTCAGTGAACCATCATCATCCTGAATCTTATGCTCTGGGGCTTGGCTCCGGGCCAGTAAAACTAAGAATGTACAATATGATCTTTGGGAAATGTTGTTAATTATGTTTTAGATATGGAATAACAGGTAAATAGGGCAGAATCCATGGTGTACCTGACCTGTGTATCTTGTACATGGTTGGTTCGAGGTACTATACCCTTGTTCTAGGTCTTGTTGAATAAACATAATTTTTCAACTGGTACAATATTAATTGTATTAGTTATTTTCTTAAATTCAAAGTCATGTGTGTGAAAATTATAAGTTCTTATTTATTTTTGCCAAAATGGAATAAAATAATTTTTACCATATTATGATTATTAATGGCACTGGTTTTATTATTTAAAGTTTAAATAATGTCACTATATAAACCCTACTTTTGGGCATTATAGCCAAGAAATTATGTCTTTGATGAAAATTTTAAGCCTGGTCACCATTTTCATGTGTGCATATATCATAAAAGTACTTGCTATATTTTCATCATTTATATATCAAAATAGCTTTTATTTTTAGAATCAAACTATATCCTATTCATGACATTAGATTATATTACTTTCTAATTGAATGAATTAATAGTATATTGTTATGTAAAAAAAGGTTCAGAATCATTAGTTATATATTATTGTATTAAGTATGTTACAAGTCTATAGAATTTTATGGACCAGAGTTCTAAGATGTATATATTTGAACATTTAGATCATTAAGACCATTTGATTTGTTTATCATGAAAAGAGATTTAGTAGTTCAAGGGGGATCTTAAACTTTATTTATAAAGATTGTGTATAATTTGACCCTTTAATATTTTCATGATTATCCATCAATGAGAGCATTTTTCTTTATTTTTTTTGCAATTAAATATTATTAAATTTTAACGGCATAATCATAACCAGTGTTGATTACATTTTTATCACTCAATAGTCTTAGAAGTTTTATAAAATTTATTATGGCAGTATAAATAAATTGGTTATTTATTTAAATAAAGAGTTTAGTTTGATTTTATGATTAGAGTTATCTCCCTTACTACTTAGTTCAGATGTATTATCTTTGAGGAATACTGATTCATCTAACACCATTCATTCAGTGACTAATATAATTAGTTACATCTCTTTCGCTGGTAGTGATATAATTGATGGTGAAAAAAAAAAGCACATCATATTTATTTATAATTACATTGTATTATTTAAACTCTATTTTTATTTTTCCAATGAAATTTAACTGTTAGTAATAATACAAAAGTTAGTGCACCACACAATGTTTCAAATAATATTTCTGAACAACCAATGAAATATGTTGCATAGGAATGGAACTGGTACTTTAAAATGACACTTTAATATAAAAATAATTTTGATTTGTCACTGTCACTAATCAACCAGCAGCATGTAAAGAAAAGAAGAAAAAAACAACTTGCAATGTATCTCAAACTCAACTGTTATTACTAACAATCAAATAGGAAAAATATAAATCATTTGAATTTTTCAAAAAATCTTTAACAATTCATCTAAATGATGGAAATATCCTAACATACAATTACAGGAATATCCAATTTAAATTAATGACATGGGTATACTTTAAAATGTTGTTCTTATAATTTTAAATCAAATACAAACATAAAGTGCATAATTGCATCTGTGCTACTGAAAAAATATTTATGGCATTAAAACTCATATCAATTGTACTAAGAAAAAACTATGTGGTTTGCTGCTGTAATTCATCAATCATAGCGCCAGATGTCTCTTCCAGCACTTAAACTTCTTGAGAAAAACTTCAAGTAGTGACTGGACAGATCTTTTGACATAGTGGCTGAGAGATTCCTGACTTTGATAAAGGAGAAGCCATGGTGCATCACATCACATCACATATGAACTACTGATCAATTTTTTCATCTTTGGTGATTGAACTATTTATGGACTTTTGGCACTAAACTATTATATTATTACTTGCTGCCAAGAAATTTTCTTATCTAATTTTTAAAAAAATCCTCCAGTTTAAATAATATTTGATGTAGATTAAGATTGTTTGAAAGTCATAAATAACTCTTCAAAAAAGGGGCATATTTAAATTGCATCAACAAATTTCTCTAGCTTTTTATGTGGCATTTAATGCTTTGGCTACCAGGAAAAGCTGACCAATTCCATTAAACCAATTACCTACTTCTATAGAAGCACAGCTAATAATTTGCATCAAAAACTACATCAATCATCATTAATATTTACTAAGGCTGTAACCTCAAGAAGGTGCAATAGGGACCTCTACAAGTCTTAACCACAAGCTTACATCTTGGAAGAAAAGAGTGGAACCCAAGGGGAACCCCTTCTTTACTTCAACCTACTTTCTATATAAATAGGTGAAGCTGAAGCGATTAGATCTGAGAGGTGAAGCTATTCAATACTTCACTGATTAAGTCCCTTCTTTTCTTCCAAAACGTAAGCTTGTGGTTAAGATCTGTAGAGGTCCCTATTATCGCATTTTACCGCACATACTTGAGGTTACAACCTTAGTAAATATTACTTACGTAATTTAATCAATGTGCGTTTAAATAAATTTATAATTATCAATCATCATTATAAACTTTATTTCTTTAAGTTCTCCATAATTTGATATGGAAAAAAAACACAAACCTGTGTTTATTTTGTTTCTTCCACTTCCTCTAAAAGTAAGTAAAATATAACAGATAAAAAAAAGACAGGCCATGGGTAAGCGTTTAATTTTAGAAATATTTTATGTTTTGTCTAGACAGGTTGTTTCTGATAAAGAATTGTATCCTAAAAACAAAGAAAATCTTTCAAGTATGCGCTTGTGAGTATCAATGTTTGTAAATTAAATTTATAACAAATTTTACAGCTTAAAGAAATCTTTTCTCAAAAATATTATTAATAAAATCTTTAAAGCTATTTACAATTGTGAATGTTAAGAATTTATTTAAAGCTACAATTTTTAAGAATACTGATATTTAATAGTTGTATAGTGAATTTTTATCTTTGCTTGTTTTTAAATAATAATCGTATTTGATGTCATCAAATTTTTTATTCAGTAGTTTCAATTGCAAAGACCCACATTTTTGAAGTAAAAGTTCTTATGTTCAGGAGATATTATCTTCTTACTTTTTTTATTACTTTTGCAGAGAAAGATGTCTACATTTAAGCACCTATATATATGATCATAGAGTTGTTATGCTACACCACTTATTCACTCATAGATTTGAACTAATTATTAAAAGGAAACTAAATCGAAGTTTTAAAAGTAAAATTTAATTGTGCGATTTTGTATATATTAGTATTAAAGTAAATAATCATATACACATATTTATCCTTTAACTACATACACACCTTACAATAATAAATTGAAGATCCTATAGATTTTATTTTGACAAATTTAAGAAATAAATATTTCAAAAAGATAAGTGAGCAGAATGGTCTATATGAAATTTTTTAAATTGATGCTTTAGTTATTATCGTATCTTACTTTGCACTTAAATAATGGACTAGTCCAGATTTCTTTCTCATCGAGATCGGATTGAGCATTCATTGTCGCTAACCAATGCTTATAGATAAAGTTAATGCCCAGCCAACAGCAAGAACAGGCCTGAACAGAATGTTTCCGTTAAGCTTGAGAATCTGGCAATAAATAGTCCTCCTTTTTGAAAGTAAGGGAGAGAACGACTTTCAAACCTGAAAGATGGTGTGCGTTTTCCAGAGAACAAATATTAAACCTGAATAACAGTAGCCTAGTTCTCCTTATACAATTGAGGGAAACTTCTGCTAAGCTAACGGTTAACGCGAAAGCAGGAAACTGCCAGTATCAAAGTCGATTCGAGGCAATCTGTAAATACATCCGGAAAAATCGTGGTGCCTACTCATTAGGAAGACAGTCAAGTACAGGTAGAAGTGAGTAGAGAGCAGGCGGAATATAGCTATCATTACTTAAATCTCTAAATATATTACAAATCAAGTGTATGTTTGTATCTATATATTACTAATAAATATATTATTAAAACGTATGTATACTCATTTGTGTTTATATGTGCAACCCAGACTAAACACAACAGTTATGAACAAAAATGCCTAATAAACAATTTTAAAATTATCAATAGAGAAACTAAAATCACTTCATCAATCTTTGAAAAACTTTTATTTTTAGTTTCTATACTTATATATGAATTATTAAAGTTATTAAAATTATTTGAAGGTTTTTTTAGTTAGAGTGTAAATAAATCACATCAAAACACAGTAACACTTAAGATTAAATCCTGTGTTATATTAAAAAATTATGCGATCTTAATCAAGATTGCAAAAAGACTTTTTTTCTGTAATAAATAAGATAGATATTAAATGTCACCTGACTAATACTATGTAATATATATATATAGTTTACTGAAGAACAGCTTCCAGTGCCACCTTACACCTAGCATACTCCTTTATTTTAATTTCATATTCAACATTATACTACTGAATTTATAGAAATTAATGCCTATATCATAAAGACAGAAAATTTATCTTAGGGATGACTTGGATTTCCACGTGGTAAGCTAAAATTTTTAAATAATAGTATTTAATACACATTTCTTAATTTACTTTTTACAATGCATTAAATATTATCTCATTTGCATTAAGTCAAAATTTATGAGCTGCGCTTCTTAAGATTTATTAAAAATAATCCTAAATTAGAGCTTCAAAGCTATGTAACATTCAATTCCATCATATTCTGAATAAAGTAAAATTAATAATTGGCTGAAATAAGTAAAAAAATCAATGAGTGATTCAATGAATAAGAAATAGTTAAACCTTTTAAAGTAGATTTCTATTTAAAAAATTAATTATTTAGTAAATAATTTTCAAAATATATAAAATGCGCTAACACGCACAAGCACACAAAGCTAAAAACAAATAAAGAAAATATATATTATTTTAATATCTATTCATTAAATGGCTAAGCGCTTTCAAGGTTCAAAGCCCTCATAATCATAGTCATAGTACAAAATATAATAAATTGACTCAGAGTGATGCAAATTTATGCAAATGAAATGATTACGCATTCCATTTCTTGGATATTTTGTAGCAAGAGTCTTTTCTATTGATGGTGTTGCCATCTCTAGATATAAAGAAAGCTTAATCATTTCATTGGCATCACTCCGAGTCAATTTATTATATTTTATAATACGGCTATGATTCTAAGGGCTTTGAGCCTTGAAAGCGCTTAGCCATTTAATGAATAGATATTAAAATAATATATATTTTTTTTATTTGTTTTTAGCTTTGTGTGCTTGTGCGTGGTAGCGCATTTTATATATTTTGATTCATAATTAACCACAAAGTATAAACTATTTGCTTATTTAAATAATTTTCAATATATCCTTTTGCCTTAAGTTTATAAAAATTCTATCTAATGAATTGCCTTTAAAGATCATTATCTTGATATTAAAAAAAATAAAAATTAATCAATATTTCATATTCCGCTGCTTGGTTATAAAATGTTGCTTTGATTGACTTTGCCATGTTTTGTTTCATTTTAATAGTTTATTCATTATCAATAAAGTGACCGATTTATAAATAGTGATGAAATAGTTATATTCATCAAATTAATCATTTTCTTAATATTTAAAATAATTTTCATATATTTAAATTATATCATCAAATTACTAAAAACTTTCAAGTAACATTATTCAAACTCACTAAACCAAGTATTTTATATATAAAATCTGTATTTGCTCTGTTGTCCAATTGATAAATAAATGTTTGTCTGATAACATCACAGCCATTTATGTAAAGGAAGTAATTCCATTAACCTTTTCACTGGTGAAATTTCTTATTGGCCTAGTGAATTAAAGTTCTAAACTTTTGATTGGTCAATTACAGAATCAGCAGTAAAAATATATTCGTCTTTTAATATTACATTTATTTTAGTTTTGTTTGTAAAAGGCAAATTAATAATTTGTTAGATTATGAAAGTGAATGAAAGTTTCTTCAAAAATAAATTTCTATTTATAGTTATAAAAATAATCTATAGCGAATCATAAAACTAATGTTTCATAACCTATTAGAAAATTCAGCCTATATCATTGGTTTCTTTATCAATTTACATTCATGTAAAAGTAAAGAATTTTTACTAAAATCTTAATTATTATTTTAAAATAATTACATTTTCAGCATATTTTATCAAAATAATTTATAATATGTAAAAAAGTATGAAAAAATACTCTAAAATATACATTTTCATTTTGAAAATCAAAACAATGAACTTTTAGACCTGTCAAAATTGTTGACAAGCACCCCCTTTTGTTGAAAATGAGAAACAACCAATCAACACCTTGGAAAGTCCACCTTCTCTCATTGTTATAGATTTAAATTTAAATATTATTGATTTTTTATTTGCAAAATAATTCTAGAGAGGGCAGCATCTTATGGTAAGTTTTTAGCTTTAAAATGCCATAAATTTGCTACAATAATGTAAAAATTACCGGTTTTAGAGTGAGTTAAAGCCAATTCAACTATAGTAAGAGACACAGGTAAAGAAGTTAAATAAAAAATGCTGGAGAAAAAATTAGTAAGCATGATCTTAACTATAGAAATATAATATATATTTTATAGTGAAGGTTCCCCATATATCTGCAAAAACAGTCACAAATGCCAATTCAGGTGCGCTGTGCTTTCATGGTCTGTCAATCCCCTAATATATTTCAGATGAACAACATACTTAGAAATGTTAATGAACTTTTATAAATTAATAATGTTTAATAAAAAAAAACATATTTACATTAAATCTTTAAAAAAAATTGTTACTCAACCAATTAAAAAAAAATTTCAAATATTATATTTAACAAAAAAAAATTACAAAATGGATCAACATTTTTATATTCCATTCCAGCCAGCTGCCAAAATAGCAACAAATGCTGATTCGTAATTCAATGTTAAAGCACTCTATGCTTTCATGGTCTATCAATCCCCTAATATGGTTCAGATGAACATCATACTTAGCAATTAATAAATGTTAACTATTAATGCAGAGGGCACTCCAGTAAATATATATTTGAAGCTGTAAAGCTGTGAAATAGATATATTTAAAAACATAAATTTTAATTTGGCTTTATTAAAATTCAGAAATTTATTTATATAATAAAATGTTTTGTTTAATTTACATTAAATTTTTAATAAACTAAAGAAAGCAATACAAAAATGATGGGTTGAAAACTCAGAGCTTTTGTATTCAGCTGTAACAACAGACTTTCAATTCTCAAATTTAAAATTCATTAAATGTTAAAAAAAGATTGTTAGAGCAATCAATTAAAAAAAATCATGGGCCTTTACAAGTCTGGGTGCAGATAGTCTACATATAAAGCTTATATGGAATCTCTTCTAATAGTTTAACAAAGCAACTGTATCAATCATTATTATGAACTTTATTATATACACTTTATTTTGTTTTTGATTTCTCAATAATTTGAGGTAAAAATAAAATAAAAGTAATGCATATGTATTCATCTTCCCTCTCTTTTCAAAATTAATGGTATAACAGATAGAAGAAAAAAGTCCCAAAAAGAAAAAGATTTTGTGTACAAATACCAGCTACATTTGAAGTTTTAAAAGTCTTAAATTTTATATTTAATGGAAACAGACAGAATATCTTTCAAGGATGTGCTTGCACGCATAAATATTTTAAATTAAAATTATAGCGATGTTTATATTTAAATCTTTTTCCAAAATACAGTATATTATTATGAAAATCTTTAAAGCTAGTTAAGCATGTAACAATTAAGAACTTTACTTACATTGTATTGCATGTGGAGATTTTATGTTTCCTACTGATATTAGATATAGGATATTTTATTTAGTAATTCCAATGATAAAGATTGATATTTTTTAAATAAAAATGCAGAAGATACCTTTTCTTTTTTTTTTGAAATCACATTTCTGATTTTTGCTTAGAAAAGTGCAACTTTTAAGCACTTATATATATGCCCATAGTGAACTTTTGAACTATTTGAAAATATTGGATATTAAATGTATACTATGCTTTTGATCTTGAGTCAAGACAATCGTACTCTTGATAAAAATATTTTCTTTTTGTTTGATGGGTGACTAAGTATTTCAATGCATATTATAGGCCAAAGGTTAGCTTAAATGTTTATAACTGCCACACACATAAGTGTACATTTGGCGTTAACTTATACACACCTTGAGAATTATTGAATAATGGTTAAATTTCTTAAACAAATGCGTCTGGAAATAAGCATTAAAATATTTAAATTTATTTTTATAATAAATGCCTAGAAATTTTCTTTAGCCAAGACACTAAATGTAAATTAAACAAGAACATTTGTAGAAATTCCAATAAATCTAAGAAATCTATTTAACATATTCTGCTCACATTGATAGTAGTATATAATTTTTTGTCAGTTCAGATTCATAGTGTCATATATTGTTAATAAGATAATTTGTTTTATATCTGAATACTTTCCTTTTTTTCTCCATACTTGTTAAACTTAATTATTTTGATATCTGTGTCTCACAACTAGTTTTTTTTAGTAGTGATGATTAAAAGTGTATGATAGTATTGGATGTATTGATTGAATCTAGCTCTGCTTCCCACCTTTTATTTATTTTTAAGAACACTAAATATGCATTATATTCTACATTGATAGTTAGATTGGATTTTTTTTTTGTTGGATAAAATGGAAATAAATTTTAACACATTCCCTCCTAAACAAACAATTGTTTTGAGTATCTTTAACTTCATATTTTATTAATAAGTAAAGGTTTATTTTATAGGTTTATAATCTGGGTTTAAACTAAGTGATTGCTTATAGATAATGTTTTGTTGAGAGAGAGTGGCCAAAATGTGATAAAACTTCCTTTACATTTCAATCAAGTGTAACCAAACTTTTCTTAATGTGTAAAATGTGTAGATTTATATATCTCTATAGACATGCAATTACATAAATCATCACTAGATAATTGATTTATTAAAGTAAATTTAGTTAGACGAATATATAATGAGGTTTGTTCTACTTACCAATATGTTGATAACTTGACATTCAAATTCCTTTTTTTTTTGTAGCATTTTATTTGGCTGACTATTGTGAGATTTTACATTTTACTTCATCAAAATCTTAATTTATCTTTTCAATGTTCATAAAACCAACAAAACATCATATGACCACCATTTTCTATGCTTACACAAGCTGTTGTTAACTATACAAATTCTCAATACAGTATGCCACCTGGTGCAAACCTTAGTAATCAATGGATGCAGAAAGATTTGTGTATAAAATCTCCATCTAGTGCCTATTCAGCCAATATCCCCAGACTAATTTCCAGCTTGTGGCTTTCATCAGAAGAGCTATGATTACTAAGGCTTGCACTGGGTGGCACTACTGTATGGAGAGTTTGCTACTGTATACAATATATATATATAGATAAAAGATTTTCATAGATTTTCAGATAAAAATATTAATATTAATGGGTTTTATATATATATTTAAAAAAAAAAAATTTCAGCTATTATGTCACCAGTCAAACTACTAAAGAAAAATTGGTAAACTAAAATCATGCCACCTAGTAATAGAGAGAAAAAGAATGCAGATAATATGGAAGAGATTTATTTAGAAAGTTATAATATTTTAGTTTTCACACATGTAAAATATTAATGTCTGATATACAATCCTTATAAAATTTTGAGTAATAAACTAAAAATACTTTTATTTCTGATTTAAAAGTAGGCTAGGTGATGTGATTTTAGTTTATAATACTAACTTTTAATTGATAGCTTGTCTGGTTACATCATGAATAAAATTTAACTAAAAAATACCCTGAAATATCCTTGTTAAATTATTAATATTTATTTAACCATTAGAAACCAACCAGTCACCACCTAAACATTCACAATATAGATAGTAATCAATATTTCTCACCATTGTCAAGGCAATCGCTCACCTTTTAATAGCAAAGTGGAAATCCATTCTTACTATCTATATTGTGAATGTTTAGGTGGTGACTGGTTGGTTTCTAATGGTTACATACTTATCCCATTTAGCTTTAAGCATTATTTCAATTAATATTTATTTATATATATTTACTGGGCAAAAAGTAATTATTTTATATTTACAAAACAGATATGACTATAAAGAGAAGTACAGTGGATTAACAAATTTCTGAATATACACATACAAATAAAATGTCTGTTAATTAAAAAACTATTGTAATAACAATAAAAATAATAAATATAATGGTAATTAATTATTATATACAGTTTTTTAATCTACAGAAGCACTTTCAGTTAATTCCTTAACCTTCCTCAACTGATATTAAAAAATATAATGGAAGCAAATGGCATCAACTCAAATCACATGAATCCCAAATTTTAATGATAGCAGTTTGTGTATTAATTATATTCATTTTATTTCTTATTTATTAAAATTATTTCCTTAATTTTTCTTTTATTATGGTTTCTCTCTTCATGAAGAATCTTAACACTTTCAATATCAAACTTAAATTTATATTTATATGACTTTTCATGATCCAAGAAAACTGAAACAGTCATTAAATCACTACTATTTTTACTTTTCACATACTTGTATAACAATTCATGTTTCATTAATCTTTTTCAACACTGCACCTCAATTCTCATATATGATAACATACTTTCAAAAAAATTGATATACAACTTTACTTTTCTACTTGACAGGTATGACATTTTTAGAATTATTCACTAACTTATTACTGTTATTTGTAATTCAAAATGAAACATTAATTACATCCTATATACATCCTTAAAAAATTTCACTTAAGTATTTGAAATATATGAAATAATCCATTTTTTATTATCAATCTTCAACTCCTTTAAATCATTATATCTTCAAAAAGTTTTTAAAGAGACTTAAAGTATTCTTAATCTGTCCAATCTTATAACCAATTTTAAGCAATTCCTTGGGGAATATCTCAATGTTTTTTAAATTGTTCATAAAATGTCATTTTTCTCCAATGATTTTGATTGAAACTTTCAAATTAATTTTGTCTCCCAAAGACCAGTCTCTATTGAAAAACAGGATTTCACATTTTTGTGTGTCTCTGTGTGTGGAAGGATAAGTCTATATCAAATGCATTATTCTAAAAACATACCCATTACTATTGTGACATAAATGAGTGATGTTTAATTAACAATAATTGTTATTTATTAATGATAAGAGTGATTGATTTTAAATTATATGAACTCCTTCCCAAACATCTTTGAAATCGAATTGCTTCTGGTTTAAAGAAACCATTCCAGTAATATTCAAGAAATTTAGAACAACATGCGTAATCATATCAAGTAGTGAAATCCTTTTTAGAGATCATTACTTCTTGACTTTTTAAAAAATATATATTTGATATCTTGTACTCAGGAAAACATTCATTATCACTATATACATATAGAAATAGATTTTCAGAGAGTTTTGAATGTAAATATTGATAATTTAACCACAATTATCCATATATAGCTATAATTAAACCAGGAAATCATCCAATTCAATTGCGTTGTTTGTTTTTAATTAAATGTTTGTCTCATACACAATTTAAATTCATCTAAAAAATACATAAATAAAACATGTTAAATTATTAGTATTTATAAGTCTGTGGAAATCTTTTATTATATGTAACTTTTTACAGATAGGCTTGTTTACATGTGAAAATATTTAGGAAGTTGTGGTACTTCCAGTATAAAATATTGATATGATCTATGATCTTACAAAAATTTAAAGTAATCACTTGAAAGTTATTCCATGTTTAGTTTAAGGATGGATCATACCAATGCTATTTCTAAATGCCATGATTTCGGTTGACTTGGACAATTTTAATTGATAGATTGTTTAAATACATCCTAGGTGAAATTTATCTAAAAAATACCCAGAAATATATGCTGATAAATGATCAACATTTATATTTAAACAACCTAATAGAAAACCTTAAAAACATCTAACAGAACTTAAATAATTTATATTATCTTTCACTTCCTTGAATCATAATTATAGCTTATAAGTTATAGACTTCAGCTATTAAGCAAGCAGACACTTCCAAAAAACTATGTTCCTATGTCAATAAAACATTCATTTTTTATATGTAATAAATCCACTTCTGTTATTATAATATTAAAAATATCTAATATAAAATTTAAGAAAACATCTACAAGAATTTGCAGAGGTCCCTACTGTCGTTTTTTCAGGTGCATAGTCTTAAGGTTATAGCCTTAATAAATATTACTTTAAGAATTTAAATAATATATATATATTTATAATTTCAGTGAAGTATAGTTCTAATACTGTGAAATTAGAAACATAGCTTATAAATTATTAACAAGTAAGAAACACATTAAAAAATCAAGTTTTTATACCTTATGATATATAACATTGATATGATGTTTTTAAAAATACTCTACTGCTTAATAGCACATAGTCAATAATCTACAAGCTATGTCAACATGATTGTAAACATGTTTTTTTTTAAATGGTCACATTTGCTTGATATCAACCAATGATCAAAAATCTCTAGGCTATGATTATGATTCGCAATAATATGATTACAAACAGGATTTCTTTGAAATAGTCGCAATTATTTGATACTATTCATCAATAATCTATAAACTGTGACCACAGTGCATAATAACTTATAACTATAGATGTGATGTCTTTGAAGTGATCACAATTAGCTAATGGTTCAAAATTTATAGGCTATGATAAATACAGCATTAAAATATATTTAGCTAAAGTTAAACTGCCAAATGTTTAACTTTTATATTATATTATTTTAGTATGTATAAGAGTAAAACAACAATGTTTATTATATATACACACAGATAAACAAGTATTAATATCTCAATTAATGAGACTTTTTTAAATGTGCCAATATACAAATAGCGAGCTTTTGGAAGATTTGCACATTATTTTTGAAATAAAAGTAAGCATTGAAACTTTCGATGGCACTTCTCTGTACTCAGCACGGTAAGCGCATTAAGCAAAACAGCTGATGAAAGACGAATAACATACTTGCCAGACATTTTAACTTACGTATACAAAGTTATTATTAAAGACATTTAATCTATGCAGATGATTCATGTTTTATCTGAAGGCACAATTAAATTACAATTTAGTTACAACCTCTTCTCCATTACAAATAATAGTTTATGACCCACCTCTCTCCTCTTTTTGTAATATAATTTATATAGAAAATTATATTTTACTGTCATTGAAATTTTTAACAAGGGATTAAAAATCGATTTGTATATAATCGGTTTTATTTTATTGCAATTTATGAAGCGAATTTTATTTATAACAGTACAATAAACTATATAAAACAATTAAATTGACTTACCAAAAGCAGAAACATCCATTTTTAAAGTTTTGATATTCGTTTAAAAATTCTCATAACCACGATTATTTCAATGATTTAATGTGTGTGCATACCATTATCAAAATTATTATTATTATATATAAACATTTTTATGCGTCCAAGATACAGATAACTAATCTGCAGACATTATAAGTTTTTACTCCATAATTTTTATAACTTCTTAAAGCTATTAATAATCCAGTAGCAAAATTTCAAGTGTAAGTTTTAACACCCTATCATTTATATCTGAGCACGTGCTATTAATACTGATACTTTTTATCCCATTTGTTTATTGTTCAAACGTGAAAATAAAATAATAAACTTCGATATTAGTTTTTTAAATATGGAATTGTGGGAATAATAGTTATGCTGGATTTAAATAAAGTAGTTTCCTAAATTTTTATCAGAAAACTGTTCGTCTCAACTTCATCATATCGCCATCATCCACTAGAACAAAGTCAGAATATTCTTTTTTAGTATCCATATCTTTTTTTTATGAATAACCTTCACGACTCAACTGAGCTAGAGTAATGATAAACTTGGATCTTCTGTACTGGGGTGTTGGCGATGTTTTATTTTATTATTAATATTTTTGAAATAACCCTATTAGAAAAAAAAAATTGTTTCTGGATGAAAGGTTAGATCCCAATACAATGTCGCATTGCTTTTTAAAATAGGACTTCCATACCCTTTCTATATATATTTCATTGATATAAATATATAATTTTTTTTTACATAAAACATTTTAAATTAATACACTGCACAGGCTTATACACACCTGCACATATATAATGTAATATTAACACTCTTCTCACACCCTCCCCCCCCCCCCACCCCCCCCCCCCCCCCCACCCCTCTACCCCAAGAGGAGGGGGGTCAGAAAAAGGGAGAGGGGAAGGGGGGGGGGAGGAAAAAAATATAATTTTTAAAATTAAAAACCAAAACAAAAAAAAAAAAAAAAATATATTACACCCCAAACAAACCCAAAACAAAATTATAAAAAAAAATTTTTATTAAAAATTTTTTTTAAAAAAAATTTTTTTTAATATTTTCTCCTATTTTTTTTTTTTTTTTTTTTTTTTAATGAAAGAGAAAAAAAAGCACGCGCCCGGGGCATGAGACATTGTAAATAATTAATTATTAAAATAAAATTTTTTAATGAGCAAACAACACCACCCACCAAAAAAGAAAAAGTGGGTAGGGGGGGGGGGGGGAGAAAAAACAAAAATAAAAAAAGAGAGGAAAAATGGGGGGGGGGGGGTTTTCTCCAAAAAATATTTGATGTTTTTTTTATAAGTAAATTTTTCTTCTTCATTTTTTTATATATTTGGATAAAAGTCATATTCTCTGATGGTTGCCATCTTCTGACCTATGAATTATTTAAGAGTATAGTGTAATTATAAAATGTGTCCCTAAACAACTAAATTAGACACACTGGATCTCCTTCAAAAGTTAATTATAACTGAAATTGTCAGCACAGCAAAAGCTAGTAAATCATGCCTAATGCAATGCATCTAACCCAGATAATCCAATCTTCCCAGCCTAAGATATTTCAGGTAGAAATTTTTATTGATATTTATTCGGTTGCATGATACTTAGATGGATGTCTTCAATAAAAAGTAGGAAGAGACTGAAAGGAGAACAATTGCTGTAATTGTGCATCTGTGTTATATTTATTGAAAAGACATAATAAAAATCTGAGCAGTAGTTTATATTTTATTTTTGTTATCATCAGTGAAAACTTTTGTGTTCTCATGTGAGAAAATTTTTAACAGACAAGTTTAAAATATCTATCATAATAACTAAGATCAAAATGAGAAAGGAAAGAAGTATGTAATAAACGATTGATGAATGATTTTATAAATATACTGTAATGAGCAGTTTTAAGCTGTATATCTAGGTGAACGGTAAAAGTTTAACAAGGAAAAGAACCCATGGAATGACTTAATTTATACAGCATGAGAAACTAAACTCTTCTAATAATTAATTATAAAATAAGTGATATTGCAAATGTATAAATTTTCATACTGGATTAATAAACGAGCAAGGAACCTGATAATTAATGAATGTAGCGACTTTCTAAAAATGTGTGTTTCAAAATTCACTTTTGTTACAAATAAAAGTTGCAATAAAGAATAAATTTGAAATTGCTATGCCATGGCCATGTATCTTTTCATTTAGAATAATAAGTGTAATAAAATATGGACAACTTTAAGCTGTCAAATGGAGAACAGTCGCAATTGATGCAGTGTGCTACAATGAAATTTTTTTATTTTATTATATATTTATTGTTATGCTATATGTTGAATTTTATTTTATTATGTGTTCTTAAGTAAGTGTTATAATAGCGACCCGGTATTAAACTTAGGTTAGGATAGAAAATACATTATTCATTATTTAATTGTTTGAGCTCATATATATATTTTTATTATGAAATGCTGGTGAGAATGCGAAATATGGAAAAGGTTTTCAAAATATTACTATGTCAATAGTTTAAAATGAATATTTTTATGTTTATTTAATTCATATATATTTTCAAGTATTTGATTGCTAAGCTCAAGAGAGTAAGTTAGTTGTGTGTTTAAAGTAAATGATGCCCATTTCTTAGTCTATAGAGTTAATGTTTAAAAAAAAAAAAGACCGTTAGTCATATTAGACTATTTTAATATTTATCGGTTCACACATCAATAATATGATATCCAAAGGTTAAGTGAGAGTGCAAATGAACTTTGTTTGCTCGAGGTGAGTTTAGTTTTTGCTATCTCGAAGGCTGAGATGAAGCATAGCCCTCTCGCGATTAGATGCATTTAAATTTGAAGGTGCTGGGAGATGGAGAATATATTCCCAGCTCCTTTATTAGTTTGCCGCATGAGATAAACATTTTATATGGTTGTAGTATGTGGTGATTTAGCATACCCTCTTTTATATGTGCAGTGACAAGGTCCTCATATATCTTACAGCCTCAGGTAAAAGGCACACTTAGGTTATGCTGTTACCAAGATGTTGTTTATTGATTTATTTTCTCTTACGAGAGTATTATTATTATTACCATGGATTGAATTAAATATTGTTTACTTTTTGTCAGGTCATTATGTATTCGTTGACACTAGTTATTTGCTTTAGGAAATTATAAGTAAAACTATTTCAGAAATTAATGTATAGTTTAGCTGAGCTTAGCTCACAGCTTGTCCGATAATTATTTCAAATTCAATGTAAATAATTCGAAACCAGACAAGTAATGTACATCATATCCAGTTCATGCTGAAGCAAGTTACTGCTGGACTGGTAAGACAATGGTAGAGAAACTCATGTTGGGTCATAGTATGCAATGTAAATGTGTGTGCGTGAATGTAATTTCTTAAATTATTATCCAATTATAAAATAGAAATTAAGCATTAAATTGATGGGGAGTAATAGCTCATAAATTTAGTTATAAGTTTAAATACCTAAATTAAAATAAATTATGAGATATGTGAATTTCTTAGTAGAAAGAATGAAACATTGATTTGATAAGAGCTAAAAGCTAACTGTTCTAATAATAGTTATATTTATTCAAATATTAGTATTGATGAAGCGCTGCTTCAGGCCTTAAAATAATGTGTCACGGGTCGGAACAGTTATTGAATAGTCTATAATATAAGAGTTAGTTGTCTCCAGTACTAGAATGCGATGTTGGAACAGGGTTCGACCCAGGATAAGACGAGCCCTGAAAGAACTTATAATCCATAGCCAGTATAGATCCATTATTTCTTTTGCTATTTTGGATCGCTATTATGTTTGTGTTTTATATTATAGTATTTATCGTTAATATGTTAATAACTATTTTGTTTTGAATTTAAACTTTGGTGTTGTGTCTTAATGCTTGGGTATCCATTAATTCCAGAAATCTGATACAGAAAAGTTATAGAAAATATTCCATATTTTCCAGTACAGATGTTTCACAAAATCTCATTATTAAATATTGCTTCTAAATTAATATATATATATTTGTTTGTTGAGATTTGAAAATTGATCTGAAATATATTCATATTTGAAATTATAATGATCATATGGCAAACATTTAAGAGAATAATTTAATTTTAAATTTAATATTTAGTTTATTAAGTTTATTGCACTGTGACTAATGTCCGAGTGGACATCAAATCTCTTTTCCACTCCTGATATTTGATGGCATTCCCAGTCGATGATAATCTGACCAAAATTTATTGTCAATAAATATTTCATTTAAGTAACCGTTTAGTAGTTTTTAATATTATATTATAATGATTAGGATTATTATTCTTAATTGAGAGTAGACATTAGCTTCCAGAATGAGTTTATGTCTATTTCACTTAAATTCGCTGGAATAGTGTTCAGTGGTCTGCAATAAATTTGGAAGTGATTAGTTGAAGGTCTATACTATAAATCAAGACCCTGAGAACGAAAGATTTACAATCATACAATTTTAAATGACGAGGTTATCATTGTTGGTATACTGTAACATTAAAGAGTTTATTGAGTTGAGAATATTGTACATTCCGCTCCTGTGTTTGTCTGAGAGATAGCATCGTGGAGAGTCATGTCTGTGGTAGAAATGTGACGGAGAAAAACATTAACATTTAAAGAAATTAATTGTAACTTTGGGGGGTGGTCTATGTGGAGAATAAGGAGATAATTAATGTGTGTGGGGGGGAGGGGGGATGAGTGAAGACTTCACCTCTTCTTTTACTTGGGTAGTAAGACTTTTAATATTTCTTGTGAGACAGATTCTCTGTGTTTTCTGCATGGATTACCAAACCATTCAGACCAATCTAAACATAAGAAATAGCGAACTGGAATCATTGTAGCTACCATAGGGGATCGTCAGCTGTGTTAAATTTGTATGACTTATTTGTGAGTCTGTGGGGAGAGTTGTTTTCAGCTTTCAATAATTTGTCATTTAGTTCATTTATTTAATAATTACTGAATGTAAAATGAGAACTAAACACACTATAACTTAAATTTTTTTTTGGAAAATTTTGATAACTTGCTTCCCTCACAGACTTACAATTTGTCGAGTAATAATGATTATCTTGAGCTGGCACAGCAGCCAATGGCTATAGTTTCAATTTGGCATCGTGTTAAATAAATTAGTACACATGCGTTCTCTCTCTGTCTCTCCCTCTCCATTTTTGTCTCTATCTAGCTAAGCAAAAGGTTACAATATATAACATTGGAATTGATTTCATGAATATATATCACATTTTCATTGGAATAAGGACATATTATTGGTTTGTAGTTTGAAATAAACATCAGAACTGTGATGCCATTCTGGAAATACAGTATTCAAAGACTCTCATTCAGGTCATTTGTTTATATTTACCATTGTTATAGATATATATTTTTGTCTTTCTTCATTTAAAATGTATAGTCTTTGTTGATAAATAATATATAATCCTAAGTTAAATAGTAATCTATTCACATTCCAAAATATAACAGATTTTATGTTTTCTTAAGTTTAAACTTAATTATTATTTTAATATTTAAAAAAAATCATTTTTTTAATTTATTTAGTGATTTTAAATCAACTTCAGGTATATCACTTATATTAGAAGTTCAAAAAAGATTTTACCACAATAAGTACTCACTTTATTTTGTTCTCTTAAACTTTTACTAACAAATAAGTAGATTCATCTTTCCATATATATATATTTATTAATTAATTATATATATATTATAAAATATAGAAAGAGATATATATTACACTTTTTTGTATATTGAAAAGTATGAGCGCTCCCAACATATTTGTGTTACATAGACATAGACGTTTCATATTTGTATTAAATAATTGGACATTGATAGGCAACCACATATTTAAATTTGAAATTAATGCCAATTGATAATCTATTGTACATGTAATTAGATCATAGTTGTACATACAGATAGTTTACAATTTATTCATCATATACATATATTTTTTTATTATATAATTGATATTCATTTATTAATAAATTTTAATTTAACTTAAAGCAAATAAATGAATCTGATTATTTTCAATTGTGCAATATGAATTCATTGATTAATAACATTTGAATGAGACAAGATAACCTGATTATATTGTAAAATTTATTTGAAAGAACTATATCACATATTCCAGAAATCCACAGGATTAGTGAGTATGGTTATATTATTTTTTTTGTATTGAATTCAGTAGTAAACTTTGTATGTTTTATCTAAATTATTATTGATCGGATAGCTACTGTATTGGGTTCATAGTTAGTCAATAAGATCTTAATCTTACTCAATTATAAAGCTGATAGTAATATATTTTGTTCTGTTATAAATCAGAATGATTTGCTGTGATCAGAAATCCAATTAAATATTAAATTTTAATTCCATACTTGATTATAATAAAGGCTAGTAATTATTTTTCTGTTTTAATTGTTATGATGTACAGTTTTGTTTTAAAATAAATTTATTAAACATAATAACATAGTAATGTACAGTTAAACTTTATAAAAAAAAATTGCATAGCATTCAGCATGAAACTTGTTATAGAAAAAAAGAAAAAAAAAGGTACTTGAAAAAGATCAATGCAGAGAAAAAGAGATCTTAATAAGACTAAGAGGAAAATGAAACTTTCACCCAAGTATCATCATGTAGAATCACAGGCGAAAGCAGAGAGTCTCGTTGCTTGACCTGGTCAAGGAGCTTAATAAAGACAATTAAAGCCAAGTCCTGAGAATGACAGTTTAAATAATTTAGTTACAGGAAATTTAACATAAAGATATTAGTTAATTGTACTTAAGTAAATATCCAATACAAATCTACTGCTTTTATATAATGGTATGGTTGGATATTACAGATTCAAGATTATCATATAGGATCACTCTTGTTATAAATAGCATGATTAGTAAGAGTAAATTAATATATGAGTATAGCATGGCTGAGTTAGTATTATTTATTATTTTATTAAACTAGGAATTAAAGTTAATTATTGTGTCACATATTAATTTAGATATTATAAATATTGTAAACTTATAGGACATACTAAAGCTGTTATCTCAATCATTTATGATTTTATTTAGATATGAACATGGTTACATTTTAGTATAAGTTTATTATTATAAACAATGTTTGGTTCATTAAGTATATTAGAATTTAAAACAGGCAAAACTCACTACACGTATTGCCACTGGTGGTCATGTGATATTTATATTAGAATTTAGTTGTTGAATGATTTATCATTATTTTCATTTGATTATAAATGAAATATATCTTAAGCATATATTGTTGTTTTGAAACAGTGATATTTGGTTAAGTAAGGTTTATATTTAGGGTATTTGGAGTGATGAATTTGGTTAAATGCTGTCGGAAATCATGATGCTATAATAAAGATTGTCATCAATGTTTTGTTTTAGTACACTTAACATTCAGATATGTGATTAGACAAAGGATTATATTCAGTATTAAATAATTATTCATTGGTTGGTATTCATTTATACTAGTTTATTATATTGATTCTACTATGAATAATATTATTTATGGGCATTATAAAATTAGTATTATTTTCTTTGGTTTATATTTTATTCAGTTAAAAATGATTTCAAGCCTCATTTTTATCTATTACATAAGGTGGCCAATGACTGGATCATATTTTATTCAGGCTGCATTAGAGTTATTAATTCCCATTGCACATTCTTGATCTGTTATTAGCATACACTCATATTTATTCTGTTACAAATGGTGTGGTAATTTGCAGGGCATAATTAAACAGGATCACTCTATTATGACTTTGTCATATCTGATCTACTACTCAAACCTGTAGGGCAACTTTTTATTCCATTACAATATACTATAATGGTGATTATCCTTTTATAACAAAAATTCTAATTGGTAACAAATATATAATAATAAATGTATGATATTCATGAATTAAATTAGTCTAGGAGAATTATGGATATCTAACCACAATCATGTACATGGTGGATGATATATACAATTTTTATCTTCAATTAACTAGTTTATAATAATCACAGATAATAACAAAGGCAAACCTTTTATGCAAATCCAGTCATATTTCCTGATTGTTATCCTCTCCACATTAATAATATTTTTATAAGATATAGTAAAACAATATACCTAGAATTCAGATGAGAAATAAACAAGCAACAAAATTATTAATAGTAACAATAATTTTAATTAATACGCAGAATGAGAATAATATAACAAATTATGTTTGTATAGAAAGCATGCATGACAGGAAAAATCTTTGTTTATTTATAACAATTCACAATATATAAATAGGTGCTAGTATTATAGACAAAGACATCGCTCGATGGCGCCATTTCCATGCCAAAACTATAAAATATGAACATTCCCAGGCCATTGATTTTAATCATTTTGATGTGTTTTTTGTAATGCGAAAATAAAAATAAAACAAAATCGTGTTTTTTAAATATTTTTTTTATTAACATATACAAATTAAATGATAACAATAACTGTAAAATAAAATCAACAAATTAAAATTTAATTCGTATTTTTTATTTTGCTTTATTAGAAAATACAATTTTCTATCGGATATTTTTTTAGTGGGGTTACGCCTTTTTTTTTGTTGTTCTTTAAAAACTCATAATCGGAATAAAAAGTAAAATTTCTTAGTCTTCCTTTTAAATTTAAATTTTTACAGAGAAACAGATATTATTGTGTTACCGCTATTTTTTACTTTTTTAGTCTTCGTTTTACATTTTAATTTTTTACAGAGAAACAGATATTACCGCTATTTTTTACTTCAAATAGAATGACAACAAAAAGTAAAAGTTGTTAGGGTTAGGGTTAGGATTAGTTTTAGGGTTAGGTTTAGGGTTCTGTTGTTTGTAATGCTAAAATAAAAAATATCAAAATCGTCTTTTTGTAAATATTTTTCTTTATTAACATATATAAAATAAATGATAACAATAAATGTAAAATATATTCAACAAAGTATAACAGTAGGAGAAAAGAAAGAAAGTAAAAGTTTTTTAAACAACAAATATATAAAATGTCTTCTTTACTTATTAACCATGTTTATAATATATGCTTTTTATGAAATTTAAAAAAATAGTGTAGAATTGTACTTTTCTTACTGGATATTTTTGTGTTATCACTATTTTTTACTTCAAAAATAAACAGATGGTAAAATATTGTTTGTCTCATGGAATGTTATGAACAGTACATTACTTGACGTGTTACCTAATTCCAACTCACTTTACACATATATCTTGTCAACATTTTCCCACTTAAAACTTCAATACAGTACAGTGTAAAGAGTCGGATAATTATTACTTTAGAAAATCTGAACATTTCAATACTTTAAAAAAAAAAATTCAATCAAAACATTTCCATTCAATTCAAATACACACACCCTCTCACCAAGCCATAACAATTCTATAAACTGTGCGAATTCACCAAATTAATTTGCTGCGATGCGACATACAAGATGTACTGCGACGTGACATAGTGGCCTGCAATCTGTAGCACAACAAAAAAGTTGTATTATAGAAAATGTGGGTTCGAATGTGTCAGCTGCAGAAATGGAATTTTTATGTGTTTTAGCATGAAAACAGCACCATCGAGCAGCGTCTTTCTCTATAAGATTACAACCTATAAATATTTTTTTAAAAAATTGGATTTCATTTATCATTAATATAAGCAATAATCTGAGGCAGTAAATTAAAGTCTGGCAACTTTTAACTCAGCAGTGGTGTCCCTCAGAATTTATGTGTTAATTTTCACTTTTTAGATGTTATATTGGTGCTACAATTGCTACTTTTCTACATTGTTTCAAAGCATATGTATAACTTACATCACAGTGTGCAACAGTTTGTAGTAATTCTTGTCTAAGATATTACAATTTTAATATATTTTTTTAAAAATCTTAAAAATGTCAGTATTATATTGACCTTTACAGACCTTTATGTGTAATTGATAGCGTTTTCTATTGTTATGACAAAGCTATGAAGAAGGTGATTGGCTGATAATTTTATATTTACTTTTAGGCTAAATAAGAGAAATAATGTGATTTTTCATAATTGTTAATGATTATGACCCAAAATTTTTGTAAAAGACATTTTTAAATCAAAAACTACATCACTAGTAGGGAATTGTCATTGAAAACATTTTAATTTTAGAAAGACCATTCTGTTATGAGAACTGGTGGCATCCTCTAACAGCTAAAAGAAAATTGCTTTTATGAAAACTACGTAAAATATTTTAATATCAATAACTAATATATTAACTTTTAAATTTTTTTGTTTCTTTGATGATAACTAATTGTAAATATATGATTTTTTAACAATATAAAATTCTAATATCTAATATTTCATTCTTCTAACCTTTTGAATAGATAATTGCATCCAATCATGGCATGCCTTATTAGTTTCAGGTAAGAACTTTATTAAATATTTATTTTTATAAGGTTTAAATATTAAATATTAATTTTTTTACACATAAAGATTTGAAAACTTAAATACATTACATTAAAATTAATATAATATATAGAAAAAAGGGTTTAATTGTAAAAATAAAAGTATGCAATGTGGTCTTTTGTTTAACAAAATATTCACTAGGTTCTATTTAAAGAGTGATAGGCAGATATACTCAAAGAATGTCTTAAACCAATCAGATCTGCAAAAAAAAATAAAATTTTATAAAACAAATTTTAAAAATAAACACTATATTTTACTTTTCATTTCTTTTTGTTTTGTGCCTTCAAATTTTTCTATTTCTTTATTCTCTAAACTTGCAAACTTGAAGTTATTCTCAAACTTATTTTCATTAACATTTTTTTTTAGCCCTGGCTAGATGCATTAATGTATTTAATGTCATTTATCTGGTCCTCTTTTACAATTGGAAGTACTTTTTATTATCTAATAAATAATTAGATTACTTTTCATTAGAATTAATATTTGCAATGAAGTATACTATATTGTACCGGTCGAAATCCACCACCACCGCAAGTCAAATCGGATTCCAACTCAGCTGAACCAAAACTGAATTCAAACCCAACTCAACAGCTCAGATAGCAAAAATCGACGGCACAGTGCTATGCGCCAAGAACTAGCTCAACGGTTGGTGAGGACTAGAGACCCTTGAACTGACACGAATATCTAATAATTAAGTAACTTTGAATACTTTTTAAATAGAATCATATGAATGTACGGGTTGCCAACACAGACAGCGAGTATTAACATTTAAATAATTATAAAAAGAATGATGAACTAAGAAACCAAGTATGTTAGAAAATATTTAATAATAATAATAATTTGTTTTGTTCAATAAAATATAGATTGCATTAGTTACCTCTAGTCTTTAAAAGAATTTATAAATATAATAAGAGTGGTGTTCCTTATCATATGCCAATGGAAATTACGCAATATTGGAATTCTATGTCTATGCCCCCAACAAGAAAATAAAACATTTACGGTTATATTCGAATAAATATATATTAGTGGAACAAGAAATCAATATTTTAACATTTTGTGAGTATATACACTTGTAACTTAGGAGCTGGGGACATAGGTGAAAAACGGAGCTAATAATTGATTATTAGCCAATTATAAAAATAGTAAACATGTAATTTTTTCTTTCGACTCGATGATTAATAGAACTTATAAATTTATTTCTAATGGGCGAGAATAACTATTTAAAATTTATATTATCTTATTTGCGTGAGGCAAATGGAACAAAGGAGCTCATCGAGTAGAAAGATTATTGGCATATAATTTTAAATAAACGACATTAATAAAGCATACAAACATATATATTAAATGAACCGCCAGATAAGAAAAGAAAAGTTTAAAGACTAGAGATTTAAAGAATTACGAGGTAGATTTACAGTAGCATGAATAAAAGGTTTTATAAAAATTGTTACATTAAAGAATAAAGAGCTCTTAAATAGGAAGAGAGTAAAATAAAGTTCGAACTGGCCAGAAAGTTTAACGTTCATTATAGAAATATATTACCCTTCTGTGCTTGTCCTTAAGTTACTCCTCCAAGTTGTTGAAAATGTAGGCACCATTGATTGATTATTGGAACAGCATTTTAGTAGCCTCCATAATTTTAGCAGAATGATCGGTCCGGAAAAGATTCAGAAGCTCCATTGAAGATTTCTAGGGACTTTAGGAACCGTAGCCAGATTCCTGATGTTCTAGCCCTCTATCATGATGAAAAAAAAAATTTTATACGCACAGAGTTCACTGCACTACTCTACAACAAAGCTAGCCTTTTTTTTTCTGACTTTTCAGGGCTATATCTATGCCGTTCACTGATGCCTCCGGCTAGCGCTCATTTTATTATCAATGTGTTTTTTTTATAATTAGTTGTTTTCAGATACATTCCTTCGATAAGGCTTTCCAACTAATTAACTTGAATTCACTTTCTAATTAGAAATGAATTCTTAAAATCTGAAATGATTTTAATTAGAAAATGAATCCTTATCTTTTTCCAATTAATAAAACTTTACTGTTGTTTTTGAGAATTTGAGAGCTTATCGAAAGAATGTAGCTTTTAATCACAAAACTTTAACAAATTATTTAAAAGTAAAAAAAAACAAGTATTCCCGACGCAATGAAACTTTTGAACGATTATATACATTTAATATTTACAAATATATATATATATGCACAATCCACGCAATTTAATATATATAAATTCATGAATGTTTTATCATGAATTTATTTAGAGAATTGATCAAATTTAAACTAAACTAATTAATTTTACTACGTATTTGAAACAAGTTATTCATTATGGAAATTAGCGTGGATTGAACGTATAAAGCCCCATTGCATCGGAAATTTAAGGTTAGTATTAGGGTAAATAACATGAAGCTAGGATCGAACTCAGATCTGACTGCTTCAATATACATATACTAAAATGTTAACTTTTTTGTTTCCATATGTTTTTACAATAGTTTGCTTTAAGTATAAGTATAGGGGATTTGAACTCAGATTTTCGAGCACCCTTCAACTATCTACACTATCTCGTACAACTGACACACATGACCACACACATGTAGAAAAGATAAATAATCACCAATATATGTATTTCATGCTAAACCAGCACTCATCAGTTGGTCCAGATAATCATCTCCCACACATATATATAATCAGTGTTCAATTTATATTAAGGTAGCAAATTTTCATACCTGAATGGAAAGGTTTCAATATACTCCAATCTCCAACTTTTCAGCCATCCATATCATTGAAAATCTGATGATGAATCTTGGTTAACTGAACAAACAAGATAAATTTTGATGGCTTTCAACTTAAATTTAGTTTCATCTGAATTTCATATACAGCAAATAGTGAATGCTAAATACTATTTGGTGATAGATTACCAAATAGAATACAAGTAACATGCATTTATGGTCCTCCTAATATGACCAGTATGCAGTCTGCTAACAACTGTTTTTTTACTATACAAGCTTTTAGTTAAACTTAGTCCCAGTGTTTATAGTATAGGCTACACTAAGGAATATACAAATTGATAAGCAAAATAATTAAAGTTAAAAACTTTTCCTTTTTAATTATTTAATTGTAATTATTAATTAGAGAAAATATAACTTACTATTAAAAATTTATTACACTTTTCATGAAGGCTATGAGTATGAGGCATGGTTCCTCGAAAACGTTCAGCCGATAAATTTTTAATAGTAAGTTATATTTTCTCTAATTAATAATTACAATTAAGTATTTTTGTTTTTACATATAAGGAGAAATTAAAACCATACTTTTTAATTATTGAAAACCAGATTACAATTGTAATACAATGGGTGTTATTGTTTAACCTTTTGACTATTATGATAGCCACAATTGTTTCTTATAAAATTGGCATAAGACACAAATTTTATAACTTCAATTTGCATTACACAAAAAATAAATTAGTGCATGTAATCAGAAGAATAAAATACCACTGAATGTAATAAGGCAGAGAAAATAGTCATGATATAGTCAAAATAAGAAAGTAAGCAAAATTGCAACACTTTTAAAATTATGATTTTTATGTTTCTTCACAAATTCTAAATTTTAAAAGATAAATTTTAAAATTATATTTTTATTAAAGGTTCATTACATTTCTTATAAAATTACCAATAAAATGACATATATCTAAGACAATTCATTATCCCAAAATATCAAAAAGAGATATTGTTTTTCCTAGAAATCCCACATATATTTTTTCCTTGTAAGTGTCTATATATAATCAATGATAAGACAATGGTAAAAAAAATAAATTAATCAAAAGTAGTTTTCAGGCTGCAAATGGATCCAGTACAATATATATGTAGCCAAACAGAAAAAAATAGATTTAGTGCAATATAGAAGGATGATGATGGTGGTGATAATGATGATACTGTATATGTTGCTTAACTTAACTGTTGAGCAAAAAAAGATTAAGAATAAAAGTTTTATTATCATATGCTGAGCAGCTTGCAAACTTGATATCGTAACTCCTACCAATGACTAGTGGATGAAAGATGGGTATAAGATACAATGTAAATTTTATGTAAATATATATGCATTAACAACATCTAATTATACACAGAAAAGAATTAGCTTTATTATTGATTGTCTAAATTGGATTAATCAAGATGTAACTGCCCTCCCCAATGGACAGCACTACACTGTGAAAAATGGCTGACCAATGGTACTATACAACAAGTGGAATAATATCCAGCATTTCTCTTAATAATATTAACATCAATGTCTTCCCCAAATACTTGGACACATATCTGGGATAATATATATGTGATATGTTGATGACATCATCTGCACTCCATAGCTCCAAATTAACAATATGAATCATGATCTCACAGAGAAATCTGCACTAAACTACACCATAGAGCATTAAAATTCCTTTTCTCAACTTATATATTCAAAGGGATAGTGTCTAACTATATTACAAAATATTAATCAAACCTATTGAAATCAGAAGTATTATACATCCTGAATCTATAACTCCCAATACACATAAATATGTCATTCTGAAAACATTTTTACATAGAAATCTAAACTTTACATAGAAATCTAAACTTGTGCAAGTTATAATAGTCTAATATTGAAAAATACATTAATGAGTTATGCCTTGCTGGGTACAAATATAAGACACATCAATATTCTTAATAAATTCTACAAGAAGATCAACACTATATCTATACCACCTGACATCAAGCCCTGGATATCTCTCTCCTATATTCCTAAAGTCTCTCAAAGCATAAATAAAAAAATTTCTGATTCATATGGGATCAGCCTTCAAACACCATTCACTGTAAACCAATTGATCATTAATTCTAAAGATAAACTTCCCACTATTTACAAGATTTCTTGCAGTCAAGCTAACTGCAGTGCTGTTTTGCTTCAGAGAATCATGTGCCAGCTTTGCAACAAGATTTCCCCAACATTAATACCTCTATAGAAGGGCTAAAAACAATCCAGATGACAAATCCATATTTCTAGAACATGAAAACAAACTTGGTCACACATTTAAACCTACATCAGCTAATGTTGTATGTGTAGAAATGAATAATTCTAAATGCAAGATAAAGGATGCTTGGCATATCACCAACAATGCTAACATGATAAATGAAAAGGAATTATGTTTCCCCCTCTAAAAAGTGGGTCATACAACTCATTTATATATATTTACATTATACCGTATATCCACAGTTCTTCTCATTCACTAATCATTTCCATGAGTATGATATCCAGATTAAGAAAGTGCTGATATCAATAATAATGATGATGATAATAATAATAATTCGATTCATTTATTTAAGTGTTAAACAATAACATATAGCCAATTACAGTTTGCACATTAAAAAATAAAAGGGATAAACACAATGCATGTAACAATAATAAAAGAAAATAACAAACAAATAAGTAAAAATAAATTAAATTAAATTAATCAATCATGACATTTGAATTTAATAATATTAAGAAACTGTTTGTAATCTAAATTAAAATGATTAATATTACCAACAATCTGATTATATAAAGAGGGTAACCTGAATAAAGTACAAAGGTTAAGGAAATTGGAATGACAAGTTTGAATATAACAAACAAAAACAGATCAAGTATCATTCTCATAAGACTTAATTATAATAGTTGAAATTATATCAAACAGAATAATTTTTTGATTAATGATTTTATAAAGATAGTTAAGATTTCTATATTTCCGTCTAAAAGATAAACAATTTTATTTTGAGCATATTAATGCTGTAAATATAACATTCTTACATCTATAAAAAAAAATAGCTTTCTGGGTTTAAATCCACATAAAAACTTGGGTTTGAAGTAAAAGAGGACCCCTTTTATTTCAACAAAAAACTCCCAAGAAAAGAGCTTTTATAGGTTTATGAGTAAAACTTACTTAGCCTCAGGAATTGTTGGTTAGTAGCAATTTATTTCTTGGAAACACCAAAGATAAAAGTGTATCTATTTAATGGATATTATGTCATTTCTATTTATTACGTATATATATGTGTGTGTGTGTGTTGAAATAAATGTTTTCATGGTAAAAAATGTTTTATGGAACATGTTTTCAGAAATAATCATGTTTAATAGAATAAAATTATCACTATTTTGGTAAGACAACAGTTATCCTTAATTGGGTGAATAAAATATGGTTAAAGTAGATAGAATTGTTTCATGTGGTTGTTTGTATCACATGGTTGTTGAATAGTTTGATTCATATTTAGCAGTATTTTTAATATATTTGAAAGAGTTTCTTAATGCAAATAAATATAAAAAGTACTGCTAAATATAAATCAAAATATTCAACAACCACATGAAACAATTCTATCTACTATAACCATATAATAATTACTATATTTTTTCATCCAGTTGAGAATAAGTGTTATCTTATTGAAATGTCAGTAAATTTATTTTATTAAACATAGTTATTCTTGAAAACATGTTTCATAATATATATATATTAAGTATAATATTTGTATGTATATAAAAGACTTATACTCAGAATTTCAAGCTCCCTACAACTCTCAACTCCATCTTATTCAATTGATACACATGACAATATACATGTGAAAAAGATAAATGATCTCCAATATACACATTTCGTGCTGAACCAGCACTCATCAGTTGATCCAGATCATCATCTACCACACATATATACAATCAGTGCTTAGTTTATATTAAGATAGCAAATCTCAAACCTTAATGGACAAACTTCAATCTTCATCACCCTCCAACTCTTCAGTCATCTGTATCATTGAAAATCTGAGGATGAACCACTCAAACTCCTTGTTAATGCCAATATATATCTATGATAACTTTAAGTCACTCTAACTCCTCAACATATAGAACCTTAATATGTCCATTTAAATATACAGAAGAGGGATGGGCAGAATACAGGCTGAATATGTAATATTTAAATACATATATAAGGTCTATACTAAACTTAAGGTAATCACAAGAGACTTGATCTCAGACTTTCAAGCTCCTTACCACTCTTAACTCTGTTTTATATGAATAAAAAACACAACCACATACATATAGATGAAGAGTTGGAGGGTGGTGAAGATTAAAGCTTGGCGATAAAGTTTGAAGATTTATTATTTTAATATAAACTGAGCACTGACTGTATATATGTATGAGGAGATGGTGATCTGGACCAAATGATGAGTGCTTTTTCAGCATAAAATATGTATGTTAGAGATCATTTATCTTTGTCATGTGCATAAGTTGTATAACATGGAGTAGAGAGTGGTATGAGCTTGAAAGTCTAAGTTCAAGTCTCTTAGCTTATAATTACATTAACTTTAGAATGGATAATATACATGTATTTAAATATTATATATATAGTGCATAATATATATATGTAATGGTAGAGTTGCAGGGGTTTAATGGGGATATAGAAACCACATCATCATTCCAAAATAATAAATAAATTATAGAAGAAATAAAGATTAAATGAGCATGAGAAGCAGCCCTAGAATAAAATAAATAATTATAATAATTATAAGATACATCACCAGCAGTAAACAAGAATCGATCAACAGTCATCTCTTGTAACTAGATTTAAAAATATTCTATAGTTGATACTAAATATAAGGCATGTTATGCAGAATCGTCTGAATGCACATATATAATTGTTAAATTATAAAAATAATGTTGGGATTCTGATACATGTTGATCATCATCAATTCTCTGGCATTTGGTATCATGAATGTAGAGGCCAGAAATAAACTAAATGTACTCTAAAAATATAAAATGGACTTTGGAGGTGATCATGACCTTTGTGCCATACAGAGAATTAACTAGTTGTCCAAACATAAACACCTATATATAAATAAATTAAATTAACTGTTATTGCTCTAGAACTACCTCAAGATTACAATGAGCCTAAAGACTGTGACTATGAGAACAAGAGTAAGTATAATTTATATGCTTAATCTACTTTAATTTTCAATCGTTTTACTGGGATAATTTGCAAATCTCTAAAACACTATGCTATAATAAAATGATGTCAGACATGCACATAGAAAGGCATTAACACTATTATTTTTAACAATTATTTAATAAATTAACTAATAATTAAGAAAATGGAGAAAAGATATGATAATTCTAACCTCATACATTTTATCAAAAAAATATAATTCCATATAACAAAACCAGTTGATTTTTTTATATTCCATTAAATAACCTTTGCTATCTGGTTTAGTCCCTCCATTTTGGAAGGAAAATCAACTGAATAAAAAAATGTGTTTCCAAAATGAAAGTAATAAAAATTATTCATTATTACTAATTATTATTTATGTTAAAACTTATTTCTAAATGTAGATGTCCATACTACAATACCTTTTTACCTTGGATTTTTTTTAGTTTTTCTTTGATAATTGTAATTATTAGTTTTTTCATGTTGGCTTCCATTGTTGAGTTTAAACAATCCTTTTTTTTCTATAAATTTTATTAACTTTTTCTTTTGTAGATTCAAATTTCTATTATGATATCTTCTCCATTTACACAGATTTTCATGATAATGTACACAGTTAAATATACTTTTACTATAAAATAAATTTTAGGTAACTTTAACATATCATTTTTTAAATCTAATTGCAGGTCAGACTAACATACAGAACAAGACATTCATGCTTTTGTATGGCAACAAGGCCTGTTGCAGATTTTTATAGAGTTATAACCTTTCTACATTTTTTTAGAGAACAGACTAGATAGTGAGATTTAATAATACTCAGTTTGTAGTTAAAATTTTGCATAGTTTATTTCAAATCCATTTTAAAATACATTTTTACACTAATAGTGAGATAGTTTTATTCAGGCAATAAAACTATTTTTCACTATTCTCTTCACAGCTGAATTGCTGCTACTGTTTTTTCCAACAGATGAATCAAAAATGGCTGATACTCATAGGATGCTGAGGTCTAGTGCTTTAACTTACTTCTATATTATTACCATGGAACAATCCTGTATCTATCCAATTATATATTATTTCAAACATGACAACATTAAACCCTAATCAACTGAGTCTATTTTTACAAAAGGTTATTTCCTTTCTTTTCCCAATTAAAATGATTCAATTATATTAAAAAAATCCTCTCTAGTTAATTTTTCTCTTAATTAACAAAGCAAACACAATATAATATTTTACTCATACAAAATATCTTTAATTTATTTAGAGAGATAAAAAAAAACAACTTTAACCCTTTGACAATGTTATTAGAGTTAGGGTAAATTTTTTTAAAAATTAAAGATGGCCGCCTGGTTTTCAAAGGGTTAAGTAAAACAAAATGTTTTAACAAAAATGTGAAAACCTTATTTTTTCTTTTAAAAATTTGTTAATGGGTTAATAAAATTGTACTTACTATTTCTCTTTTTATTATTATGATTTTTTTTTAAAAGTTAAAACTAATCAGTAAATTACTAAATAGAGAAAAAAAATATTTATCATTACTTTTTTTTAAGAAAATTAAAATTAGTTGATAAATTTCCGAAGAGAGAAAATAAAAAAAAATAATTTTCTTATCTTACACTTTTTTTTCTCTTTTACAACTTATCACATATTATAAATAATCATATTATTATTTTTTTAAAATGTTTAGAATTTTCATATTATCATTTAAGAAATATACAACCTTTTCATAAGTTAATGCTTGATAATATATCTATAAAAAGAAACATAAGAAAATTAAAGCTAATCATTTTCCCATTCTAAATTTACTTTAATGTAATATGCTTGTAATATGTGATATGGCCAGAGTTACCTCTGTCTACAATATATATATATTCAAATTAATGTATTCATGGTTATATGATGTAAATAAAGCAGCTTTTTTAGTTAAACCATGTGTTATTTTTGATTATTTCCCAACATTTTGACAAAATAACACCACAGTTGTCAATGTTACCTTTTTCAAAGAAAAAACATTAGAACTCAAATAGTAATGAGATTGTGTCTGTGGTAAAGAATGAGATTGAGTATGAAGCAGTTGAGGATTCAGAATATGTGGATTAACAAAATGTTTATTTTCCTTAGTTTCAACTAAAGAAAATAAACATTTTGTTAATCCACATATTCTGAATCCTCAACTGCTTCATGCAAAATCTCATTCTTTACCTCACAATGAGAGGCCACTTATTTTATCTCTATTTTCTAATGTAAACTTGAAGTCAATTAATGGTGAAACTTAAGAAAATAAACATTTTGTTAATCCACATATTCCGAATGTTCAACTACTTCATGCTCAATTTCATTCTTTATCTCACACTCAATCTCCTTACTATTTGAGATCTGATAGTTTATCTTTGAAAAGTTAAACTTGACAATGGTGGATGCTATTTAGTCAAAACATTGGGAAGTAATTAAAAAATAACACATGGTTTAACCCCAAAACTACATTATATATATATATTCAGTATATATATATATGGTTCATAATATATGTGTATAGTTTATTGATGAACATATATATATATATATTTGTTTATACAAATGTTTTCACAGGTTGCAGATATATAAAACATGTTTATATATATAATAGAAATAAAAAGTCCTTTAATTAAAAAACCATATTTTGTATATATGTAATAAGATATAAAAATGAGTCAATGTATTAGAAGATATGTTAAATCGTTTGTTTATATGATAAACTATTTGTGTATTTATGTATGTATATATATATATATTAGTTCTGAAGAAGACTACTGATTAATCAAACTGAGATTGATAAGATTTAATAAAATAAGTATTTTAACAGTAGTAAGGAAAGATGTTATTTGCTTAATTTTGTTAATGTATTGTGTTCAAGTTTCATATGGGAAAATTACTGGCAGTAGTTGAACCAGCTGAATAATACATTGTCTACTTTAAATTTCTCAGTATGTCATCATCATCATCAACCATTATCAATCCACTGCAGGATGAAGGTATCTCCAAGTTCAATCCATCTCCTCCGATCTTTAGCTTCTCTTCTCCACATCACCCCTGCACACTTTCTCATCTCACATGTGGTCTCTTTCTGGGTCTTTTACAATCTCTTGGAATCCAGTTTAAGATTTCAGTTGTTCATCTATTATTGAACGGTAACAACCATGAAAATGAGAAAAAATAAATAAAATGCATTTATTGGAAAAGTCGTTTTAAAATCATTATTTTTTATCATTAAAAAATATATTTTTTTTTTCTTTTATAGAAGTAAAGTAAAAGATGAATTAAGTGGTGTAACCTCATATGCATGGCATGTACAGTATATTGCTAATTTCAAGAGGCAAATGCACTCAATGTTGTGAGTGCAATTTAAAGTTAACTTACATCCTTCCAAACAAAATAGATTTAAAAATGATTTCAGTTTAAATTTTATTTCTTAAATCTCTTTTTATGTAAAAATTAAATTGAAATTATGTTTTATAATTATATATCTCTTAAAACAAACATCTTTATTTATACAAGAATAGTTTTCCCCCCATTTTTTTTCTAAATTATAAATTTAGATTTTTGTCATAACCAAAACAAAAATTTAATCCATTTGTATCAGAGAATTCTTATTATTTATGTGTTCATTTCTTCCTTACATCTATAAACTTTTAATATATACGCACAAATACATTTTCAAGGTTACATGTTCATTATGATGCAGGTCTTGAGACAGGTTGTTTTTTTATACAAAGAGAATGAAAGATGTGTAGTATATTTGTCAATATATTAATAATTGACACATTTTCTAAGCTCACTATAACACTAATTGCATAAGATGATTTCTCTTTGGTATAATGATTTTTAAAGTTGTTTTCAGTTTCATACATAATATATATATACATATTTGGGTAGTGCATCGCAAATATATATTCTTATATTGTATAAATATTTTTGACAAAGTTTTTATTAATTAAATATAAATACTTTTGGTTGTTTTCTCAGCCTTGGTGTTTGCCTCAAGATGTCGCTATTTCTAGGTAAATTCCTAGAAATATACCATTTCACCGGCCTTCACCCAACAAAAGAGGAAATTTTCTATGTTATAAATGCAGAAAAGTCCTCATGTTATGTTGGACAGAGGAGGTGATGGTGACAGAAGCCACACAAATGAGACTTCTTTCTATGATAATACACAGAAAGAGTTCCCGACGGCTGCCGGTTATAGCTTTTTTTTATGCTAAAAGCAAAGAGAAGAAATGCCTATGATTGGCTGCCATAGTAGTTGATTTTGTTCATCATTTTCTCCTAATAGTAGAATATCTATTTTCTCGTAGTTTCGTGTGAGAGTGTGTGTATTTGAAGCAGTCGTAGTTTTTTAAAATTTGATAAGTCGTCTTTTTTTTTAATGTGTTGTAACTTACTTTACTGTTGTAAGTTTAGTAATAATGTCCTGAAGATTCCATTATGAATGGGTAACCCTCAAAAATTGCTTTTAAGGGTGCAAAACAGGAAAAAAATTTAAGGATCACGCGAAAGTACTGTTTTCGCAAGAATTCGTCCGTGACAAGTTACTTTTGCTATATATATATACGCACAAACAAAAACAACCCAGTGTCTAATTATTAAGAATTACTTGTCCAAAAAAAGAAAATTAGTCGGGTATTATTATAATTATTTTTTGTTACATTTATTATTTCAAAATATGTTTAGTTTTTATATCTACACAACCCAGTTCCTGCTTAATTACTGTCTTAAAAAAAAAAAAAGAAAGCAAATTCAACGGGGTTTGGTTTTTTTCACTGGAGTATTTGAATTACGGTATTTTTATATATATACACAAGATTTACCAAAAAAAAAAAAACCCACTTTCTGATTAAATACTGTCAAAAGAAATGCAAATTAGTCGGCTATCATTTTTAAATTTAGTATTTCAATAACGGTACCCTTTTTATATAGACAGAGTTAGCAAAAACAACCCACTTTCTGATTCATTACTGTCCCGTCCCCCCACCCCAAAAAAAGAAAACGGAAATTAGTCGGGTAACATTTTTCAATTGAATTTTTCAATGACGGTCCTTACTAATAGTAGTCGGGTATCAATTCCAAATTGTAGTATATAAATGACTTTACTTTTGATAGATTTAGAATTACGTATTGCTTTTTTAATAAAAATAATTGATTTTTACTCTTGACCAAAAATACCGTAACTTTAAAAAAAGACACACATAAAGTCCAAAAAAAAATGAGAAAAAGCCCCGAAACTTTAAAGACACACACACAAACTAAAAAACAATCTAAGATTAATAAACATTGACTTATAACGTCTTGCTTTTGAATCAAATGATTGATTTACTCTTGCAAAAAAAAGTACCATAACTTTAAAAAGACACAAAGTCCCAAAAAAAATATTAGAAAAAGCCCTGTAACTTTAAAGACACACACACAAATTCAAAAACAAGATAAGATTAATAAACATTTACTTATTACGTCTTGCTTTTGAATAAAAGTATTGATTTACTCTTGCAAAAAAAAAAAACCCCGTAACTTTAAAAAGACACACAAACTCAAAAACAAGATAAGATTAATAAATATTTACAAAAATGAAAAAAACTAACATCATATAAATAGTATTAGTTTAGTAGAATATTTTATTACAAATCTAAGAAATCAGATCTTTTTAGATCAAATCGATCATTTAGGTCAGGCCCCGGAATCGTTATATGTATATGTTTCCGATTAGCATCAATGCCATCTCTAGGTGAACACCAAGGATGAGAATACCATACTTTTTTTTTACATTTTTTTTTTTTGTAATTTTTAATGAATGCAGTTTACTTGAATCCACAAGTTAATTTAGATATATTTACAAAACACTTAATGATGGGAATATATATCACCTCTTGAAAACTTGTTTTAATTCGATGAAATATTGTACTAAAAGAGAGAAAAAAAAAAATTATAAACAAACACATATACATATAAAATATTAAAAAATTTATGGCATGACATATGTAAATATATTGATGGCAGAGATCTTTCCAACCAGCATTAAAATTTAAAAAAAAATAATGTCTATAGGTTCTGAGCGATTTTCATATTATTTATATATATTAGTTGGAGAGATTTTCACCATCAGTAGGTATATATATTATAACAAAACATTGGCAATCATTTTGAAGATATTAGAGACTTTAAACAATATTCTTTGCATGCTGAATGAAATAATTTCTCTTTGCAGATAACTAATACATTGAATAACCTTCACACACTCTTTTAAAATCATACAAATAAAGAGTACTTAAGAATTAGTCAAGATTGATTATAGATAAATTCTGAACATTATGTTTGGCAGCCATGTTTTTTTACTATACATTTTCATGAACATAGTTATCCTGCAAGTGTAAGGAATATGTTTTACTTTTTAATAATAAAAAATATCAATAAATCGATCATGAATTCCTGTTAACTTTAAAAAATGGCAATAAGTAAATTATAAAATCCATTCACAACATATAATTAAATAATTGTTTTATATACTGCATCATATGTAAATGCTAACAGGTTCATAACATTGTTAATGTTTTTACATTCAGAGTACTTGACCTTCAGTGTGATTGTTTTTTTTTCAAATCATATTCATCAAAATGATTACAATTTGAGATCTTCCATTAACAGAAGAGCAGGCAATTCAGTATTTATAAAATGATGATGTTCTGTCCTCCCAAAAAGTGTGTAAAAATGGTCACAATATCGTAACAGTCAGAATCGTCTATCTCGCTAACACATTGCAGAATTCAAACCCCAGACACGAAACTGAACATTCTAGGAGGGGTTGCCTTCTAGATATACTAAGTTCGAATCTAAAGCCCAAATTTCACAGTGCCATCTGCGTGACAACGCATCTGATGCCACTACTAGTATGACCTTTGACCAGTGCCTGGTGGTCAGGGAGAAACAAAAGACTCTATACTAAAAGAAGTTTGGGTGGCTAATTAACGTCTATGGATTTACAAAAGAAATGCAGAAAATATATATATATATATAGACCGAGACAATGATAGGAATCAAATAAAATAAGAGATCAAATTTAGTTTTAAATAATTTCACAAAATTTGTTCATATAAATTATATATATAATGCCACTGTCTGCTTATATGAGACAGGGACGCGTATTAAATAATTGTTGGCATTATATTTCAATAAATGACAACAGGTTTTAAAGCAAAGTGATATATTCTATTCCTCGGGCTAATACCATTACGATAATGTGCTTGAAGAGATAGGAACATGTGCGAGGTGCTTTGAGTAATTATACAAGTTTAAGAAAATATTTGAAATTAAGTGTTCTAAAATATTTATTGATTTCGAGAATAGCACGGACAAAAGCTTACTAAGCAACAAAGTGGGAATGTGATCAAAGCATTTATCTGAGAATAATAATAATAGAGTTGCATTGGGAGGTCAGTATTGCTGATAATGAATTTATTAAAGTTGGAGGGTGTGACACGTTTAAGTCACGGATGCTTTGTAAAATAAATATAAAAATAAAACAATAATGGAATATTTGGAATGATTACGGAGGGCATCTTGCTGCTAACCCGTAGGAAAGTATTTTATGAACAGCCGAAACTTAGCGACTGGGTGACGATTGCGTTTAATTCCCAGGTGTGTCATTTGTGGACACACTCTGCCTGGAAATCGCAAAGAGAACGGACTTTGGCCGTATAAAGAATCCTTGGAAAAGTAAAACAAAGCGGTCTCAACAACCAATTCACTTACCAGCAATATGAGACTAGTGTATATAAAACATACTGAATGGGTTTTACTTGGATTAAGAGAAATGCCCAATCAAATTCCCAGAAATTCATTTAAAAGGGTCTGCACATTCTCGACGTCAATGATGAACTTTGTAATTAAAGTAGAACACGGTAATTAAAATAGGAAAATGCATGCTTGCGGGTTTGAAAAGTAAGTATAGATTTATATATGCAATCATGCATTAGGGGACACATTTAATCATTGACCTCACACATACTCTCATATTAGATTAAAATCAATAACATGTAGATTTTAAACTATGTGATTATATTATATATTAAAGAAAAGAATCGCCCTTGAACGAATGATTTGCAAGATAATAAAATTGGAAATTATTTAGAAATTTAAAATATGCCTTCATAGCGGCGTCTTATTTTCAACAAAGGGAATAATTCACTCGGTCAAAGACGATTCTGACACATTATCATAATAAAATAACAGAAAGCTTAATAAATAAGAAAATATTAACCCAAGGATAGAGAGCAAAATGTTGAGTATATTTAAACACGTTAAAGAAATACATAATGAAGTTACGTGAAATATCAGAAAACAATTTAAAATAACTATAGCATGTTAGTTATCACAAGAGCTCTTGGGTTAATTTAGGTTACCTCTGGAGACACATTTGCAGGTAGATGTTCGGCAGGTTTTATAATTCAGCAGCAAAATCTGGAATGTTCATATTTTTGCAGCAGCAGCAGTTCCGGGGTTCCTTATGCGGTAGCTTCCGATGGTCTGGAGCAGCGGCCGGCTATTCCGAGGGGACATAGCCATCTTAACGCCTCTACTCTGTCATGTCAAGGTTAGCAAATTATTAGAATAGAACTCAGAAAGATTTCTCTTAGAAACATTGGAAAAAACTTGGAGAAAAAAAGAAAACCCTTCTTTTTATAGTAGACTTTAACAATAGAACTGCCCTGGAGCATTACAAAAATATATCGGACTTATCAGCTGTAATTAAATCTATCCGAATGTCTAAAGAAATTCAACATTAATTAATTTCTTTTGTTAATTTCCCTGTCGACATTCGAATTACAAACTAGATTTAATTAAAATTACTTTTATTAATTAAAGAAAACCTTAAGTGGACATCTGCTGTTTTTAGATAAACTTATATAATATTAACTAATTAAACCAGTGTTCCTCATTTATTTTGAAGAAATATTTGTAATGACTTTTATTAAATTAAACTAAAATTATTTTACTTTTAACTTGCAATATTTGAATCTATTTACTAAATGAATATTTACTAATGAATTTTATTTTAAATCAAAATATATTACGATGGTAATATATTTGTAAATAGATTCAAACAAGATAACTTTAACACTTTATAATTTTGATATGTTTTAAAATGCATATCATAGTGTGTGCGCAATTACGACTTATATAACCTACTTTTTAATAAATCAAAATTATGTGAACATATACATAATCTATAATCTTTTATTTATTTGGGAATGACTTTTATATATATAATACGAGCATTGTACTTGTGGTTTAAAATTAGGTGGGATTTTCAGTATATAAACATATTATAGACACCCTACGATAGATTGGGGTTCAAACTAAGATATGAGGGTAGGAAATAGGTGAGAAAAGGTGAAACGAAGATCTGCAAAGCAGACCTTACTGTTTCAATATGAAATTTTATTTTCAACCAGACACAAAATGGCAATGCGATGTGAAAGCTTGTCATAAACAAATATTCCTTCAGAAAGAAACATTGTTAGAGAGATTAAGAATATCATTTCTGATTATAGTCAGATTTATTTATAGCTGGTACGAAGAATTATAACCATGTGATGGGGAAAATGACAATTATATTTGTCTAATAAAATGGTTATGAATTGGAAAAACTACTTTTGAGAAGTTTGCACCTATAGCAAAATCAGTGTTCCTAACAAAATAATAGAAATCAATGACCCCCCCCCTACGCAACTAGGGAGAAAAGCTGCAATTCTTTTGGATGCTATTAAAGAAAAGGTGGCCAATGGATCTACAATTTATTTGGATTGCTGGAAGGCACATAAAACAGATGATTTGTGCTCTTCTGGTTTTGAGCATTTTAAGGTCAATGGATCCACATACAAGTGTGCATATGCAAAACATTAAAAGACTATGGGGTCTAGCCAAATGCCAGAATAAGAAACATTGGGGAACTGCCTGACAAAACATACAATCCTATTTATTGGAATTTATGTGGTGATGCATGCACAAAGAAGATATATTTGTGGCAATTTTGCAAGCCATTAGGGATTTCAGTCCACCATCATAAATAACTCACATTAGTCATTTTTTTAAAAAAAAAAATGCCTGTAACTCAAATTTATTTCTTATTTAAAATGTATTGTAGTTATTTATTGTCACAGTTTTATATTATTTCTGTGAATAGAATTTATAATACATTTATTGCATTTTTCAAAGCTAACAGGAATTTATAATTGATTTATTGATATTTTCTTGTTAGGGTTGCAGGATAACTGTGCACCTGAAAACATATAATTAAAAAAACATGGCTCCAATCAATCGTGGTGTCCATGCTAACCCTTAAATACTGAATAAAGATACAATAAAAGACAAATAACTTTCAAGAATGTATCTTAGTGGTCATTTATCTTTCATTGCATCTTTATTCATATGATTTTAAAAGAATGTGTGGTGGTGTTGAGATTATTTAATATATTTATAAAGATATTACACATAGGAAAGAGAAGTGTGAATAACTCCATGTGTGTGTGTGTGTTATTTTTAAAAATCAAACGCATTAATCTTTAACTGAGATTTAAAATTTATATCTGAGATAGAATCAATCTCTAGTTTAGTAAGTGATTAATAATAATCATTACTGTATTTATCTGAAGTGGATGGTGTAAAAGTTATGAGAGGAGTAAATTTGACACTTTTAAATCAAAATGTAGCAAAACTAATATACTGTAACTAATATATTCATCATATATTCCATGAAAATCTTCGTTATAATATCCATCTCTATCGGGAAAGAAAAAGCTAAATTGTTGAGCGATCTCATATTCTTAATCATTCATAGAAATCATGAGATACTTCTGAAATGCTGCATATTGCAATTTTATTCCCGCTCATATAAATTGAACAGCAATCTGATATTAGGGAAAAATTACAAATGGGAGAATATAATATTGAGTAATATTATTCATTTAGTTCTCTGGTCTATTTTTAACAATATTGTATATTTCAGAACTGCCACAAATTTACAATGTAAAACTCCTAAACAAAAAAAAATAGAATAGCTTTATTGTTAACTAAAAAGCAAAAACATTTTAATAAACCTTCGATTGGCTTACAAGTTGTCAAAAATATATCTAATCGTTAACTTTCTTCAATTGAAATTTCAATAATAAAAAAAAAAGATTTTAAGTATGTATTGGTTCTTAAACGTATCCCAATTGAAAATATTATTTATAACGCGAAATCATTAAAATATATAGACTTATACACAAATTAAAAAATAAATTAGCTAATAAAATGTACAAGATAAATAGTACTTACTCTGATGAGAAATATGAAAAAAAAATGGGGGGGGGGTGTCAATAAATAAATCTGTAGTTATCACTAGACAGCAATAGTGGTAGAATAGAGTTGGTAGAGACAATAATGACTGTAAGCAGATAAATATGTAACAATAAGGCAGTAAAAATAAAATAAATATAGAACAATAATAGAAAAAGGTTACAGAGTGAGAAGAAGAGTAAACACTCTAATTAAGAAAATCAAAAAGCAGTAAATTTAAAGGTTTTTTTTATTCTCATAGAAATAATTTATTAGTGAACTTTATTACAATTTTATATTATATAATAAATAATACATGATTACAAAACCCAAAGTAAAAATACAGACTCAGGAATGAAACTGAGGTCCATATGAGTGAATTAATAAACATGATTAGGAGCACATTTAAAGAAAATATGGGGGGGGGGGGTGTATGAAAAAAGTATGGAAAAAATGTCTAAAACAAGCAAAAAAAAAGTATAGAAAAAATATCTAAAGAAAATATGGAAAGCATGTTAAAGAAATTAGAGAAGTGAAAAATCTTATGGAAAGACAAAGTGTACTAATAAAAAAAATAAAAGATGGTAGAAGCCAGCTGATAGAGAAAATAGAAAGTAATAAAGATATGGTGATATATAAGAAAATAGAGAAAGCTAAATATGATGAAGTTTTGATATCACAGTAGATAGATACTAGCTCTAATTGGAATGAAGCAAATAAAATTTAAAAATAAATATCAGAATTCGTTAGTTAATGACAATTATGACATTGATATTATAAAAGATTTTTCAGGTCATTTACCATGAGGTATATATATTAATAAAGAAGTACTTAGAAAATAAATAAAGTTTAATCCTTATATGAATAAGGATGGCTTGCTAGGTTGATGACCATGGATTAAAAGAATGTTTTAAGGAAAATGAAAAATGTAAATTATAAAAAGCAAAATGGGAATAAACACTGAAAGTGACTAATAATTAAAACTAAACTAAATTTAATAAATTCATGAGATAATTTATTGAGGTTTGACTGTTTTGCATTCAGTTACTGGTGATGGATGGATGTGCTTATCATTATTTTGAGAATACAGTGTTTTCATGATACTTCAAATAGTTCTTTATCTCAGCATTCCCAGATGTATTATATTTATATTTGCATCTGCTAAGTTTCAAAAGTGAGCCAGGCATAATTCTGATATTATGTCTTTATTAGCCTCTAAGACTCAAAATGAGCAAGGCATGACTGCAATTTTATTCATAAACAGTTAACTTAGTCCTGTGTTATGAACCATTTCCTCTAAGACTCAGAGACCTCTGCGAATCTTTAACACAAGATTTATTTAAAAGACAAGCTTCTGTTAAAGATTTGCAGTGGTCTCTACTGTCATTTTTTCAGGTACATAGTCTTAAAGTTATAGCCTTGATAAATATTATGTTAAGTAATGAGTATGCACTTTATAAGTATAATTATTACAACTCCAAGACTCAGAATAGAGCAAGGTTTTATTTGAAAAAAGAACAAAACTTTATTGTACAGAAAAATGAGAATATAAAATTAAAATTTCTCCAAGGGAAGGATCTTCATTATTCTCTAAATTTTATGGTCTAAAATTCACAAACTTGAAGTGCAATTGAGACCTATTTTGTGTTCTATAGATTTTTCCACACAAAAAGAAGAGAACTCTTTATCAAAAGTTCCAGCATGGATGAGGATACAAAAATTAAAATTTCTCCAACTAAAGGTTTTTCATTATACCCTAAATTTTATGCTTCTAAAATGTACAAAGGCTGAAATACCATTGAGATCTATTGTGTGTTCTATAGATTTTCACACACATTTTTGGCTCAATTTTTAATCCAATGCTTGCATCTGTTGACAAATAGTGTTCTATATAGAATTAGAAATTCATTTTATTTCTATTACTAAAAAACAAAAATGTGTGAAAAGTGAGTTATTGGTCAGATCTGATATCTCTTCTATGTTTGGCTGTACTTCTGTTGAAAAAGCTTTACCTATAATAACTTAATATTACAATTTACCTGTTTATTATTTCAATGACAAAATATTGCCTTGAAAATAAATTTTTTATTTATGATTTTCAAAGTATAAATAAATAAAAGGACTTTCTCACCTGTAATTGCTGATATCTTCATGAATAAATTTGAGACTCAATTATTGAATGCAGCTAAGAAGAAACTCCATTTCACGCAAATATGTGAACAATACTTTGTTTTATGGCTTGATGGTGTTGATACTTTGGATTTTCTTATTTTTCTTAATTCATAACATATTAAGTTTATTATAGAAGTTCAAAATAATAAAAGACTTTCTTGTCTAGATATTTTAATTGCTAAAAACCTGTTGGCTTTTTATTTAACATCTGTTTAAAAAATCCACCCATACAAATCTCAATTTTAATTCTCAATATCATTCTGCTCATATATTTTATGGCAAAAAATCTTTTGATGAAAGCATATAACTTGTATGATAAGGCTCATTTTGTTCAAAAAATAATGCTAACTAAAAATATTCCACTCTCTAATGATTATAGTAAAAACATTATATATAATGTTTTGCATAATATTAATACCAATAAGAGAAATAATCGCAAAGTTGAGAATTCTTCAGCTAGTTACAGAATTGTTTTATCTTATATTAAAGTGAGAATTGATAAGATTAGTAGACAACCATTTAATTTCAACTTTAAGACTAACTTTTGCACTAGCAAAAACTTAGTGATTTTTCCCAAACACCAAGATGTCTATAAAATTCCATGATCAAGTGCCCAAAAAGTTCTATGGGTCAATGAAATAAATGTATTGATGTCAGAGTTAGAGCATATAAAACTGTATTCAAAAATTGATTATATCCCGATTTTGTAAAAATTGCTCGCATCCCATACTAGCTACTTTGAAAAAAATATGTTTTAAGGACTATGAGAAAAGCTATTGAAATTTTAGAAAGGTAAAGAATTTAAATAAATGTGATGAAATACATATTCCAACTTTATGGAAGATCATTATTTTATCTTTTTCTTCTAAAATCAGTTTAATAAATCAGCTGACTATAAAACAAAAAAAAAAACTATAATTTTTTTTTTATTAATCCATAATAGAAGCAAAACAACTACAATAATAAATAAAACATTAGTAAAAATAGAATAAGACTTTCATATAGAGAGCAATATAACTTTAAAAAAAAGACTATACAACATAACAATATACAAAACAATTAATACATGTATTATATAACTTTATATATATATTGTTTTATATAATTTTCCATTCATTTCCAATTGACCACTTGTTAACTAAACTTATCAAAGTTTTGTAAATATTCATATAGTTATTTATCTCAAAATTTATTATATATTGATAAAAAACAAAAATTATATTGATAAGCATATAAATAATGGATAGTTGAATAGCAAAAGTGTGGATAAATTAATAGATAATCATAAATTAAAAGATGATATAAAATATAAAAAAAAAAATAGTATATAAAATTAACTGTGAATTTTGCAATATGATTTACTATGGTCATACAGGGAAACAATTAAAGATAAGAGCCAAAAAACCTAATGCAATTAATATACAAGTCAATCACTCTGCTTTATACATTCATTATTTAACATATGGACATAAAATAGATGCCGTAAAAAAAATTAAACCTTTAAATTATATTAAAAATCCAAAAATAAGATAAATATATGAAACATATTACATTAAACTTAACTTAAATAACTGTATGAATATTTACAAAACTTTGATAAATTTAGTTGATAACTGGTCAATTGAAAATGAATAAAAAATTGTATAAGACAATATATATAAAGTTATATAATACACGTATTAATTGTTTTGTATATTGTTATGTTGTGTAGACCGTTTTTTTAAGTTATTTTAACTCTCTATATGAAAGTCTTATTCTATTTTGTAAATGTTTTATTTTTGTTATTGTCGTTGCTTCTATTATGGAACACTAGATGGTGTTGGATATGTAATAATTCATTAATATAATAACAGATTATTAACATTTGAAAAAGGCACTAAATCATGTGTTGAAAAAGGCTTTTTATGTATGATTAATATATACTTATATTTGTTTTATGTGATGTTTTTGTTGTAATTTATACACTCATACTTATCTTAGTATAGTAACCTTTTATTATACATTGATAAACCACATTATTTTTTTTATATATATAAAATCTATTGTTATTTTTGTATATCTATTGTGTTTAATATTTCAAATCATATATTTCTTAATATTACTTTTATTTATTTATTTTTCTTTGGGACATCCTCTAGATTTTAGATTCTAGCAAAATATTTTTAATCAATGCTTCTAACACCTTGTGGGGGCTTTTTGTTGTTGTTGTTGTTGTTACTTTTTCGACCCTATAGCCTTTTAAAAAATTAATATCTTAAGTAAATCTTTATTTTAGTTGATACATTTACATTTCATTAAACAGTTATTAGCTAAAATTATATTGAAAGTATTATCAACTCAAGCTCAATATAGAGCAGTGGTTTCCAACATGGAGCGCACACTCCATAAGCGAGAAATTTGAGGATAAGTTATTAACAGTAAATATCTTGAAATTTTTTTTGAGTGGTTTAAAGTGATTTGAAATCTTACTAATTACTAAATTTTATTATTCATAAACTAAGAATGTTTTTTAAATTTCCCTATTTCCATGCCATTTTCTTCTCAGAGTCTTTTTTGTTCAATTGTTATTTTGTTAATGGCTTTTTAGGATTTCTCCAAATAAATAGGAGTTTACTTTATTAATAATTTAAAGTTGTAATTATAAATTTATTAAATGCACATTGATCACGTAAGTAATATTTACTGAGGCTATAACCTGGATAATATGCGTGTAAAATGCGATAGTAGGGACCTCTACAGGTGTTTTAACCACAAGCTTACGCTCTTTTCTTCCATAGTGTAAACTTATGGTTAAAACACCCGTAGAGGTCCCTACTATCGCATTTTACATGCATATTATTGAGGTTATAGCCTCAGTAAATATTATTTATTAATAATATAAATTATATGTCATGGGAAAGGAGGCATCAGAATTTTATAAATGCTTAGGTAAGGCATGGCCAAAAAAAAGGTTATGAACTACAGATGTAGAGTAAGAAAATATTTCTTATGCTTTTATGCCTAATATTTTTTTCTTTTTTAATTTCTTTAACAATGTTTTTATTTATTTACTTTTATCATTAAATTAAATCTATATTTTTATTAAAGATTAATCATTTCAAAGATATTAGGAAAATAAACATTGTTTCCATAATAGTTCTGAGCATGTGCTCTCAAATATTTAAACAGTCACAAGTTAATAAATTATGTCATAATTTCAAATGAAATATACTAAATAGTTTAGATATATCTGACAAAGCAAACTTTAACAATCATCTGTTTTAACCATGAAATCATTAAATTTTATATATTTGAAATACAAAAATTTTAATTATTTCATATATTAAATATACTTATTTTTCCTCCTATTAACTTTCACCACAGCAAGGACTTACATTTAAAATATGGTTTACTGATAATAAGTTACATAAGCTATTATTATAAATTTATTTTAAACGTACATTATTATATTAAGTAATATTTACTGAGGCTGTAACTTCAAGAATATACATCTGAAAAATGCTAAGGTAGGAACCTCTACAGGTCTTAACTACAAGCTTATGCTATGGAAGAAAAGAGGGGAATCCCTCTTTACTTCAACCTACTTTTATATATGAATAGGTGAAGCTGAAGCAGTTAGATCTAAGAGCATGAAGCTATTCAATAGTTCACTGATTAAGTCCACAATTTCTATTATACATTATTACTCGTGAAATCTTTCGATTTACAAAGAGTCAATGGAAAGATCTTATAGTAAGAAATCTATTACAATAATTTAAAGTTGTAATTATAAATTTATTTTAAACGCACATTATTATATTAAGTAATATTTACTAAGGCTGTAACCTCAAGAATATATGTCTGAAAAATGCGAAGGTAGGGACCTCTACAGGTCTTAACCACAAGCTTATGCAACCTACTTTTATATATGAATAGGTGAAGCTGAAGCAGTTAGATCTAAGAGTGTGAAGCTATTCAATACTTCACTGATGAAGTCCACAATTTCTATTATACATTATTACTCGCGAAATCTTTCGATTTACGAGTCAATGGAAAGATCTTGTAGTAAGAAATCTATTATGATAATTTAAAGTTGTAATAAGCTATTATTATAATATAAATAGTCACATAGACAAATTAATATATTAAAAAAATTTATATTAAATTTATTACTATTGATTAGTTCTATAGAAAAAATCATAGATTGTGAAAAAATAAAAAATAAATTATTTATTCCTCATTCTTTACAATTATTGTTGTATAATATAATGCAAATAAAATGTCCATTATTTAATAAATATTGTAATAATAATAAAAAATAGTAAATATAACAGTGATTAATATTATATAAAGTCTTACAATTTACAGAAGTACTTTTGGTTAATTACTTAACCCTCTTCAACTGCCAACTTTTCAAGCAGTTGAAGAGGGTTAAATTATTAACTGAAAGTATTTCTGCAAATTGTAATACTGTGTAAAATTGTTGACTAATACATATATAATAATGATAACAGTGACAAGTTTACCAGCTTGTAATCAGTGATAAAAGACTTCATGTGATTGCATAAATATCTTGATAAGGGAAAGACTATTATTTGATGCATAGTTTTAATTTTATTTATTTTATTAAAGAAAGATGATTACAATTTAGGGGAAGTGAGACTGAAGAAGAAATGGCACCTTTAAAATTATATAGTAAATACAATAAATATTATAAATCTAATCATTGGAAAAATGGCTCTCTTTCTGTTGTTAATTGGACAATTTATGAATAGTATGTTAGAACATGTATTGATGATTTTTTTATTTCTATAATTTTGTAAGCTAGTGCTTTGAAATAAAAAAAAATGGTTATTTCTTTATTTTGACTATACAATGAATGTGTGGTAACAATATAAAACAATTTCATTATACATGACAAAATAAATATCACTAAGAAGAGCATTGAGATTAATTTTCATTAAAAAGTCAAAGTATTTTCATTCAAGAAAGTAATTTTCTAATAAATAAATAGGTGCAAATATAAAATACTGAATTAGGAATATCTTATGAATTTGGGGAACATACCACTATGCTTGCACAACTAAATTTGGTTTTGTTGAGAATAATATTTAGTTATAAAATGATTTACATCTTTGATCTATTTGATATAGTATAATGATAGAATAGTGGATTCTGAAGATCAGAATCTATGGATCATCGTTCCAGATCTGTCACTTAGTGTTCAAACTTTTTGTGAACTTCTGAGCAATAAATCATTCAATTATTTTTATCAACATTATTTATTGTCCATTTCTTGTTTAAAATCTTATCTATACATAACTAAGACTTTCCCTTTTCCCCCATTAATCTGCATCTCAAAATCACATATATATTATTTTTAATGGTTATTATAAATTTATAGAATGTCACTCTGTAAATTGTAAATAAAGACATTTTACAAGTAATGCTGTTTAAATTAGAATAATGGTAAGACTAGTGAATTTAAAAGCTAAAAGATTCCAGGTTAATTCTTAGCAGAGTAAAATAAAAATAAATTCAAGTCAACTCTTTGAGTACAAGACTATCTTATGTCCAAGAAACTAACTACACAATTAATTTTTATGCTGCAATAAAACTATAGTCATGTCTAATATAGTGTGGGGGGGGGTGTTTTTCCAATACTTTGAAGAAAATATTATTCAATGCAAACTCAGGGTTCATTATGCTTAATTCTGCATTTCCAAAGATCATATTTCATATGATTCTTTAGGTAAACTGCCATTTTGTGCAACTAGAATACTGCATTTTGATCATTGCTCTATAAACTTTTTTATCTATTCACAACTCCTAACAACTAGGTACAAAAACAAAACTGAAATATAGATTGATTATTATTTTATTGGCTTAGGTGTAAAATTGCAATTTAAATATTAGAAAATATTTTATTCAAATTTTATTCTGAATCACTTAGTAACTAACAAAAATTTGATATACTGTACCATCCAGAAGATCCTAAAACGGTGACAAAATATTAAACTAGCACATTTTTATGAGTAACCATATGCATGTGAGTGTTAAAACATTTTTTTTCCAAATAAACACAAAAAAAATCATCTGAATTTTATTTTTCCCTTATTTAATCATTTTATTTACTGAAATAAAAAGTATTTTATTACCTTAATTTTTATAAAAGTAGCTTAAATTTATGATGGAATGACTTTCTTACTATCAATTAAAAATGTATGCATTCAAATGTTGAAGAAAAGATTAAAAGCAGACACCTATTGTCATATTTAAATTTAGTTTTAGAAAATTTTAAATTACTATAATTTATTTTTCTATTTTTCCAGTTTATCAAAAATACTGGTGTTTATATCATTTTTATTAGTAATATTGTTCTACTTAATTATGAATGCATTATCATGAAGGCTAAACAAAATAATTTACTAATATTATTATTTTTCTAACTTCATTTTAAAATGCAGTAGCCTTTTATCATTTTTTAAAACTGGCTTTAAGTGGAATTTCTTGCAAATAATTTATTTCTCATGTCTACAATATTTGAGTCTAATTCTAATGTGATTACTGAAATATAGATTAGTAATAAACAATAGAAACATATGTTAGTTATATAAATGCACATCTCTCTAACTGTGATTAAAAACATAAAACTCCCAGTTTGATGTCAAAAATTCATGGAAAAAATCAAATCTTTATGACTATTTTTTGCACATTCAATTTTGGAGAAGTAATCTTTAAAACAGATGTATATGTCATTATTAATTATTTTCAACACCATTTAGCAAATAAATCTTATTATCTTTGAAAGTGTAATGAATAGATGGACCCATTGTATTTTTCTTAAGTTGCTGAAATAAAAAAGTTATTGATTTATATACTTATTTACTGCTAGAAGAAACTTTAATCAATTTTCTTTCTATTTCGTATTAATAATTATTTCATTCCCTAATTGATTATCAATAATAAAGATTTTTAAAAATGAGATGCTTTTATCCTTTGTCTAATTAATTATAATTTCATAATTAATAATGCCTTATTTAAATCTGGCTTAAAAACTATTTTCACTCCAAAATTTCAACATGTTAATAAAGTATGCTTATTACAATTGAAAATTCAAAATTTAAATGCATCTATCTATTTTTATATTTTCTGATATAAAAATAATGGGTTTGTGTATTTATTCACAGCCAAAGAAATTTAATCAATATTACTTTTATTTTATATACATTAAAGCATTACCAAATTAATGTGTTACATGTATATAAATAAATGTGTCTGTGATATGTGTATATATATTATAACAGTAAGGAAAATATATGTGTAATGATGAGATGCGAAATCATCATCATCCCCATTTAATATAAATAACCATTACAGATAAAATGAATAAATAAGCATCAAAGATAAAGAAAATGAGCACGTTTAAAAAAAGTAAGAGCATGAGAGTTTAACTATAATGCTAAACAGAACTATAAGTAATTATGACAATAATTATAAGTTACAAGCTGCATGTCCCTCAATACTCTGGTCACAGAATACCATGAGTTTACAGGCCAACTATAAAATCAATTTTCTTTTAAAAAATTAAAATGCATGAAATGGACTTTGAAGGTGATATCTTTGTACCATTCAGATAACTATCTGATGTTCATCCATGAATATAAATCCTCACATATAGATAATCCAATCATTATTATTCAGGCTAGCTTGGAAAGCAGGAACCCTAGGAACTGTGATTGTAAACAAGAGAAAATAACCAATGTATAACACTTTAACTCTATTTTAGTATAAAGAAAATTCACTGGAATAAGTCAAAACAATGATAGACAAAATTATTAATTAGAAACAATAACAATAAGATGAAATTAAAAGTCTGTTAAGTATGCTATACATATGTAATGGTCAGATTTGTACATTCATGCAACAAAATCCAGAGTTTTAGTAAATCATCCCAAGGCTGATCGAAATGAAGTTGTTGAGACCCCATGTCTAATCTCACCTCAGTTCCTTTACCAAATCTCAAAGATTTACTACTTTACAGATGACATATATGAGGTCACAGCAGTATTTTACTTAATCGCGTGCCGGCAGTTGCACATCGGTAAAACACGAGACTATAGGCAATGGACATGTTTAATAGTATAGCCATATATATATATAGGTGTAGCGTAAGCATAATTACTAAATATGGATTGTGATTCTTAATAACTAATAGTTAACTAATTAATAATGACTTAATAATGAACAAAATTGAGACACTATGCAGAAGTTAAAAGCTTAATTAATTTAATGAAAGTCAAAATTTAAATAATAAAATTAATAAACAAAAATAATAAAGTTACAATGATTGTAGATTGTCTCACTCACAGGTGAAGATTTTAGGGATTACAAATTATTAACATTTGATCTTTTGGTTCACACACAGATGATGATTTTAGGAATTACAATATATTAACATTTGTAGTTTTAGTTCACACGCAGGTGATGATTTTAAGGATTACAATCAGTTTGTTGGTTTACATATATAGATAGCATTTCAAATCACTCACAGGTGATATTAGTTTTATGGTTACAAATTATTTTATTTACTTTACTTGTCATATATATGTATCACTCACAGGTGATGAAGATTTACAATATTTTAAGCTACAGTTTCATGAGACTTATTATTAATTTAAAATTTAGTTTAATCAGCTCATGATGATCTATGTCTGGTTTATGCTATATTTTTGGATTTAGATTTGCTTTAGAGCTAGCAGAAGTAATTATTATTATTTGTAAAGAATATTTTATTAAACACGTATTAATCAACATACTCTCTATATAGCTTATATGCCTATAAAATCAGATTCTATTTCAGATGAAAGCTGAAATATAAAATTATATGGTGGGATGAACTGATGATTGGCAATCAGACTTCAGATAACAAGGCATATAGAAAATACATAATTTGAGTCTGTGCATCTCGAATGTGCACTTTCTCATGGGCTTCATACCAAGTACCGGTTCCCTTTTACTGAACCCATTGCTGTGATATAGAGACCTTTTAGTCTGGGTGATCGAACAACTAGTTTAATATTCTGGATCCTCATGCTCCAGTTCTAAATATGTAGAATGGGGTGGCCCTTAAAACCTACACCCATCTGAAGAAGATGGTTGTCCAAACCAAAAGTAATGGGGTGGCCCTTAAAACCTATGCCCATTGGAATGATACAGCAACAAGTAAATATGCAAATGCATTTCCTAAGGACACATTTGCCCCACTGACTACATCATTATATAACAAAATAAGATGCTAAACAATAGTTTCCTTCCATGAAACTACCATAGATCAGTTCATAATATAGCATCTACAAATGTGCTATTAAGGAAATTTATAAATCTCATTTGCTAAGCTATCTATATAGGCATTTATAATTCTAGGGAGGATTACGGCATATTTTGGATAATTATAATACTAAATTCTAGCTTTATGCTGTAATTTAACCCTTCAACTAAATATTAATTAAATATTACATTTAAAGCAAATCTATCTTAAAGCATTTATAAGCTCTTAATTATATTTTAAATAAGACTTATTTTGTCCATTTCAGAAGAGAGTTTTGTTTGTGCATTAATACGTGAAATTACATATATATGTGAGAATATCTAATAACTTGTCATTATTCATTTAACTACAAGTAAAACTCCATTCTGAACAACATAGCATAAACAAATACATAATTAAAAATAAAATAATATTGGCATAGATTTAACTAAAAGAAACATAAATTTAGAAATAAGATTTCACGTAAGTGAAATCGAAGATTTGGCTTTATTTTAGCGTAGTTTAAAAAGGGAGTGAAATAAAATAGTCTAACTTCGATTGATTCAGTTTAATATAAATTTAATTCATATATGAGATTTATTAATAAAAGCAAATATTATTAGACTAAAATATATATAATAATTTGGAAACATAATTATCACTTAATATAAATCAATTAGAAACAATCGAATCAGTTAGAATAAATTAAGATAAATTAAAGAAAATCAAAATGAATCAGAATAAATCAGGCAAGGGTTATAATTTAAATGAAAGAAAATAAAGTTTTACATTTTAATTTAGAAGTTTAGAATACATTAAATTACTTTGACCATAATTAATAAATTTAGCTAGCTTTTAGGATTTATGAAGTTTAATTTAAAAGTTAACTTTAGATTGATAAAGATCTGTTACTGCAATACTTTTCTCTGCTGTGGCAAGTTGGCTTCATCTTGAGCATTCTCTTTAGGTGGCATCGGCTTTTAGTACATCTTTCTATGCATTCTGTAGACTATCATTGGGGTCTAGAAAGCAAGGGAATTGCCTTTTACCCCGTCATCATCATTTTTACAAAATATTTAAAATTCAAAAGCTATAAAATGTCCAAGTCTTCCAAAGATGGCTGAAGTAAGCTTATATATTAGCTCACTCCCTCTCCCCTTTCTTAGTAGTTTCAGATCTGTTTTTCTAGTTACCTCACTGTATTCTTGGAAATCTGGGATACCTGCTGTTATCGTTTTTTTTACAGGTGGGTTTCCCAAGCTTGACCAGGTTAATTTATTCATACTTGGTTTTAAAATCTATTTTTACTCTTAAAATTTTAAGTAGGTCAAAATACAGTGAGAAGGATTAATTTTATTAAATCATCTTTTTCGAAAAACAAATCTAAATATGGAAAAACATTTTATTATATATGTAACTCAATTATATAATTTAACGATATATGCAGAAATATTATAATTTCAAATATTAATTTTAGAATAAATATTCTAAATAAAGAAATTCTCCAATGTTTTAATCCTATAATATTATTCTTTCCTGCATATATGTAATTTCTTGTTACACATATATAGCCTGTTTCCATTTATTTAACTACCAGAAATATATACATGTGTAGTTATTGATTTTTACATATATACATATGTTTTCTACACTGTATGCTAAAATATACACACACATACACAACTAGTATATTTATGTTTAAAATCAGCATAATATTAGAATAATATATGAGGATTTGGGTATAGGTATACATAAATAAATACTACTATAGTATATAGTAGGTGAAACAGAAGGATAGACAGATCTGACTGTTTCACATATAAATACATCATTCTGATTTTGATTAAAACTAATAAAAATATGCTATGACATTGAAATTTACAGATTCTTCAATATGTTTACATGACACACACTTATATAAGCACACAGATGTGCCTGTATAAAAATATAAAATTAAAATATCTAAATTGTCAATAAACTAATAAAAAAATCAATTAATTTTAATAATACATACTCAGTGACTGATTTTAATATATATGATTGCACATATGTGTGCACACACTGGCATTTATATCCTAATAGTATTTATTTTGTCAATCCATATAACCATATTATATTCTCATAAGACATAACTTAATATTGATAAAACATAATAAAACAATTACCCACACATGTGTATATTCTAATATAAAATAAATAGATGGTATGAATTCTAAATATCTTCTTTCAAATCAGAGTATTGCATTATTTTTTTATTTGTAAGTAAAAAAATTTAAAACAAAATATTATCTTTAACAATTAGATTTGAAAGTTCTTTTAAAACTCAAGCTTGTTTCTTCATTTCTAATATTTAAGAAAGATTTCTGAGTTTACTTTTCTAATTCAAAAATAAAATATTTTATGAATAATAACTGGAATAAATTCTGTGGTGACAAACTTGTCATTTATTCTTATTTTATTTTTAAATGAATAATTTAGTGACAGCTTATTTATTTTAAAAGTTGTAAATTAAATAGTTAACTTTAACTGCAAAGTTAGATATTTGAAATAATGTCATTTTCAATAGATAATATATTCTACACATCAGATATCTGTTTATAAAATAGATCCTCTGGAATGTATGGTATATATATGGCCACAATAACTTCATTTATCATTTTTTGCATATAGATAAAACAGCATATATATATATTGTACCAGTCAAAACATATTTATCCATCTAACATGAGCTGGAACTCACAAAATGTACTTCAAACCCAGTCAAGCCTGAGATTTAGGTCAGAGACCAACCTGAATTCGAACCCATTCCCTAAGCCCCAGATCAAACACCTAATGAATAACATATAATGATGGCACATGAGAATTTATTTTTACATCTGGCCCACTAGCAGAGTGGAGAAGACAATGAGATTCAAGACTTAAATATATATATATTAACCAAATTAAATACTAGAGACATTCCCATGATAAAATCTAATATATTTAATTAATAAGGGGGCTTTACTAATGAATAGCTATGTTCAATTAATGAATTGGATTGATTTAACAATGAAACAGAAACTAGTATATGATGAATTAGTAATATATTTATTAACAATTATATATATATTTTGACACAACCCATTATTTAGTGTAGGAAAATGCATGCAGGCATTTTTATTTACTGACTAAGCAACATTAATCTAGGCAATTGTGCAACAACCATTGATACATTGGTAAAATAAGTTTGTGGCTCACTACATTCCACTTATTAGTTATGCCATTTCACTAACAATTCGAGTGACCATCATACATGTAATCAAACCAATCTGGAGTGAAATTTAATAATACATCCGATTATAACAAATTTATATATTTAATGTGGGCGTATAAAGCATCCCAGATAGCTTTAGATTGAACGGGTTTTCAAGAATGCTTCCACTCAACACCGAAGACTGCATATTAGGGAGGTAGAGTTGGCTATAAATATTTTACTAATGTGCTATGCATAGGTAAATATAATAGTAAAGTTGCTCTGTGGATGGATGAATACATTTTAGGATTTGCTTGACCAACACCGGTTTACCCAATAACTGATCGTCATGCTGATAAATGAGAACCTTGATTTGGTTCATAAGAGGCAGGAGACTTACATGCTAACCTGGCCCTTAGCTCAGGTTTAACTACTGCACTACCCCAAAAGAGGAAGATGGGCTGGATTCACTGAAGCTCCCTCTTAATATATATCAAAAACAGCAAAACGATAAAATATTGATAAATTTCACATCCGCCAAGCCGAAGTATATTATAAATTAAAATACCATACCACACGTGAACACTAGTTTATCAGCTGATCAAAAGAGCCAATTCTTCTGTAGCATGAGAAATACACATATGCTACTGATTGTAATATATATAAACTTTACATTATCCCATTCAATCTCTTCAGTTATCTATAATTAATAAACTCTTAAAGGGGAAAGTACATTTAAGGGACTTACAAATACTTTATTTAATAGGAAAATATACTTATGATTACACTCCAGGCTAGTTTATTTTTTAGTAACATAATATTTAAAGGCTGCAAATCTGGATTTATAAGCCACATTTTATATTTACATTAATTAATTAATAACTAACAATGTAACAACTAGCACAAAAGGGTTGCCATTATTTATAAAGTAGGGTTTCGAAACAGCGTGCAAAAATGACACTATAATAAATAATAATAAGAAGATTTTAAATAATATCTTTAAAAAAACATATTTTGTAACTAAATGCATGCTGTTTTGAAACATAGGCATAATTAATAATAGTTAAAATAAGCAAAAGATAAATAAATATAACTGCAGTGATTAAGTTATATAGCAAAATATTAAGTTAATAAAGAAAATTAGCAAAAGTAGGGCATTTATAGTATTCAAATATTATTTATAAGACAATTAAGATAGCGTTTACATTAATATAGTTAGCTAATTTGTATTTTAAAGAAATAATGATCATTTTGGATTTTACACAGAGCTCTGTGATTTTAATTGATATTAAAATGATCCTCATATAGCTGGACTGAAGATACTCGAGCTGGAATGAAGGTGAGTTCTTTTCATGGCTTATGACATCTTCTATTTGTTATAATAAGCTTGTTACAGCAATGTTGGTTGTTGCTTCAGCCTTGGGTGGATCAAACTTCGACATTCCATCATGGGGAAAGGCATCAAATTACTGCTCAACTTTTATATAACATTTTGACATTTAAAATAGGTTCAAAACTAGTTCAGATACGCAGATCATTAAGTTAATGGTGAAACGAAAAGTGGACTGGGAGGTTTCCATTTAAATATAAAATATAGCATGATAGCCTCTCAGTAAGCTGGCTTATTTTAATAAAATGTTGGTTATATCTCTATAGTTCAATTGATTTTAGGCAGGCAAGCAGTCTAATATATGCATATGAGCTATGAATCACAGAAAATCTAGCCCTTACTTCTATTCAAGCACAAGTGCGTGTGCGGCGCAACTGCTCCCAAAAGCTATTAATACAAATACAAATAGCTAACTAAAAATATTAAAACAGCTGAGCGCTTTCAAAGGATCTTGCCTTCATAATCATAGCTTGCTTATGTTTAAATTTATGCAAATATGCTAATTCCATCTTTTTGATAGAGAAAAACACGTGTCCTTCCTGTTTATGGCATCGCTGTCGCGAGAGATAAATAAAGCCTCTTTGATCTTTCTTTTTGAGGTCATGTCTCTCTCTACATACGATGGTAGGATTGTCTGGAATGCACTCATGGTGACTTGTGCACTGGTGCTGATAAAAAACTGAATAAGTAGAAGGATCATTGCGAGCTCTATTGTACGAATACTTGTGTTGTGCCAATCGTGTGGCCAAAGATGCTCTGCTTTCCCCATAATATGTGCCTTTGCAATAGTTATTTGGACAAGCAATGTTATATACTGTATGGGGGGTCTGTAACAGTGGAGTTTGATCTTTGGTATTGTTAATTAGATTGTTAGAATTTGGAGGGGTATTAATAGCTTTTGGGAGCAGTTGCGCCGCACACGCACTTGTGCTTGAATACATACATTTTTCAAAAGTAAAATTATTTAACTTAATCCCTTACTTCTATGTAAATTCAAATTTGACTATCATGAAACTAACAGTAGCTGTTTTTCACTTTGTATCTGCCTTAAGTTATAGCCTTATAATCTATCCCCTTTTTTCTTTCAAACCCCACTTTTTATAGTGTATGGTGAAATTTGAAAACACAAGAGAATTTTTTTTATATCTTGATCAAAAAACAAAGTAACAACTCTTTTTAGTTCACTTTAATCAAAACCAATTTTTATGTAAAAAAATTTCTTAATACTCCAAACAAAATCAGATTTTAGAATTTAATTTATCAAAACTAGTTTTAATTTTTAAAATATCTTATTAAATCTAATTAAAAATAGATACAAGAATTTTATAATTCATATCTCTTATAAAATGAAAACAATCTTGTTTAAGTTTTTTTCTTAATTATGAGAATCAGAATTAGATAAAATATTAAATACACTTTTTAAAATGTTTGATTTAAAATACAATAATTTATAATAATTTTAAATATCAAAACTATTATTTGTACATTAATCTGTTATTCCAGTGTATATTTCTTGTAAATAAATATCTACAAGAAATTTTGTTTAAGTTCACTTCTACTTGTCAGGAGTGTGTTTCATTTTTCTTTTCCTTTTCTCCATGAGGAAAAATATGGAGAAAAAGAAAAGAAAAATGAAACACACTCCTGACAATTGATTTTACATGATATATATGTATAATTAAACACAGTTTATACTTCAAACCATTCAATCATTACTTTTTCTAAGATTCAACAGGCATCTGACAGATAACAAAATAAATAGTGACCTGCAATCCTGAAAAAGGTAAAGAATTCACCATTGGACTTTTAAGTACACAAGGCAGTATGAACACCAAGAGCTCTACTACCTCTCTCTACTGAGTTCAAATCCTGTTACTCAACTAGAAAATCAATCAGAGTGAAATAACTAATTTCATTAATGTAATGACTGTTTTTTATTAGTGACCTCCCCTAATTATCTTAGATTCTGGGTCAGAAGCAATAAAGATTCGCTTAGATATAGCCTTTAGCCACATGCAGCATCCTATGATTTTGTCCAAAAAAATTGCATTAGAATAGAAAAAGGGGATTAAACTTATAGTCATCAGTTATATTTTCTAATCATCCTATTTTGATTTCAATCTCGACCAGGGTCAGCCCAAATTTGGCCTGGGTAGAGCATTTTATAAAGCCTGTATACCAATGGACTTTAAGTACCACTTTCATATGAAAATGTCTTACAAGATCCTCAGAGAGAGATACCCCAACATTCCCTTACATTTTATCCTATATACTAGCTCTTAACTCTACCTCTCAAAATGAATAGCATATATTATAATAAATATTAATATAATTAATATTTCTTATTCAGATATGGAATGAGATGAGCAAAGACATTTAACACCAGTTATTTACTATATATAAAAAATACTTATTTTATTAATCTTAATAATAAATTAGAGAATAAAAAATAATAAAAATGATAACATGCACAAAAAAATCTAATATATACTACTTAGCAATATGAGAGAACACCCACTCCCATCTATTTGTTTCTTACTGTATACTCTAATACAGCAGATTATAGACATATAAATACACACATATATAAATACCAGCAAAAATATATAATACTCGTAATGATCAGTGATATTAAACAAATAAAAAATATCAAGCAAGTTTGATTATAACCACTAAACATCACATGATCACCATTTCTTATGCTTGCTCATAACTGTTATTAAAACAGGCAAAACTCTTCATACAGTAGTGCCACTCAGTGCAAGCCAGAGTAATCAATGGATCCAGAAGGCTTGTACATAAAATCCCCATCTAGTGCCTACTTATCCAATATCCCCAGACCAGTTTCTAGCTTGTGGCTTTCAACGGTGAGGAACTTGGATCTGAGAGCTCTGCACCTAGATCTTATAATCTAATGCAACCCTCCAGCAGCCACCTTTTATCTCTACTTAACTACAAAACTATGAGCCTAAAATTTGAAAATACAATATTTTCAATGCAAGCTCAATAGCTTATATAGTCATATAGGTCTGAACTTAGATCAGTACCCATACATTTTAGGGTCTTTGGTTCTTTAATAACCATAGTCACCATTATCCTATTAGGCAGGATTGGTGTTAAACCACTAAACATCACATGATCTTGTGTTTTCAATTTTAGACTCATAGTTTTGTATTTAAGTAGAGATAAAAGGTGACAGCTGAAGGGTTGCATTAGATCCTAAGATCTAGGTGCAGTGCTCTCAGATCCAAGGCTCCTCATTGATGAAAGCTTGAAACTAGTCTGGGGATATTAGATGAGTAAGCACTAGATAAATATTTTATGCACAAGCCTTCTGGCATCCATTGATTATTCGGGCTTGCTCTGAGTGGCACTACTGTATGGAGAGTTTTGTCTGTTTTAATAACAGTTATGAGCAAGCATAAGAAATGGTAATCAAGTGATATTTAGTGGTTCAACATCAATCCTGTCTAATATGATAGTGGTGACTATGGTTATTAAAGAACCAAAGACACCAAAATGTATGGGTACTGAATTGAGTTCAGACCTATATGGCTATATAAGATAATGAGCTTGCATTGAAAATATTGTGTTTTCAATTTTAGACTCATAGTTTTATAGTTAAGTAGAGATAAAAGATGGCAGCTGGAGGGTTGCATTATCATAAAATCTATTTGCAGTGCTCTCAGATCCAAGGCTCCTCACTGATGAAATTCACAAGGTTTAAAAAATAAAATATTGAAACAATTAAATTTTATGTATTTTTTAAAATATTAAGTGTATAGTTAATGACTTGGGAGGTCATGTGACATTTAATCCTCTAATGGCAGATTGAGCATTATTACTTAATTAATAATGTAGCCTGGAATCTATTTCCACATCTTCCACTTTATCATTTGCACTAAACTGCACAAGAGATGTACTTCAAAATGTAAACTACCTTTTAAAAGTATAACGTTACAAATTTCAAAAGAAAAAAATCTTACCTTTTTATCTTCATAGACATCAACTAAAATTTTAGTATAGAGAGGATAAAGAGCAATTAGATGTAGTTTGTAATATTGCTTTATATTACTTAATCCATCCCAGGCATATCGTTCCTTTCTTCGATTTAATAATTGCTTCCTAAAACATTATATTTTAAATAATATTATTTAAATGTTTATGACAATTCATAATTAAGGTAAGACAAAGAAACATCTTGCCAAATTTACTATTTTCTAAGCATAATTTTATGCATTCTATAAATAACATTTTTAATTTAAAAAATTTTATTATATAGTTCTAAAAATGAAATGATAGAATAAATTCTTAAAAATTGGCAAACAATAACAATTACTGATGATATTTAGTCATAATACCTTTTTGTTTAGTTACCTAACATTTGGGTAAAGATTTTATGCACACATATAAACATGCAATCACATACAATATTATCACAGAGATAAATTCTTAATTTCTAAATCCTGGTCAATTTAATGCAATGCCTTTTATATCTTAATAGCTTATTATTGCTTTATGAGGTTATCAAAATGAATAGCAATTAACTGCACTTTTGTAAATTTGATTATAGGCTAATTTGAGTAAGGTTACATGACCATCCATTGATACTCTTCAATACAATGAATGCATGTAAAATTTAATTTTTATTTATTACATTGATAACTTGTACTAAATTAACTAATATTGACTAAAATTAAGCATTTAGTCCAGCGTTGGTGGTCGAGAGGTCAGCACAGCTGCCTTACAAGCAATTGCCCCGGGTTAGCGGGTTCACTCCCCGGCCGATGCTATGACACATGAAAAAAAAATTAAGCATTTATCTATCTGATATGTATATATTATAATGAAGATTTAACAATTGGTTATATTATGAAAATAAAATATTTTTTGGCTCCTACTTTTTATTAGTTTTTTAAATAGATTATAATGTTTGTAATGAAGAACTGTTTTGTCTTAAGTAATAAAGAGATTGTGATTGTGCATGCATTAAAGAATATTCATTTATATGTATATCAGATGATTATCCAATCAGAATGGGCAATGGATTAACGAAAGTTTTTATATTTTATTTTGTTTATAATCGGTTGATTTATTAAATTTGATTTTAGAATAAGAGAGAGATAAAATAATGGTCTTCCATAATGATGGATTATGATGTATTTCATTACAATTATTTAAACTGTTTGATCTTTTTAAAAATTTAAAACCCATGAGAGAGTCAAATCTATTGAACATTTCAAAGAATTTAAATTAGAACTTGAAAATTGTTTTCAAATATTAACAGTTTTTGAACATGATTCAGATTTGAATAAAATCAATAGGAAAATACACTTTTATAAACCGCAACAGAGACATCTGGTACAAAAAAGCAGCAATTGACCAATAAAGTTTCTACTGAGACAATTTAAGAAGAAATATAAAAATAATATATTATGAAAAAATTGAATATGAGCTTTGTAGAATGGTATGTGAAAGAGTTAACAACAATATAATAAAATATAATTGTTAATTAGCAAGAAAGATTATAGAATAGAATAACAATCAAAAATGTAAAACAATATTTTGAAATTAGTAGGAAATGTTTTCTGCAATAAAAAGAAAAGATAGAACTATTATAAAAAAGAGATATGATGTCGAGAAATGTGTGGACACATTCTATAAAAAATTATATAACAATAAAGAACAAGAAACCAAAGGACTCTCTACAATTGCTACATATACTGAATTGCCCAGAATTTTAAATGGAGTGAGGCAAGGATTCAAATCTATGAATGAGAGAAAAGCTCCAAGTAATGATGGAATTATAATCAGTATCTTAATAGAAGCAGATAAAGAAATAGAAAAATTGTTGGACAAGTTATATACTAAACATCTAAATGATAAAGCTGTACTAGATGATTGGAAAGATGCAGCAGTAATATTGATATTTAAAGATGATAAAGAAGATATTACAAATTACAGATCTACCAGTCTTTTATCACTTCTACAATTCTACACTAATTTTTTACCAAAATAATTGCGACTGATCTACAGCAAAATTTAGATTTCAAACAATAAAAAACAAGTAGGATTTAAAACAGTAAATCATATCCATGTATTGAAAGAAGTTATAAAACGAAGCAATGAATATGAGTAGTCATTATGCTTTGGATTTGTAGATTATGAAAAGGAACTTGATTTTATAAGGACTTCTGCAGTGATTAAAACATTGGATAATCAAAATATAGAACCAGGATATTGCCATATTCTGAAAAAATATTTATCAAAATGCATCAGAAATGATTAAATTTCATAATTATACTAAGAAATTTAATGTTGAGAATGGTATACAATAGGGTAACTCCATATCTCTAAAACATTTTCCAACATTTTACAAGAAGTATTTTGTGGATCAAAATGGGGAATTATGAAAATAAAATTAAATGGAGAATATTTAATCATCTCTACATTATGGATGATGTTTTTTTTTTTTCAAATAATGCTTCAGAGCTTCAGGAAAAGTTGCAAGAGATTTAATATGAAAGTAAGAAGGTAGGACTAATAAAAAGGCTATGGTAATGTTCAATGGACTTTCTCAAAAGAAGTCAGTAAATATTGATAATGACGAATTAATAATGCTGAATTAGAGAAAGTTAACAATTACACATTATTAATACAGATGGAATCATTATGAATAAAATTAGTCACAGAATTAAACTTAGATAAACTGCTTCTGATAGAAATAACTTAATATTAAAATCAAATATATCTATGTGTTTGAAAATGAAGATTTTTTAATAAATGTTTAAGTTCTTACTTATCAATCTGAAACTTGGGTACTTAATCAAAGAGAAATACAGAGACTTTACACTACTTAATAAAATATGAACAGATGTATGTTAGGAGTGACAAGAATGGAACAAAAATAAAATATTAAAGAACAAATAACTATTACTGGCATCTTTGAAAGAATTAAAAGACTGAAGTGGAACTCCATGACATATTCTAGAAGAAAAGATAGTAAAGGATAGTTGGAAATCTTAAACTGGATACCAAGAGATTGTAAAAGACTAGAAAAAGACTATTTATGAACTGAATAGAAGAAATTATGATGAGAAGAAGAGATTAGAAATTGGAAAAAACTGAGTTAGACATAAAAAGACTTTAATTCTATAGTTGATTGCTAATGATGAAAAATGGGATGATAATGAATTAAATGATTAAATTGTGGTTGCACAAACAAATAATCGCAGTGACATCTATAGTGCATGGAGATAACTAATGACATGAATAGTTCATAATAATAAAATAATAATAATCAAATGTTTTATTGCATGGAAAGTCATAGGATATTTGAAACATAGAAAATAATTGGTTTAGCTTCAGTTCAACAATCTTAAACTTTCAAGTCTACCATTCTGTGCAGGATTATACAGAGCAGCAGGATTTATACAAACATAAATATCAATATGATAAAAGAATAACACAGAATGAAAAAAAAAAAAGAACACGTGAGACCTAAAAATCTGCTTGTAACAGAACATTAACCTACAAGCAAGTAGCAGGAATTTATTTATTTTGGCCAACATTAGGTATTACAAAACATCATAAGATAATATTCATTAAATACTGGATAATTACTTATAATTACTTTTGATATCTGAGATCATTCTATTAGCTACCATACATTACTATCACTGGGACCTGAATTTAAAACCAGTATTATACATACACATATATGGATATACACAAAACCAGATACTATGAATAGGATATATTAAATATATTGAAAGCATGCTAGGCAGTAATAAAACTGAATGTTAAAAAATTATTTTTTCTGTGAGTATATTTCATTAATTATCATGTTGACTCAGAAAAGAAAGAAAATTAGTAATAGTTGAATTACAAAACCATTTTACATGTGTACTTAAAAACTGTACTTAAAAATGTTATTATTATATTTATTTTTCATATCCTAAACATATTCTTATAATAAAAGAATTGAATGCTGTAGAGTTTATAAAAAATTTGAGTACCAGCTATGACAGAACTAGTGTGAAATTTATGAATTTTGTTCTTCAGAATTTGTCACCTGTGACTATATCAAAGCATACTGAAAATTTTATAGAAACACAAATTAATAATGATTGTCTTTCTAATATATGCTTGCTATACTTCTACATTATTGATATTTTTTCTAATAACTGATTTATTTGAAATATATTTTTAAAATAAAATAAACTATGTTTATTAGAAAAACCTTGAATTTTACTTGGACTTATAATATTTAAAATACTATTAAGTAATATATTTTATACCTGATAGAGTTAGGTTTGCTTTTTCGATGTTTCAGCATCTTGTAACGTGCAATATTTGGTGCATACCGGGTTATACTTAAATTGGCTTTGGTTAATCTTTGAAAAAGAATATTTTTAAATTAAATTTTGATAAAAATAAACTATTTAAATTATATATTGCTTATAATAACTCCTTTCATATACACTTTAAAACAAAACAATTTTTTAATAAAACTTCTTTATTTTCCTGACAGTTTCGACTATCCAGCAGTCTTCATCAGATCATTAAAGTGTATATGAGAGGAGTTATTATAAGCAATATATATGAATATATGAAGAAATGCAAAGAAAATAAATGAGTATAATAAGAGCATATACTTCTAACTATTTAAATTATTATACTGAACAAATTATTCTACTTACTTGCAGAAACAGTTATATATATATATGTAAACATACATTTTAAATTTGTTTCCTCATTATAAGTAATGAGTCTTCAGTTTGGAATTTAACAACCATCTTCTGGGTAATAAAGGTTATTTAGAAGTGCTACGATATCAGAATGACTGTACTAACTGCTGAAAAATGTCTGAAAGGGGAACTGCTGGACTGTGTACAATGCTAATATTAATAGCAAATCAATGCAAACAAGAATGAATTTGAATTATACGATCTTATACATTCACATCTTTTATTCTTTGAAAATATTCAATTTAATACATACAAATTATAATTTAAACAATTCAAAACAAAGCAAAACTCTCCATATAGTTTTGAATTGTTTAATAACAATTATGTGCTAGTATGAGATAGTGATCATATGAAATTATGATTTACCAATATACAAGGGTTAAACTAAAATAATAGTCAAGCATGACTACCTTATGTGGATGATGTTACTTTCGGTTAAGTCATTATCTTATAATGTCATTAGTCTTATAAAATATTTTTCATTTTAAAAAAAAGGCAGACATTATAAAAAATGTTCAAAAGTTTTTACAGATCATTATAACAAATAGTTGATAGTATATATTAAATTGATGATTTTTATGATGAATTTTTATATAAAGCCCTTGCATGCTGGGGGAAGCATGTCTATAATAACTGGCTTGTTTTTACATTTTTAATTATAGGTTGCAAATATTTAAAAAAAACTATAACAATGACTCCCAGGATGTAATTTGATCAAATAAGACTCTACATTAGCCAAACACATGGTTTCCAAATACCAGACATCATTAGATGTGATATGTTGGACTATTTCTATCATTTATGAGTGAATGTTGAATGTATAGAAAATTTTAAACTTTATTTAAACTTTCCAAATACAAACAACTTGTTAGTAATAACACACACACATAGACAATACAGGTTAGTAATTACACAACATTTCAAGGAGTATTATTCTCCACTCTTCTTCAGGTGTTGCTGGTCTATATTCACTTAGAAATTGAACTCACACCTTTAGATTCTTGAATATTGAATTTAAGGCAAATGCTCTACCAATTGAGCTATTCTGTCAAAGACAACATATAATAGAAATTTGATATATTTATATATGAGGGTTGGTTCAAATCCTCCTGAGTTCTTCAATTTTTTTTTTAACGAGGATAATTAGATTTTTTTTTCCTAAGAGCAAGATTAATTAGAGGCTTCCATACATTTTGTATTGCCACACTGGGTTGACTTATAGGATTATTTACCATTGTCATATGAGCAGCTTCCTTGAATTTTCTTCTATGAATTTTTTCTTCTTTATCCAATATCTTTGTATTTTCCCACTTAAGCATATGGTCATTAGTACATACATGATCTGCTATAGTAGACACATCTGTTTTTTCTCTTTTAACCATTAGTTTGTGCTCTTTCAATCGCTGTTCAACAGGGCGACAGATCTCACTGATGTATTTCCTTCCACATTCACATGGTACTTCATAGATGCAGTTTTTGTTTATCAACATTTCGAGTTTAGGCTTAATAGAAGTAAGCATTCCTTAAAGTGTGATATGGCTTTGGAAAGCAGTTCTAATGTTATATTGACTGCCGATTTTCATTAATTTGTCCGCTATTCCTGGTATGTACTAATACACTACCATACCAATAATTGTTTTCTTTTTTCATGGTTTTTTGTGTTGTCTATTGAAGGACTCAGAAGGATTTGAACCAATCCTCATATATAAATATATCAAATTTCTACTATATGTTGCCTTTGACAGAATAGCTCAGTTGGTACAGCATTTGCCTTAAATTCGATATTCAAGAATCTAAAGGTGTGAGTTCAACTTCTAAGCAAATATGGTCACTGTACATATAGGCCAGCAACACCTGAAGAAGAGTGGAGCATAATACTACTCGAAATATTGTGTAATTACTAACCTGTATTGTCTATTTGTGTGTTATTACTAACAAGTTGTTTGTATTTGGAAAGTTTAAATAAAGTTTAAAATTTTCTATACATTCAACATTCACTCATAAATGATGGAAATAGTCCAACATATCACATCTTATAATATACCATCATTACAAACCTTCAGACAAATACCAGACATCATTGTATTAAGTAATGTACATTACCAAATTTATACATGCCAATTTTTAAAAAGTATTTCATTTTGGAATAAATACATAAAATAATAATTATTTTTTTTAATTAACTTAAAATTAGCTTTACATATAGTCGTTAATTTTAAAAACGTTTTTTTATGTCTATAATAATTCTTATGTGAATACAAGCAAAATAAAGATGAATGGTTGGAGAAAAATGAAGACTGTCATACTCTATACAAAGAAAATTAGATATATTTAAATTACATCTAAAGTTCAATGAAATGTAATAATTTATAACCTAATAATTATAAATAAATATTCACCTATTTATTAGAAGATCATTTCTTTGAAAAAGAACTTGCTAAAAAATATATCACATTTATAAAGTAAATTTTTGTAATATATACATGTGTACGTTTTCAATACATTATTTATTTAAATAGTTGCCTGTCTCTCTCATATGAATTTAATACTTTCCCCACCTTCAAATCCCATTATAAATTTTATTGGATTAAGTTACAATCATTGTGTTTATTATGGGGATAATATGTATAAAATATTAGCCAAATAACGAACTGGCAGATTGCATTTTGAAAAAAAAAAGCATCTTGTGAGGATTCTACTGTTTGGTGATATATAATTCAGATCATAAAAAGTTAGATTGGAAATTAGTATTTCTTCTAAGTAAATGAACATTGTTTTTATTGGTATGTGGATTGTAGGACAAACATTGAGCTACTTTCACCAGTTGCATATAAATAATAAATAAAGAGATACTAAAATAAGGTTTTGAACTTAATATTACTTCTATCTTCAAACTGAAATGTGCATTTTGAGCTTGAAGATATATATTTCAAGCATTATGTTATTTATGTAAAGTATGTGTTTACAAACTCATAAAAACAATAATGTCAAAAATTTGTTTTGTTTGGAAAAATGTGTGTCTTGTAAGATTTAGTTGTTGTTTTACAATAATGATATATAGTTTGGTCCTATATAAGACTAGTTTGAAAATTAGTGTCATTTACAAGCAAAGAAAACTTTCTTTATTGTCGATATATATATATTGTAAAGAATAAAAATGAGAATGAGAGAAAATATAAAGACAAATACCTCCAGGTCATCCAATAACATTGATGATCAATCATATAAATTAGTGAAGATGATTAAATTAAATCAACAGCCACAACTTACTGCACTATTTCTATTCATCTGAATATGCATTAAAGAAAGAATACTGAGAATATAACTATATTTCGCTGAAGTTGTGCCAATATTAATGACGATGACTAACTCAAATGCAAACATATAAAGTACAAATTGGAATAATACCCGATAATTGGAATGAAGGCAAAAAGGAGAATGTATTAGCTATTTAACTAAATGACCACAATTAAATGATAGCAGTTTATATTTCTTTGGCATAAGCTATATATATTTGTAATATTTTTAATGATATTCATATCGGCATTATATTCACTGCTTCTTGATTAAGCTAAGGAAGTGACCGACTTGTTCTACGTTGAATAAAACATAAAGACTCATGACTTTAAGATAACTTATACAGTTTAATAAATTAATAATAAAATAAAAATTTATTAATAAATAATCAATTAGCAATACACACATTTTTACTAAAATATAATTAAAATACTACATTTAAATAATACAATAATTCTAAAACTTCTTTAGGTTACATTATTCATTATAGAATGCAAAATTTTTTTCCTTTTTTTTCAGGAAAGAAAAACGAATTGTTTTGTAACTTATTAAAATATTCTTTTGGCATTCGTGAAATGATTTATCTACATAGAGTGTGAAAATTAAAAAGATTTTCAAAAGTAATAATTAATGAAGTAATTTTCTTTTAAAATGAATGATTGAGTTAGTTTATATGTATCTGTTTATTGTACGAAGGTTTGGCACATATAGAAAAAAAAAACACTTATAACAGAAGGAAGTTAAATATTATCTTTTTAAATAATTAAATTGGCAGATTTAAAATGAATTTAGCATTATAATTTTTACTAAGACAAATTAACCTATTAAATTAAACAAATCTATTACCAATATCTATGAAACATTATAGGTTTTCCCTCTATATGTTTTTAGAATTTTGTGTCTAAAAGATTGTAAAACTTCTATAGATGGCAAGTATAAATTAACATTATTCAATATTATATATATATAAGAAAAAGTCGTTAAACAGGTGGCAAATGATTACAAAAGATAAAACAGGTAAGGTATGACTTTAAAAACATTTAGGATTATGACATTATTTACATTGCTCTTACTTATTGCATTGTAAGTCTCTCCAACTGAGAAGTCAATTAATTATGGTTTCAGTTATTTATACACATCTCTTTCATCTTTTTCTCCATGTTTAGTTATAAATAGTTTTATATAACAAACATTTTTTTATAAGTATTCTTTAAAAAAAAAAAAAATTGTCAATATATTAGCTTTATTAATGTTATGTGTTAATATCTTAGATTAAGTCAGACATTTTTATGCAAAAATTCTGTTATAATTCTATTATAAATTCTAGAAACAATTATATTCCAGGATAATCTAAACTATTTCTAACTTTTTATTATCCAATCATTCATCCAACACTGACTCTTCTTATTCAGCTATTCTCTTTTAATCAAATCTGGTTCATTAATTCCAATGTTCTACACTTATATTTTTCATTCTCATCATAATGATTTTACACCTTTGTAAAAAAAATGACATAAATGTGTAAAGAATATATATTAGATGAACATAATTATGAAGGCTGGAAAAACAAGACAATTTATTTGGTTAGAGAAAAAAGAAGAGTTTTGAAAAATGAAACCAGACAATAAAATACTTAATAGTGATATAAGAATTTAAAAATTTATAAAATATGAAAAATAGCTTATCGCAGGAATGGGAAAATAGTGGCCCAAAGGCCACATGTGGCCTACCAAGACAATCACAAAAATCCGCCTTGAACTGAGATTTCCTTCCTGTGTGCGACAGAAGATTTGTCTTGTATTTTCCACTAGGATGGCCATGTCAATATACATGTGTAGTGTAGATACGATGTGCAGTGCTTTCCCAGTTGATCTGGTTAATTTAAATTTTGTCTTTGCATTAGCAAATATATACATTCCAACTTTAGTGAAACCATGAACCCTCCAAAAAAATGTAAAATTGGTGATGAATGTCATGTGTTTAGTGAAAAATGGATAAACAGATATTTCTTTGGTAATACACAGAATAAAGCAATGTGTTTTTTGTGCCATAAAAAAGGTGTGGCCCTCCGCTAACCTTCACTTCCACAAAATGGCCCCCGATGCAGCCCTTCGTCAACTTCTGTGGCCCTCCGTCAATCTCTGTGGCCTCCAAGCCAAAACAATTGACCACTTCTGGCTTATTGTTACTTATTGAAAAAGTGGACTTTTTTAATAAAACAAAAAGCAAGTGTTTTGTGTGTGCATGCTGAAAACAATTTGAGGGGATCAAAATCAAAGAGATTATTTTATAAATATGATAGATAATTAATTAAATAAGCAATGTAATTATATAAATATATACAAATTATGGAAAGTTGTCATTCATATCAGAATGTTAATATAATGTGATTTTAATAAGATTTTGATTTTTAAATTTTAACTATGGAATGTTAATACAAAGTCATGCTCTATTCACTTATATATTGATATACTGACCATTGTAAAGTTAATTATATATTATTGGGTCTGCTATTACATATAATTAGAGGGGATTAGAACACAGATTTTCAAGTCCCTTTAGTTATCCACTCCATCTTATACAACCCATACACATGACCACATACGTGTGAAAAAGATAAATGGATCTCCAATATACGTATTTCATGCTGAAACATACTGATGTTCTCGACCGCATTCATTCCATTCAAAATTAACTAGTCTATAATATTTGATGCACATCGAATACAATATTAATATGAGCAAAATAATTATTGTAATCCTTCCATATACTCTAGTACTCATATACTGTAATGAAATACTTATTTTCCTTAGGTATTTTTATTTCTTTATCTATATGTAAACTTTTATAATGCCTTTAAAAATTCCTTTTTTCTACATCCTATGTACAACAAATAGTTGACAGATGTTTTTCTGAAGGTTTGTGATGATGGTGTTCTAGCTGTATTTTTATATTGGACTATTTCCATCATCTAATATGTGTGTTGAATGTTTTTTGTGCATATACTAACCTGTTTGCTGTGATATTATTAACATTTGTTTGCTGTGATATTACTAACAGTTGGTGCATATACTAACCTGTTTGCTGTGATATTACTAACAGTTAGTGCATATACTAACCTGTTTGCTGTGATATTACTAACATTTGTTTGCTGTAATATTACTAACAGTTGGTGCATATACTAACCTGTTTGCTGTGATATTACTAACAGTTGATTGCATTTGGAATATTTAACTAAAAATTAAACTTTTCTAAAGACATTCAACACACATATTAGATGATGGAAATAGTCCAATATAAAAATACAGTTGACAGATATTTCTACATTGGATAATTAATTACTTCGAAATTTATATAGCAATTTATTTCTAAATAAAAATATTGAAACAGAAATTAATATTATATAATTTACTATACATAATTAAATTTAGCATAATAAATTTTATATGGTTAACAGCAGTTTGTTATAATTTAAATTTATGAAGGATTTTGTTACATAATAATAGTAGTACAATCATATGCTATGCTTACAAACTGAAATTAAATCAGGAATAAGTAAATTGGTTTTTTTTTTTTTTTTTTTTTAGAAACTTAATATTTTTCTTTTATGTAACCAATCCAGTTAAATATCCTGTATTGGTCAGTGAATAGATAGATATTCAGCTAATTTCAGAGAAAGGATAAAACAACAATAAAAAACTGTTGGAATGCTCACTACTCAAAAATTAGCAATTCTGTTGAATACTGTATTGCTATTTCCTTCTCTGTTCTTCTATTAAGGTTTATTCAATAAATCTTTTGCTCTGCATGGAGTTATTTAAAATAAGCTATTTTATCTTTACTTTTTGCTACCCATAATACAAAAGGTAAAAGAATCTTTAAAGATATATCCCATTGCAAAGCAGAAGCCTTTTCAATAATCCCCTTTATAATAATAATTTTTAAAAGATATTCAACAGGCTTTCTAGTTGTGACTGGTGAGAGTTTTAGCAGTCATCCGTTCTTGTTTTATTCTCTAGATAATAATAGCATAGATATATAAATTGAAAAATCAAGAGGTATATAGATTCACAGACAGATATAGATAGATATAAAATTACAAAATATTTGTATACTCAAAAGGATATATCAATAGACTATAAATTGACAGATATGAATAAATATAATAATTACATAGAAAATCTACTCATAATTAAAAGATTGATACATCAATAGATGTATTAATAGATACATAGATTGACAAAAAATATAGATATACATAAAGTTACATAGAACTATTAATAGAAAGAGAGTAAATGAACAGTCAAATTAATTTTTTCAAAAAATTCCTAAGTTGTCTTTCTATATTATATATGATAAAGTAATATTTGAAATACAAGCATAATATGATAAAGTAATATAAAATATTTTATTGAAACTAATAATAAATTATCAATTAAAATAAATTTAAAGGCTTTTGAATTATGATTGCTGATATTAAATATATTACCTGTAATAAAGATCATCATCTTCAGCACCCCAACCCCAATATTCATTTGAAAAACCATTTGTAGCTTGAAAGTGTTCAGTTTGAAATGAAATGACACCTCCTATGAGAGTCATATAGGGAAGTCTATATAAAGGTTATATATGAAAACATTATTATAAGCATCTTCTATAAGGTCATTGTGAAAATACAAGATATGGTGTTATTTATAAATAGCAAATTCTAATTGTAAACTTCTAACTATAAAGGGCTCACTGGACAATATTTCAAGGAAATTTACTTCATCGGTCGTGTTAAGTCTTAAAGATCATCAAACAAATCATAAAAATCTTGAACCTTATCAAATATTAAACAGATTTCATTCGCATAATATGAAAGGATGAAAGAGAAAAATTGAGCAATTATTAAATTTGACACTTTTTATAATCATTAAGTATACCTATAATTATATTTTATATATGAAAAAATTATTATCACTTCTATTTTTATAATCCTTAGCATTAATATATACCACTCTTTCTTATTGCATTGCCAAATGTATACCATATAATACTAAATTGTCCATGCACTTTACTACGGTTACACAATGCTTTATTTACCATTCTTTTTTACAGTTTACAGTTTCGATTGCCCCAGCAATCTTCTTCAGAACTTTATATTTCCTAGCCTCAACTGCTAAAGCATTGTGTAACAGTAGTAAAGTGCATGGACAATTTAGTATTATATGGCGTTATTATATACATTTGTAAACAAGATATAATTTTACTTTACAAAATTATTAATGCAATTTCTTTTACATAATAAAAACATACACAATATATTATAGTTAGGTAAAATTTTAATTAATTCCATTTTATATCAACATCAAATTTACTTATAACAAATTGTATAATTAACATATTGCACGTATATGACTTTAGATATTATAAAAAAAAGCATTAAGTACTTTCTATTACCTCATTACTAGTGCTCTTTATTTTGATATATAACTAAATTTAAAACTGTAATCCATTACAATATAAAACCTATTGTAACAATTTCAGAATTTCCTTCATTAATTGTGCCAAACCTTAAATATCATTAAGCATAAATCAAAGTATGTTTGAATCTCTCTTATATTAAAGAAAATTTTTCTTGCTATAAAGAGTATCATATTTAATAATGCATATTTATTAAAGATTATAAACTATTCATTCCATTTTTTACTCCGTTCTCTTCATTGCCCAGCGCTTCCATTCATGTAACTCTTCCTATCTCTTAAATCATCCAACAATGTCAATCTTTTCCATCCTTTCTTCTTGCTTTCACTCACTATTTACACCAAAACATCTTCCAGTAAACTACATTTTTTAAAATATATATGTCCATTCAAGTTTCTCTTTCTATTTCTAATTTCCTCAATCTTCTTTTTTCATTTACTTTTCTTAATGTGTCATTTTAGTCATCTAACTGATTTTTTTCATTCTTCTTTATGACCATATCTCAAAAGCTTCCAATATGTTGTTTTTAATTTTATTACTCATTGTCCACATTTCACAACCATACAATAGTGCACTCCACACGTAGCATTTAATTAATCTTTCCCCTAATTTTCTCTTCAAAAGTCCACAGAATATTTTTTTTTCTCTTGACAAATGTCTCCTTTGCCAACATCATTTTTCTTTTGACTTCATCTTCACTTCTTCCATCCTCATTCAATTAATTACTCAAATATTTAAATCCCTTTACTTGTTGAACTATATTATCATGGATTTCAATTTGCAATCTTTTTGCATTCCTCCTTATTCATAAACATTTAATCTTCTCAATAATTTTTATTCCATACATTGTTCTTCCAATTTATTCAACATATTAAGAAGACATCGTTCATCCTCAGCTATAAGAGCCATATTATCTGCAAATCTCATATATTTTATTATTCTACCTCCAACATTTACTTGTCCATAGTCTAAATAATTATTTAACATCTTCTAAATAAATATTTAAAAAAACAGGTGGCATACTGCAATCTTGTCTGACTCCTCTGACTCCTCTTTCTGTATTCACTTCAACAGTCTCTTTATTCTCCAGTTTAATTCTTATTCTTTGCCCAGTATACATATTCCAAATCAATCTTCTCTCTTTACAAAACACTCCTTTAATATTAAAAATGTTGCTTTTATAGTGAATAACCATATGCCATTATATTTTGAATTGATGGAATTGTAATCAATTCCAATTTTTTTTTAAATCTCACCAGTAGCATATGTGTATATAAATAAATGATTATAATTCGATAAAAGCACATTAAGTGTTATTAAATGTATATATGAAATTAATTATAGAGATAATTAAGCATGAAATTAACTATTTAAAATCAATACTGAAACGGTCAGAATCGTCTATCTCGCTAACACACTGCATAATTCAAACCCCAGACCCGAAACTGAACATTCTAGGAGGGGTTGCCTTCTAGATATACTAAGTTCGAATCTAAAGTCCAAATTTCACAGCGCCACCTACGTGATAACGCATCTGATGCTACACTAGCATAACCTTTTACCGGTGCCTGGTGGTCAGGGAGAAACAAAAGACTCTATACTAAGATAAGTTTGGGTGGCTAATTAACGTCTATGGATTTACAAAAGAAATGCAGAAAATATGTATATCTAGACCGAGACAGTGATAGGAATCAAATAAAATAAGAGATAAAATTTAGTTTTAAATAATTGCACACAATTTATTTATATCAATATATAGATCAAACGCCACTGTCTGCTTATATGAGACAGGGACGCGTATTAAGTAATTGTTGGCATTTATATTTCAGTAATGACAAAAGGGTTTTAAAACAAAGTGATAGATTCTATTCCTCGGGCTAATAGCATTACGATAATGTGCTTGACAAGATAGGAACATGTGCGAGGTGCTTTGAGTAAATAGACAAGTTTAAGACAATATTGGAAATTAAATGTTCTAAAATATTTATTGATTTCGAGAATAGTAACGGACTAAAGCTTACTAAGCAAACGTGGGAATGGGATCAAAGCATTTATTTGAGAATAATAATAGATTTGTATTGGGAGGTCAGTATTGCTGATAGTGAATTTATAAAGTTGGAGGGTGTGACTCGTTTAAGTCACGGATGCTTTGTAAAATAAATATAAAATGAAACAATATTGAAGATCCGGAATAATTACGGAGGGCATCTCGCCGCTAACCCGTAGGAAAGTATTTTGACGAAACAGCCGAAACTTAGCGACTGTGTAACGATTGCGTTTAATTCCCAGGGGTGCCATTTGTGAACACCCTCTGCCTGGAAAACTTGCAATGAGCGAAAGAACGGACTTTGCCGTGTAAAGAATCCTTGGAAAATAAAAACAAAGCGGTCTCAACAACCAATTCATGTACCAGCAATACGAGACTAGTGTATATAAAAACATACTAAATGGGTTTTACTTGTATTAAGAGAAATGCCCAATCAAATTCCCTGAAATTCATTTAAAAGGGTCCGCACATTCTCGACATCAATGATGAACTTTATAATTAAAATAGAACACGGTAATTAAAATAAGAAAATGCATGCTTGCGGGTTTGAAAAGTAAGTATAGATTTATATACGCAATCATGCATTTGGGGACACATTTAATCATTGACTTCGCACATACTCTTATATTAGATTAAAATCAATAACATGTAGATTTTAAACTATGTGATTATGTTACATTAAAGAAAAGAATCGCCCTCGAACGAGTGATTTGCAAGACAATAAAATTGGAAAATTATAAATTTAAAATATGCCTTAATAGCGGCGTCTTATTTTCAATAGAGGGAATAGTTCACTCGGTCAAAGACGATTCTGACACATTATCATAATAAAATAAAAGAAAGCTTTATAAATAGAAAATATTAACCCAAGGATAGAGACAAAATGTTGAGTATATTTAACTACATGAAAGAAATACATAATGAAGTTGTGAAATATAAGAAAACAATGTTAAATAGCTATAGCATGTTAGTTAGTGATCACAAGAGCTCTTGGGTTAATTTAGGTTACCTCTGGAGAAGCATTTGCAGGTAGATGTTCGGCAGGTTTTATAATTCAGCAGCAAAATCTGGAATGTTCATATTTGGCAGCGGCAGCAGCAGTTTCGGGATCCGTGTGATAAATTTTTGATGGTATGGAGCAGCGGCTGGCTATTCCGATGGGACATAGCCATCTTAAACGCCTCTACTCGGACATGTCAAGGTTAGCAAATTATTAGAATTTTAGAACAACTCAGAAACTTTTAGACAACTCAGAATTCTTTAAAAGCTTAGACCTTTCAGAGCTTAGAATAGCTTAGAATGGAGAACAAAAGAAAAACATCCTTTTTATAGTAAAATTTAACAATAGATTTGTCCTGGGGCGTACAAAATTATTGGACTTATCTGCTGTAATTAAATCTATCCGAATGTCTAAAGGAATTCAACATTAATTAATTCCTTTTGTTAACTTCCCCGTCGACATTCGAATTACAAACTAGATTTAATTAAAATTACTGCTACTAATTAAAGAAAACTTAAGTGGACAGCTGCTGTTTTTAGATAACTTATATAATTAAACTATTGTCCCTCATTTATTTTAACAGAAATATTTGGGATGATTTTTATCAAATAAAACGAAAATTATTTTATTTTAAATTGTAATATTTGAATCTATCTACTAAACGAATATTTACTAAATGAATTTTATTTTAAATCAAAATATATTACGACGGTAATATATTTGTAAATAGATCCAAACAAAATAACTAACAATTTATAATTTTGATATGTTTTAAAATGGATATCATAGTGTGTGCGCAATTACGACTTATATAACTTACTTTTTAATAAATGTAAATTATGTGAACAAATACATAATTCATAATATTTTATTTTATTTGGGAATAAGTTATATATATAATACGAGCATTGTGCTCGTGGTTTAAAATTAGGCGGGATTTTCGGTATATAAGTGTATTGCAGACACACTACGATAGATTGGGGTTCAAACTAAGGTATGAGGGTAGGAAATAGGTGAGAAAAGGTGAAACGAAGATCTGCAGAGCAGACCTTACTGTTTCAATACTAACAAATCATCTCGTGATATTCTCGGCATGTTCTTAAGTTTCCAAGAGTAATTCATTTCATTCTACTCCAGAAAATGAAAAGGATTTAGAATTAGTATAAAACAGGTTACTGACATATATAGTGGTTACAGTATTGCATGATCTTCCATATGCTTATTCATATTTTTCAATCAAGAAGTTATTTTCACCCTATTCTGAAGACATATAATGGTTAGCTTCACTATAATGTTATAAAGTCTCCAAATCCAGAACAGTTTCTAGCTTTTGCTTTCATAAGTGAAGAATATAAATCAAAGCAGGAACTATTGTACTTTTGCATGTAGCAACAACATTTTACTTCTTTGTACTATTAAAGATAATAACATGAAATTTTAAATAATTCTTAAATTTTTGACCCAGAATAACTCATTTACATAATTATATACATCTGTTATCAGGTTAATTTCTATTTATTTTAGAAATCTCAATTTTATAAGTATTGCAGACCCTTTCTATCCTTCATCTAGGAAGATTAATACCAACATCACAGACTTTTTTATATAGATTTAGGGTAAAATAACTGCAGTTCAAAGCTTATGAATAAAAGTATGAGAGTTTATGTAATGATGCTGGTATAACATTTCTAACCAATAAATATAAGGAAACTAAAAAAATTAGATCACTATATATATGCAAATGAGTTAGCCTTAGGATTGCTTCACTATATATATGCAAATGAGTTAGCCTTAGGATTGCTGAAATTTTAATAATTTGAATAAAATAAAGGATGAAAAATAGTTTCTAGATACATAAATGCATTCATTCCAGCTTGGAATCCTAATCTTAAATGATTTAACCAAAAGCCAGAAAATGATCTAGAGATGGAGATTTTATAGCAGTACAACATCAGATGTTCATTGATTACTCAAGCTTGCAAAATATGGCTCTAGGGTAGAGTGAAAATAATTGCTCCTTGACATAATATTATGTAGTTGCTGATTTGGTGTTATATTTATATATAGAATCAAGATTACTTGGATTCAAAACCTTAGGATTGTTTTTAATTTCAATATATTAACTTGATAGTAGATGAGAGTTAAATGTGGCTTCTGCACAAATATATTAATTATTGCTTTGAATTCTGAGTTTTTCCTGATGAAGGCAAAGGCTAGAAACCAAATTGTGGGTGTAGATATAACAACAATACCTTATAGTTTTCAGTATCTCTGAAGCTTAAATTGATAACTCTGAAGCATGGTGAAGAAAAAAGTTCTTGATAGTCTTGAAAATATTATTTTAAAGTACAAAATACAAAATAAATAAAGCTTTAAAGATTAATAATATGTTTTCACTTTATATAAATGAATTTAAAACAATTTAGAATTGATAGAAAGTTGGCTTTCTTATGCTATGCCTCTTGGTATCCATTACATATTTCATTTGGCAATAAAAATATTTAAAGGTTTATTAAATTTTTTAGTAATGGACAGTTTTAATTTGCAATCTGGCAGAATATTTTGCTATGCAATCTTTAGGATAGAATTTTAAATATTTGCAAAGAGTAGAAGTGATTGGGATCAGATTCCCATTAAAGAAAAAACTGCTACTTGTCAGCAAAAAGGGAATAGAAATAAAACACCAAGTAAATCAAAACACATATATAATCATAAATCTTATTTTTTTCAATGATACTGTCATTCTCTCATAAGCCTCGTCTCTATATAGTAACCAAAGTGGGTTTAAAGTAGGCACAAAATACTGTTCCAGCCATGTTATTTGAAAACTCTTCATCAGTGTAGGTTTTTTTTTTTTACAATAATCAGTATGCCTGGCTGATAACAGTCATATGGATAATTTTATCTGCTCAAGTACACACATTTTTTCTTGTTTTCATGATATAATATGGGGATAGTTATAACTGTTGTTGTCAGTACTATTTTCTACGTTTGTTCCATTCTGTATAATTAAAGAAATAAATATATACTACTAAAAGTTTTATGAACAACAGAATATTGTATGTTGAATCTTGTTTAAAAATGCAGATAAAATACAAGAAAATAAAAAGAGCATTGGGAAATTATGAATTTATGTAACATTATGAACAAATAGTAGTAGAAAATGGTGACTGTGTGATCTTGAACAAATACTGTAAGACAGTGCTAATGACAAAAAATTTAATAATTAAGTGTTAATATTAATATTAATCAAATGATTAATGTTTAGCAAGTCATGTGATGTTTGAGCATTAGAAATAACAGTTTAAACTTTGATTCAGAAACTTTTGCTTTTCAAGTTTTTTTTATTCTACCACAGCAAAGAACTTTATTAATGATAGTAAAAAGAGATTAAAATGTAATGATGAATAGAAGACAGCCACTAGATTAAGATTGATGAAAACAAATGCAGTAGAAAAATGATATCAAATACTATATAATTTATAGGAATGTTATGTATGCTAGTGTTGATGTATGATCTGGAGACAATGGTAATTGGGATCCACAAAATATTGTTTCAATAAGTATGTGGTGAGAAAAGAAAGTAAATAATGAAATGAAAATTTTTATATCCCAAATTGAAAAAAAAGTTTGTGAATTCATATAGTTTTGTATGATAAGGAAAAGATAAAAATTATATGGATAAGAGATTGTTAACTATAAAATCTCTTGATTAAAAAAAGGTAGATTAGAGAGTGCCACCTAGACCATATCTTAGTTTATACACTGTCATTCAGCTGCCTCTTTTAAGCTAAAATTACTAGTGAAGCAAGGAAGATATTGTGCTTAACCTCCTGGAAAGGTAAGGTAAGCCTTATTTTACCTAAAAATCTCTATGAATCAGTTAGGAAAAAATTATTTGCAAGGTAATATGAATAGCAATCAACAGTATGGTAATATAACATTGAATCACAATGACAAAAATAGTCAAATGAATGAAAAATTACACTTAAACGAGAAGAAAGTAATTAAACCTAAGAAAACAAATTGCACAAGATTTAGGGGCTGTAAGTAAAATTACTAAGGATATGCAAATTACAACCTTAATGTTAAAACCAGATTTTCAAGCTGCCAGAAAAGATGCACTAGATCATACTTCGGACTCTATTTTAGTTGATGGCTTGATGCAGAACACTCCAAATAATATTATCACCAAATTACATGCAGAAATATCAAAAGATAAACATGCTATGCCTTCCGTTGTTAAAAAAGATGAAACCTCCGATAAGTTTAAAAAAAGTTTGTTGCTGATGGGGGCCCAAAATTCTAGTATTTTTGCTACAACATTAGAAAATAATCTCAGTAATAGCCAAATAAATTAAAATATATGAAAAACACAAAATGGTACTTATGAGTTGGGGAAAGACGAACATAATAAACAAATATTTCTGATACAAACATCCCTACATATGCAAATATCCTTAAAAGCAAATCGCTCTCAAATGCCTCATAATATACCTAACGTTAGTGATAATATTGCTTTGCTTGATTTAATGGAAATGGATGTTGATCAGAATAGCACTTTTAAACAATCATCCACCAACACATATTTCTTTGCTTGATTTAATGGAAATGGATGTTGATCAGAATAGCACTTTTAAACAATCATCCACCAACACATATTTCTTTGCTTGATTTAATGGAAATGGATGTTGATCAGAATAGCACTTTTAAACAATCATCCACCAACACATATTTCTTTAATACACGTGACTATATTGAGGAGCAGTATCGAGACCTCACCGAACGTTTCACCAGCACTATACCCAATAATCTTTATAAGTCATTGATTGATTTCAGTGGTGACAAGAACCTGGTCCTAGCTGTTACTGATGCTAACTGTGCATTGTTCAAGTTCCCCACTGAGTTGCTATATGAAACTATTAAAGAAAAGGACTTAAGTCACAGTATTCATAAGATCTTGAATCATCCTAATGATCGCTACATTGCTTTGAAATTTGCTAACTGGGCAGCCAAAAATTACTTTAAAAGCAATATCAGGGAATTAAATGATAAATTCATCTGTTACATTGATCTCACTAGGCCTAATATAATTTCTGGTAGGATTAAAAATTGTCCTATGAACTTCTACCAAGAACATCTACAAGAATATCTTCCTGTTGATTCAGATGGACTACATTTTCTATCTAACAATGTAACCTTTCAAATAGCAATTAAACAAAATGTCTCACCTACTGACATACCTACCGTGTTTAATTACAAAGGCTCACACATGATCCTCTCTTTACGTGGAGTTAGACCGCAGTGTTTTCATTGTCTTGAGAGGACCCACTTGGTGAAAGATTGCCAATCAAGAATGTGCTCTAATTGTGGAATCAAAAAGAGTATTTATCATAGATGCAAAAAGAATTTTACATCATCTGCTCAAGGTACTGCACAATCATACTCTCCGTAACTAATGACGCATCAACAACAGAACCTCAAGTTAGAATTGCCTACAAACAATATCAAATGAATATTCAACAAATATCTGTCTTGCAACAACCTGATTACAGAAGTGTAGGCAGAGAAGAAGAAACATCAGATATTACTCAAGATCCATTTCTTGTAGATGCGCCTCTACTTCCACCAGCCTCTAAAGGAAGAAATGATACACAAAGCCAACTACATCATGCTGAAATAATGGGATCAGCACAACAAACTGTGGTGGAGCAAGATACTTCAGACAATCCCACATGTTATCAGCACAATGGTAGCACTACTCCAAGCAATCCTGTCAAGAAACCTCTGAACAAAAGTTTAGTTCCTTATCAGACTAAAACCACTACTTTGAGATGCACAAGAAGTATGAACAAGCAGCTTAAAAGTAACAACAAGCCTATCAACCCCAATCAAGGAGATATTAGCTCAGAAGAGGTATCTTCAATGGAAGTGCCCATAGATAAGTCCAGTACTAAGAAAAGGAAGTTAGCCATTATACACAAATCCAGCTCAGAAGATGAAAAATCTCTGGGGAAAAAAAACAGATGTTTATCTCTTAAGCAGAAGAAGAAAAACAATATTCCAATACATAAGGAAAAAAGTCCAGAGAAGAAATGTCAGTTATCAGATGAGGATAATAGGATATTGAGTCTTAATTCATTAGAAGAGACTGCTGGTGATGTACATCATGTCATTGATGTTGACGGTTCAGATGGCACCCTGGTGATTGAACCCATTGGGTTAGAAGAAACCTCAGGTAACACCATTGATGATCCAGACTATCCCAACTAGAATTTACATTTTATTTATGCTGAGAATTAAAAAGGATCCTTATATTCTTTGTGGTAGTTTTAATAGATACATAACCCAATTATGTTGCATAAGTTTGTAGGCGTAAATGTTAGGGGTATCAACTCATTGGAAAGGGTATATGCCATTGAACAATGGATCACAATCAATAATCCACATTTATTTTTTTATGAGTGAAACAAAATATCACTCAAATTCTGATTATAGAATTAGAGAATGTCTTGAATCTCTTGGATACATAGCTTTTTCTGATAGCGTTACTGCAGCTGGTGGAGTTGGTTTACTTATAAATAAAAAACATCCACCTAATAAATTTATAATACTCTATAAGGATAATAACCTTATTGCTATATCAGTCACATATCAAAATTTGGTAATCAATATAATATATGTGTATGCAGATAGGTCCTGCTGCACATTAATGAAAGTCATTAACATAATTAATATGCTATTGGTAAATAATAACAACCCCACCCTAATCTTTGGCGACTTTAATATCACCTATGCAAAATTTACAAAAACCTATATTCACTTAATAGATAAGCCATTTATGAGTGGAGAGGTTCATCTGCCTGATGATTCCTACTCTTTTTACACCAGAAAATACAGGTCACTGATTGATGTATTCTTTTATACGCCTGACATACATTTTCTCATCACTGCAAAATTAGAACATGTGGTCTTTTCTGACCATCTTGCCCTAGTAGTTCAGATTGAAGCTGCTAATAATGTCACTCCCGCTTGCAACACCATTAGAATGTTGACAAAATCGAATATAACAGAAGCCATACCATCTGAGGCTTATATATATTTTAAAAAATAGATATACTTGCCAAACCTATAGAGGAAGCATGGTTTGCCTTTATTGGCATTCTTCAATCGATCATTTCCTATCATACAATTAAGCGAAAGGGGACCGTTGGTGTTACTTAAAGACTTGGATGAGCTTGGTTTCAGAATGAAGACATTTAACTCTGCCTCATCTTCTATAGATGAGATTATATCTGTTAAGCTACAGTATAAAGCCAAACAGAAGGCACTTGCAGATTATCTGTCTATAAAGCGTGCCAAGGTGTTTCTGGCTCAGCAGAACTATTGAACTAGAAGCTACTTGCATTGGGCACTGGGTGCTATTAAACCCCCCTACTCCCACTATCATCAATATTGATTGTGAGTCCTTTGTTGGCCTTCCAATGATTAAGGAAATCCATAAACACTTTGAACAAAAATTTCATTGTCTCAGCCATGTTAATACTCCCATTAAAGACATTTTAATTTGTCAAGATGATCATGGTATCACTGAAGATATGCTGAAAGCCAAACTCCAAGCACTGCCAGATAAAATACATCCCGGACTGCATTCTATACCATGCTTCCTGTTAGATCATCTAAGCCACTTCACAATTCCCATCCTATTTAGAATGACCATTTGGCACAGGAGAAAAGAACAATCCCCCACCTATATCCTATTGCTTTAGTACCCTTCCTAAAGAAGCATGAAGATCCCCACACCCTCAAAAACATCCGGCCTATTTCTATGTCTCCACTCATCATTAAAATCCTGGAATCTGTCATAAAAGATAAGATCCAGGATAAAATACTCCAAAATATATCTTCTTCCCAATTTGCGAAGAAACATTCTTCACCAATTTTAGCCATTGGTCAAGCTAAAATATTAATTGATTATGTTAGACAACAGAGAAAGAAGGCTGTCATAGCTATCCAGCTTGATTTCAATGCAGCTTTCGACTCTGTTAACATCAGTACTCTTCTAAACTTGCTGAAAGGCCATCACATCCCAACCTCTATCATACAGATCATAGATAACCTCATGTCTAACAGAGAAATTGCTGTCTCACTGAATGGCAAGCTCTCTTTATTTTTCCAACCTAACACATCCATTCCGCAAGGCTCCCCCCTCAGTGCTCTTCTCTTTATAGTCTACATTGATCTGCTGTTGAAAGCCATCGAATAACAACTACCTGGTGTCTATGTACCAAGGCTTGCCAAATTGATAAAGCTCATGGCTTATATGGACGACGTAATCATCTTCCTCCCTTCAACAACCTATTTACCTCAGTTATACTCCATATTGGATAAATACACAGCTGACTGGTATCACCATCAACCCATTGAAATCAGCTATATGGAAGGTATCCTCAGGTCAGAAGATTGTATCCAAATTTACCTTCAATCCTCAAAAGTTTTTGGGCTTTGAGATATCCAAAACATACTTCCAAATGTCCAAAGATATTCAAAATCACATTCTGCACTCAATGGAAAGACTTACTAAACATCTGTCTAAAGTCTATCTTTCCCTACATGGTAAGGTAATGCTTCTCAATATGAATATCATGGCCAAGCTCAACTATTACATGCCCATCATGAGGATCACTAAGACTTTTATCAATAGAATGAATTCTCTTGCATCTCGACTTTTCTGGGGAGGTAAAGTTGTTGCAATTAGCATTAACAGGATGCAACTTCACCGGAAGTATAATGGACTTTCTTATCATGCTATTCAAGCCATTCATTTTCAAAAGATATTTAATTTTATCACCATGCTTATCAAATCATTTGGATATGAGCAAGTCATTTTGCTAGTTATCCCGACTGATAGACCCCCTCCTAGAGTCAAGAATTTCCTTGATGCCATAATTGATTTGATCAAAAGCTACATGGTAATTACGAATATGTTTGATAACAGGATTAATATTTGGCAAGCACATAGTCTCATTCACCCTGTCACAACTCCCATAACACCTCTACTTGCCCTGACCAATAATAAGATCATCTCCCTCTTCAGGTGCTGGGCTATGGAACCAAAATTCTTTGATTTTATTATTAAGATAAATTTAAATGCCATTAGCACTAATTGGTTTCTTTTTCATAGGCGAGGCGTCAACAAAATTGACCCAATCTGCCCCCTCTGCCAGACTCATGACGAAACATTTGACCATCTGATTTACTCGTGCCATGGACTCCAGGTCTAGAAGGATTATTGCTGATAACCTTAAAATGAATTTTTACCTTGTTACCTCTCTTAAGGACAGTATTAAGACAAGATCCATCCCTACTATTAGGCTGTCATTATTTATCAACTATGCATTGTGGTCTACTTGTTGTAAAATGGTTTTCAATCCCGGTGCAATTCATGAGGGAAAATTCTTTCTGAATAAACTTATAAAATTTAAAAACCGTGACATGCTCCTAGCTCCAAAAGTATTATTCGAGGAAACATGGACTCTGATTGCATTGTAAGGATGATTGGTGGTAAAATGCTTTGTTTCTTCTGTCTAATATATTGCTGAAAGTGATTGTTAATAATCAGAGGTTCAGATCCTTATGTTATCAAAATGGGATAATATTTAACTGAATACATCAGATTTAGCATAAATACCTAAGCTTTCATAGTTGTAGTGATTTTTCCAGTGGTGATCTGACCAAACTCTAGATTTTGACTATGTGACTCTTGGTAGTGTGAGGCAATTTGTCTAGGTGAGTTGGTGAGCTTAATTAGTCTACTTGTGTGTTAACAGTAGACCAGGTATTCGGGTTTACCTCTTGCCCAGAATAATACTATCTTTTATTTATTTATAATCATGTAATTCGTTTTTATGTTTGTAATTCTAGCTTTCCTTTTAATTTACCATGTATACATAATTGT
>JAQFVV010012631.1:0-97211 GCA_028023455.1 Epiperipatus broadwayi
ACAATATATATATATAATATATATTTTACAGATACAACATTTGGCTATATGGATTGGGTTGGCTGTAATACAGTGACTTAACCTAAAAGGAAATAATGGAACTTGTAAATCATATTCCGTTTCCCCCATATTTAATATTAAATTACTTAAAGGTATGTGCTAGCTCTAAGAAATATAAACAATGAATATGATATAGTAAACAACTTATATTTTAATGATTATTTACAGTAAATCTTGATTGATAGGATGTTTACTCTTTAACTCAATAACATACATATAAGTTAATAGCAATCATAGTATATTTATAGCCATCAAATGAATTATGAATATGTATGTAAATTATAATATGAAAACATTATCTTAAAGTTCTGTTAATGTTGATTGTGGAAACTCATAGTGATGTGAGACAATACTCATATTAATAATTAAGAGGAAAATATATATATATATAATTGTGTGTATAATTACACTTTAACAAAATTAAAAATGTGTGTGCAACTTATTATGACTAATGAGTTCAAGAAAGTTTAAGTTGTTTAGATTTCCATAAATTGGGGTATGGCTATAATTTTGAATAAATCTAATTATTTTCTTTCCATTATATCTATTTGAATATGATTAGACTTAAAATGAAATAACTAACAAATATAATTATAGTGATACCAATGATCAAATATGATTTATAAATTTGCAGACTATATAAATTGGTTAATAATGAAGGGTTTATGATATATTCCCACAATGATTCAAATATTTCATATTATGGTGAAATTCATGGTAGCCAATTACTATAGATCCTATTGTATGTGTTGAAAAATAACATTTATTTTTTTGCACATGTAAATAGTCCTTATATAGTGGGTTAGCTGCAGTTGAGTGATAAGTTTTCTATTATTGTGATGCTTTTATATATTCCTGCATTATACACTTTGTTGTGCAAAATAATACATGTAGGTCCAGGAACTATTTATAAAATCCAGTGATTTGATAATAAATGATTATAGTAGTGCCACTCAGTGCCAACCAGAGTAATCAATGAATGCCAGAAGGTTTGTGCATAAAATCCCCATCTGGTGCCTACTCATCCAATATCCCCAGACTAGTTTCTGTCTTGTGACCTTCATCAGTGAAAAGCTTTTGATCTGAGAGCACTGCACCTAGATCTTAGGATATAATGCAACCCTCCAGCAGTCACCTTTTATCTCTACTTAACTACAAAACTATGAGAATAAAATTGAAAACACAATAATATTTTTAATCTAAGTTCAATAGCTTATAGAGTCATATGGGTCAGAACTCAGTTCAGTACCCATACATTTTAGTGACTTTGGCTCTTTAACAACCATAGTCACCACTGTCCTATAATGCAGGATTGGTGTTAAACCACTAAACATCACATAATCACCATTTCTTATGCTAGCATATAACTGTTATTAAACAGGCAAAACTCTCCATACAGTAATGCCACTTAGTGCCAACCAGAGTAATCACAAGCCTTTTGGCATACATTTATTACTCTGTTTGACACTGAGTGGCACTACTGTATGGAGAGTTTTGCCTGTTTAATAACAGTTATGTCCTAGCATAAAAAATGATGATCGTGTAATGTTTAGTGATTAGAGATGATGTATCGGTATTATACAGTGTTGAGTTAAATCAAGATCATCTTTTATTAATAAACCATAGTGATACGTATAACTTGAGCATATCCATTCATTTCCTGTTAATGTTAAAAAAAATTCATATTTAAAATAAACTGCTTGGTTATATCTGATGAAATCACACACACACACATATACAACTTTTTATCTTTAGTAACTAGATCAACTAGATTAACTAGATTACAATATAAAATAACAAATTTTATTTTATAAGCAAGTTCTAAAACAATTCCCTTTTGTTAGGCCATTACTTTTTGGAGAGACGACCAGGTTTCTTAGGTTTCCATCAAATAAAGTTTCTTTATGTGGACTTTTATAATTATGCACATTGTTATTTCCTAGAATAGACTGAAGATTGCTAGTCTGCTTTCTTCTATGATCACAAATTTATTTAAAAGTGAAGGAGAAAAAAAAGTACTTTAAATTTTATTGATAAACAATTGCCAACTGTCTATTATGTCCATCCTGTTGCTTAATAATGATATTATACCACTTTTTTCTAGAGCTATGCACAGCCCCGTGATCTTCTTTATAAAATTCTTATTGGCAATTTATTATTGTTAAACATTAATTACACTTATATATAACAGATATATAATAAGAATCATGTAAATCAATAAATGTATGAGGGTGCCTAGAAATATATATATGTACATAGTAGCTACCAGTTTCTGTTTAAAATAATGAGCTATTTTTAATGTATAGAAAAAAATATGAACAGTATGAGATATTGTTTTCGTTTTGGAGGGTCTACCCATAGAGTCATCATCATCATTATCAACCATTATCAATCCACTGCAGGGTGAAGGTCTCTCCAAGTTTAATCCATCTTCTCCGATCTTTAGCTTCTCTTCTCCGCATCACCCCTACACTCTTTCTTATTTCATCCATCCATCTCACATGTGGTCTCTTTCTGGGTCTTTTACAATCTCTTGGAATCCAGTTTAAAATTTCAATTGTCCATCTATTATCATCTCTTCTAGCAATATGTCCAGCCCAACTCCACTTCAATCTTTTAATTTTTTCAATGAGGTCAGTAACACCTGTTTGTTGTCTTACCCATACATTGTGTTTTCGATCTCTTCTTGTTACTCCCAACATACATCTCTCCATACTCCTTTGAGTGGTCTGAAGTCTCTGTATTGCTCTTGTATTAGTGTCCAAGTCTCAGATCCATAAGTAAGAGCTGGTAAAACACATTTGTTAAAAACCTTCCTTTTCAAACACATAGGCATATTTCCTTTTAGTATCAAGTTATTTCTACCAAAAGCACTCCAACCAAGTTTAATTCTATGATTAATTTCCTCCATTATGTTTCCATCTGTATTAATAATCTAACCAAGATAGTTGTTACATATTATAATTAATAAAAAAACAAGTTTTTGTAAATAATAATTATATCTTAAGTTCAGAATGAAATATTAGTGTAGAAGGTCTCTACATATCCTTTGGAACTTAGCCATTAAATGTTAACTGTGTTGGGTTTGTTTGTAATTTGAAGTTCCTAGCCAACCTAAGTTCCTCATTGGTTTACTTAACTATACATACAAAACCTTTTTAACTTTACCCAAAAAATATACGAAATATTTATTTTAATGACCTTAGCATGATGACAAAAGAAAATATTTACACTGATCGCTATTAATATTAAAATAAAGTAATAATGATAAACCAACTTCAGTAGTAAACTATACATATGTGTAACAAAGTATAATATAACATGCCTAAACTTACTAAAGAAAAATGAATAACAGTCAACTGAACCACAATGCTGTAACTATGTCATGAGTTAAGTTGTGCAGAATATGGTCACTGATCAAGGATCCTTACTTGGTTTGAATAGCTTTAGGAAATGCAGAAATCTCTACTGAAAATTTCTTATATAAAGTCAGACTTCATCAACATGTATTCTTTACCAACTACATTATGATGAGCCCAGGGTATCCTTCAAATGGTGCTATACTACTAACTCATCTAAATTTTTGGAGCACAATGTCACATTTGTAATCAATTGACTTCTCCAAAAAGACTCAATTATACAACTGTACTACTTCATGATGTACATATGGTACCTTACATATGATACCCTACCTACAAATATCTACTCACTATCAATGACCAATGTATAAAATTTATGCGATCATTAGATAGATTTGTTTGAAATTTGTCATGGTTTAAAGTATCAATTAAATAGGTTTCACACAAACAATTGGATTTACCAACAAAGAAAATATGTCCTTTCACCTGCAAGATTGAGGTGTTACTACCTTATTCGAATCTACAATAACTGAGGGATGCCAACACTATGCCCATAAATATAATAGTGGGAATAACAACAATAACAAAATCATTCAAAATCATTAGAATTTAACTAATTTGATCTCTCTTTGAGATACGCAATATATCTGCGAAGCATACAAGCAAACCAATATAACAAAATTGTAATACATAAAATCCACTAACATTAACATTTAATTTTTGGGCCAAAGGGAATGGCTATCAAATCCATCTAGTTTGTTTACCTATGACATCTAAATTAGAGTTCACCCCACACTGAGAATAGACTCATTTATATTTAGTAAATACCTTACAAATAGTGCTTTGTGACCATCATGGTATAGAGAAAACAATAATAAGGCAATTCATGAGTCATAATACCTGCATGTCCATTTATTTCATAACCTTTTTTTTTTCTTATACATGTCTTTATAAAATGATTTCTCAATTTTATGACAAATCATACTTCCTACATTTGTATATTTTATAAAAATTTTAGGCCTCCTAAGCTTGTCTTATAGTTATATTTATTATTATCTAACCAGCATAAGTGTTAATTAGTGACTGTTTTTACCTCTGACTCATAGACATATCATAGTAAGATGCCTCATTTTGAAAATAATCTTTGACATGTTGCATTAGATAAATTTTCATTTTCTGTTGCCAATGTATGCTTGGGACACTTAACTTTTGTGGTCATAGACTATCTAATGATCCATGAAATCTTTTTCAGTTATACCTTCTTTATCACAAGCACATCTTAATTCATTAACCATTTTGACATGTGCTTTAACCTGGCTATTGTTTAAGCATTCTACAAATTTTGTTCTATAGCTACCTCCAAAACATTATAAGCTAAAATTCATATCATATGGGTTAATTGGCTTTTAATGATTTTAATATTTTTGAAAATATTATTATGGAGTATATTTCTCCATGTTTACACAAAATCTTGTGGCCCTTAGTCTTACAACTATGTCAAGAATGTTTAGAATATTTTCTATGAGAGTATTCTAGCTTATGCTCAATAAAAGAATTCTTTTCTCTATCTTTACCTGAGTCATACTTATCTGTGATGAATATTTTCATCTTACATTTGTGGTGATAGTTATTATTGAAAAGTACCTTTCCTTAAGAGATATTGGCTTTTGATTCCCAATTCTGTAGTTGTGCTTTAATTGATTTTTACAGAATATCAACATTATCATTTTATGCTCCATATCTAAAATTTTGTCATAAAATTTATCTTATATGATGACCTGCTTAATGATTGAATCATTGTTCATCCCATCTTCAATCTCACTTCTACCTGTAATCATTCAACCTCTATTATTTGTAAATAAAGCTCTTAAGTTAGCAAGTGACTAATAGGTGACTCTGCATTTCACATATAATTTTTTTATTCTCAAACTGCAAATAATAATATCTTTTAGAACATTTAGACTTATCACTTGGTTTTTCTTATTTTTCCCTATAGTATTTTTTTTCATTCTCTTTAATTCAGTCAAACTATGATAACAACTGAGAAAATTCAGGTTTTTCATAAACTTTTGTACGAGGTGAAATTTGAAGGAAATTTTAAAATATTTCAATACAGTGTTTACAAATAACTCATTGGTTTTTAAAATACAACTTTTGACAATGTGAAGGAAAAATGGCTAAGTAATTTGCTCTAAATCCACAAATAGTACATAGATATCAAATCTCTTATTCCCTTCTATTTTACTATCATGTAGTTATACAGGTAGATATTAAATTTCTTATTCCCTCCTATTTTACTATCATGTTTTCCCTCAGATTTTTTCGGTTTAATATTTATATCATGCCTAACTTTTAATTAGGAACATCAAGTTTATCGTTTTCAATTTTTAATTCTATGAACTTTCCCCTCAATTCAATTTTCTGCCCATTTAATCGTTTATTAATACTTCCACAATTTTTATTTGAATTCTCAGGTCTTTTATCATAACTATTTTTGAATAATCTTATCTCATCATTTAATTCTGTTTTTTGTTCTTCCATTTTCTTACCTAGTTCTTTAATTAAATCTTTTATAAAAATCGCTTCTGGAATTTACTATTTCACTTTTTAATTCTTGTAACTCATTGAGGATCATTTTTATAATGTCTGTACTTATAATCCCAGAACCTAGTTTTACTTTGATAGCCTCCATGATAACAAATTGTAACAGTCAGAAAACGTGTGACTCGTAAACAGTGCAGAATTCGACCACCACACAGAACAGCAGCACCATCGAGGTAGCGAAGCCACCCATGTTACTGAGTTCGAACATAGTTTATCGGTTCCACAATACAATCCACGAAACAATGCATCTGATGCAACATTAGTAAATATTTCCTTAGGCACGGTGGTCAGGGATATGCAAGAGATTCATGATTTTATTCTCGAGTTAGCCAATAATCAAACTAATATTAATTAAACATTCATATTTACATAATCGAGGAAATATTATATAGAATGGGTATCGAATAAATGAAACGTAACTGCAGACGTATAGTTTAAAATTATTTATTAATACATTTTAATAAAACAATCATTTACTAATAATATTTTGTGGATTCAAAGCTGCAGTAGCAGGATTTGCGACATGATTATATTTTAAAGAATACATTTATTTATTTAGACATTATTTTATATTGAGGACTTCAGTAGCGGTATTTCCGATACTGTAATGTTTACAAAAGGAATTCACTTATTTGAAGGCATAATCTAGCTACCTAAAATTCTCGAGTAAGTATTTCTAATGCATGCCTTGGGGAATTTATACCTTTGCAATGCAAGAGTCTAAAGTAAGATTTAAGAGTAGCGGCGGACATATATTTTTTTAATTAAAATATTTATTTTATGACTAAGGGCAAACATTTATTTGAGAGTGAATTATGAAGATAATGAAGAGGCAGAGTGATATATAGAATAATAGAATTGAGCAAAGGAACACGTGGTACGCTTTAGAAAGGCGATATGGAATAGCAGTATATCGAAACCGCAATGCCGTGAATGAGTTTATGAGAATGTCGGGCTGGTCTCTGCCATCGGCCCGACGAAGTAAGGTGTCACATAAGCATAACCAGGAACAAGCGGTCCATGTCGCAGTTTGCTGGCTGGCTGCATGATGTTGTCAAGTCCTACGGGAGCACCCATTATGCCCGCTTGTGTAGGACGACTGGGATTAATTTCAACCCTGAAGAATCCGGAAATTTCATGGCGGAATGGGTCATCGCATCTCTAAAATGTAACACATGTATAATGTATAAATGATTATGATGAGATTTAAATAGATTTCTAACTCGGCCCTACATTATCAACATTTACTAAAGAACGTTGGCGACTCTCAAAGAAATGTAATTTGACGGAATTATTCATTAAGATTTAATATGTACAAAACATATTTAAACTGGGAATGATTACAACTAGCATGCCAGCCATTTGCGAAGTTGTAGACCCCTGCATTACAATAAATGAAGCATTGAATGCGTGTCGGTTTATATGAAAATTAAATTATTTATGAAAGTAATGTTAATGAAATCTGACACGCATTCACTATTTCAAGCGATCATAGATTTAAACTTTGAACATTGAGACAATTATTAGCATGTAATAATTAAATAATAAATATAGATAAAATGTAGATTTTAGAAATACGCACCCAAGAAAGATAGAATGAGGTAAGCTAGATTATTAGAGAAATTTACACATTAAGTTAATTATTCAATTTTAGTTATACAAATGGTAGTTTTTACATTTTACAATTTAGATAAGTAATATGAAGAATAGCTATAGCATGTTATTAGAGTACTCTAGAGTTTGAACACAGACAGGTACCTGTTTTATAAAAAGTTTTCTGATTCCATTAGTTTAGCAGCAAAAAGTTCACGAGTGGCAATTCTTTCTTGTATTTAGATATTTCATTTACTTTCACAGCAGCAGCAGCTTTCTCATTTATTTCAGGCAGCAGATCTTCATGGTGAATTTATGAGGGGCAATGGAAAGTTTGGCATCCGATAGGCCATCTCCCAATGGAGAATAATCTAGGTGCTTTTACTCGGTCATACCTTGGCAGGAACAATTTATTTTTATATTTTGGAAACTCTCAGTGATCGAGAGCAAAGCTAAAGTTGAAGTGAATGTCTCCAGCCAGTCTAAGATGGCCTCTTTTCTTATCTTGATCTTTCACATTTTTGTTAAGGTATTTTTAGGTTCTACTTAATCTGCCCTGAGGATAATCAATGCATTTTGTTGGTTTTAATTAAAAAAAGCTGCCGTTCTATTGTTTACATTTTACATTTACTAATTACATTTTGGGGAATTTTTCTTTAATTAATCTATTATCTATCACTGACCGATGCTTTTAAATTTCAAAGACAAAAAGGAAACATAAGATTATTTTAACTTTTAATTAAATATTACATCAGATTTTTTTAGAATTATTATTAAACGAAATTTAAACAAAGCAATAAATACGAACTTTATAATCCAAAATAAATGATTAAAATTATACAAAATTATATAACTAAAAGAAATCTAAATTATATTATTTTATCCCTATTTATTGCCTTTAATTTGAGATCGAAATGTGCGCGTGTTTATGCTGAATTCTACATATATTTATACATTTTTAATATTGCTACACACACAATTCGATACCAAAAAGTTTAAATTTGGGCGGGATAGACCGGTCAGTGAGAGACGACAGAAAAAGTGAAACTTAAGATTCGAATACGAATCTTACTGTTTCAAAATATAAATGTGGTTGATTTTTCTCTTTATTTTAAATAGTGCACAATATATATTTAATAAATAAATCTTTTATTACTAATGTCTGTCTCCAAACAAATTATGTTACTAATGGCCGGACAAGTGATTATATTGATTGACAGGTTTAAAATTTTATATTTCACCTGTGCTGATAGCTATATATTATTAATCTATTTAGTAATGTTTTGTATATTGCTGTATAGTATGATTTACTTATCTCAAGTGGTGGTAGTCATTAATTCATGCCATGCAGCAGGATGCCAATCTATACCAGTATGAAGTGTGGCTATACGGATTGGGTTGTGTGTAAGGCAGAGACTTTATTGTAATAAAGTCAATAGATTAAGCAAGTATGGAATAAACCTAAAAAGAAATGAATGACCTTATAAATCTTGTGGTATTATTCCTTCTCCTACGGATGCAGATTTAAAATTAAGTGCTTAATAGTATGAGCTATCTCTAAGACGTATAAACAATGAATTAATATACCAAACATGTAAACAATTATTTATAGTAAATCTTAATTGATAGAATGTTTACTCTTTGACTCAATTACATGCATGTAAGTTAATAACAATCATAATATATTTATAGTCATCAAATGAATTATGAATATGAATGCAAATTATAATATGAAAACAACTTCCTAGAATTCTGTTAATGTTGATTGTGGGAACTGATGGTGGTGTGAGATAATACTTATATTAATAATTCAGAGAATATACATATATTTACTTGACTTTAATTGGTCTAAGAAGTTCAAGAAAGTTTAAGTTGTTAAGATTTCCATAAATCAATGAGGCTGTTATTTTGAATAAAAATTGTTAAGATTTCCATAAATCAATGAGACTATAATTTTGAATAATACGAATTGATTTGTCTCCATTATATCTATTTGAATGTAATTAAACCTAAAATGCAATAACTAATAAATACAATTATAGAGATATCAATGATCAAATACGATTTTTAATTACACTTATATATAACAGATTTATAATAAGAATCGTGTGTGTCTAGGAATATATATGTATTGTAGGCTAAAAACAAAAATGTAGGCAAAATAAAATACTCGCCACTCTGTAACCTATAAAAACACGAGTGCATGCAAAGCATAAGCTCAAACCGTAATATATTACTATAAAGCTAGCTAATACCTATCAAGCTATGTTCAGTCGGTTCAAATAATAACCTATGTCACAATACCAAGATTATACTGGGGAAGCATTATAATAAAATATAATGAAATACAAAGTAACACTATTAAGGATTAAGAGAAGAAATCTCAACTCACATCATATATAAAAGAATCTTAGTATTATAAACATATTCCATCAAGGTTACATTTAAAATTCTTTTTTTTAAAATCTAATACAACTATCAATTTTTTATATCCACCTTGTAAGGGATCTTCTAATCATATTTCAAAGAGCTTCTTAAGCATCTCATTACTTCTATCAGGTGAAATAACATTTAATACTTAAATGAAATTTCTTTTTAAAATTTACACCACTTAAAACCTATCTTTTGAATGTAAAATTTTAATATTAAAATAAATGTAACAATATGGTTATCTCAGGGCAATCTGCTTTCAAAAATCCTTTTGACTCTTCAGATTTATTCAATATTGACCAAAATCCTAGTTAAAATATAATAAATAAGACATCCATTTCCCCTAAGCTAATGTTTACCACAATTATAACAATAACCATAATATTACTATCTTAATAAAATACAACATAATCTGGACTAACTGATGATTGCTGGTTTAGCATGAAATATGTATATTGGTGATTATTTATCTTTTCAAAATGTGTAGGATCAAATGGGTCAGCAATATGAGATGGCATAGAGAGCTGAGAGTCGTGTGAAAGTCTGAGTTCGAATCCCATATATATATATACCATAATCTTTTAAATTTAGAATAAAATAAAAAATAAGGTAGGATTACAGTCAGATATTAAGAATGAGTGTGGAATTTGGTAGCTATCCTAAACATCTTAGAATAAATCTACTTAATACCTTCTAAATATAAATTAGGTTTTGTCCAAATTGAATCTTATTAAAATAATAATACCTATAATCTTCTAATATGAAAATAATTTAAAATAAACATATACAGTGATTTGACAAAAGCAAATTGAATTAATTAAAGAGATCCAAATTGACATAACAGATTGTAATACTTCATTATGACAAATGTCATACACTGTTATAGTAAATATGAAATCGTTTATTAAATAAAAAAGAATGGGGAAATATGGAAGTTGTCTAATCTATAAAAAAGATATTGCGCATGGGAGAAAAAGAAATGTAAATAGATATGTATGTGTGCAGAAAATCAGATATATTAATCTTTAACTTGGATTAAAGTTTATATCTGTGCTAGAGAAAATCTCTAGTTTAATAAATGATTAGTAATAATCATTACGTGTTTATCAAAAAGTTGATAACGAAAAAGTTGGGAGAGGAGTAAATTGACGCTTGAAAATAAAAATGAGACAATTTGCTCTACATAAATGACTTCATGTAATAAAGATGTATATGAGAGATGATGACCTGGCCCAACTGACGAGTTCTGGTTCAGCACGAAATGCATCTTGGGAGTTATTTGTTTTTTGTTGTATCTTTATTTATACAAAATTGTTTATGAAATAAAAAAGAATGGAGAAATATGGAAGTTGTCTATTTATAACTGTATAATGTTTTATAAGCATTTAATATTTTTAATTAATATTTAAAATAATTTATGATTTCTGATTAACAAGTGAGATGATGTGAATAAATGACTATGAGAAATTCCTTAAACAATAAAAATTTATTTACAGCAAAATAAGAACAAAATTTAGAATTAGTCTATCTTTAAGTACACATAGATTGAAAAATGTTACAATGTTGCTTCTGTCAAATTTCTCAGAAGGATCAAAATTAAAAATTGACATATTGCTTCATTAAAATACACTCCATTGGATTAATAAAAATTATCCATCATGTTAGCGAAATAATCTATTATATTAAAGTAACTTTTTGTATTATTTCAGTATCAAAAGTTCTCATTTATATCTCATTCACACTCTAATAATAGCTATCATATAGTCTTATATGAATATTCTTGTATACTCAATAATATTAATAATAATAGCTTGCCAATCCATCAGTGAAGGAATTATAAGATAGATAGATATTATCAAATTATGCCCAAAATAAACTTTAAAATTTTAAAACCAATTGTTTATCATATGTGATCCTGACAACTAGTAACGGTCAAATATATTTACAATGTATTTTTCACATTTAAGCCAATCAAAAGGTAAAAATCCTCAGTACCTTGATAACACCACTAAAAATATCAGATAAACTCATGGTATAAAATCTTATTCATGCCTTATTAAACATACTAACATTACAAGCAAAAATCAATGTTCAATATTCATAAAGGTAAAGTAAAAGTATGATGGCATTGCTCATAGAATACCCCTACTTTTGAGGACTAGTAAAGGATCTAGAATGCTGTTACTAGTCCAGAAAAATAATTAAAATGCACATCAAGAACAAAATACTAAATAGAAAATGTCTTTGAATAGAAAGAGCCTTAACTACAATTTCTAAAATATCTGCTATTAGCATGCAAAAACTAATAGGACAACAAATAATAAGAACCTAAATGCTTCTACTTTTTCTGAAAAATAAACTAGCAAAATTAATGATGGAGGTTAACTACCATCCATAAAATATATTGGTATGTAAAATCATGCCTAAATATAGAGAAAAGAATTCTACTATCTACAACAAAATACTATAACAACTAATCAATGTGAAATATAAACACAACAATTAATAACAAATATGGATCTATTAACATTATGTAGCAAATAAATCATAGAAATATACATAAGCTCATTCAGCTTACAGCAACATAATATATCTTTATAAATAAATTATTTATATTTTTAAAGGGAGACATATTATTTAAAATATATTAATGTGATAAAGTATTATTTTGAGAACATTAACCTGTAATATTTTAAAATACATAGCATATAAAATGAACAGTAATCAATACATGTCATAACATAGTATAAAATTATAATGTAAATAAATTCAACCTTTTTTACCATAAATAAATTATATTAAATAGTCATGTCATTCTGTTTCATTATTGACCAATCTCCATTACTTGAATACAAAAAAGATGTCGGCAGTAGCATCTTGTGAACAGCAAACACATCCATCATATAAGATAATACCATTTAAAATACTATAATTTATACCATTATTTATAATAAAGTATGAAGATTGGCTATCTTAATATATATCTGAGCACTTATTGCATATATGTGTGGAAATGATAATCTGGACCAACTGATGATTGATGGTTTAGCATGAAATACGTATATTGGTAATTATTTATCTTTTCAACATATATGTGTTCAAGTGTATCAGTGATATGAGATTGAGTGGTGGGTCATGTGAAAGTCTGTGCGCATATAACCTAACCTGGGTCTCATTTTACGCGATAGATAGGTTCGTCAGAAAACACGCGCATATGAAATCGTGCAAAAATAGAGGTAACTTACATTGAAAAAGGGGGGATGCGGTCTGTGATTTTTCAAAATTCGCATAAAAGCAAAGCACCAACGTAAAATTACTTTAAAATTCGCGCAAAAAAAATAAGGAAATAAAATATGACTAATAAAAAATTTCAAATTTGAAAAAAATTGATACAAGACAAACTTTTTTAAACTATAATATTTAATTTTATTCAAAATAATATATTTTTAGGCATTATTTACAGTACAGTAATTTACATTTTTTTTATACACGTTTTAATTATTATCACTATTTTCCAAAAAACACGTTCATTTGCAAACTGGTAAAAAATCAATTCCCACAAGAGGAAATACAACTAGTGCCAACGTCACTCTCACGTTGTGTTAATGGTGTTCTGATGACAACGTAATTAGTAATTCATCTTTGAGACGATGATTTTATTAATTGTTTATGAAATTAGACTTATGATAATAAAAAAACATTTATTCATCATTGCTGGGAAAAATTTAATTAAAACTAACAACTAAAAATTAAATTCTTATTTTTGTCTTTAATTTTTTAATTTTCAATTCCATTTAAAAATCAAATTTCGCTTTACATCACATTAATTTCAAGTCACCTTAAGTAATTTTTAAATTGTTAATTACAATTAAAAATCAGATTTTAATTTTTAATTGTCAAATTTAATTGTGCCCACTGCTATTACTGACCTTTTAAAAATAAACTTGTGGACACTAAATGATTAATAATTGATTACGTTCTTTTTTAAAAAGCAAAAACAGAATGTGATTTAAAATGCAAAATTAACACGCACAAAGTTTGAACAAATTTACATTATAATCTTGTAAAATTTAATGTGTGTATACATAAAATGTGGAAATCATGATTTTAATTTCATTATTGCATAAAATCTTACTATTATAAAGCACTGAAAATATTGAAATTACTAAGATGAAAGTCGAATTCCAATAATGTGCTATTACTTTCAATATACGCGGAATTTATTATTTAAAGTAATAGTGCATTATCGGAGTTCGACTTCCGGTGAAACATGAATCGCGTAACTTCAAAATCGTGTTAAATATTTAAGTCCGCATAAAAAGAGACCCAGGTGTATATTACATATATTGATACAAGTATATAATAAGCCTGTATTTCAGTTATTACATAGTAGAGATGTTGGCCCATCCCTTATATATGTATTAAATGAATTATGTCCTATACATGAGGTGTCAGATTGACTTTAGGTCAATATGGGTGTGACAAGAACTCGGCCTCAGGGTGGCTTTTGAGCTTTCCATCATCAGATTTTCAATTGGATGGATGGTTGAAGAGTTGGAGTGCAGAGTGGATTGAAGTCTGTCCATTAAATTATTAAGATTGGCTATCTTAATATATATCTGAGCACTTATTGCATGTATGTGTGGAGATGATAATCTGGACCAATTGATGATTGTTGGTTTAGCATGAAATACATGTAGTGGTGATTATTTATCTTTTCGACAAATGTGGGTTCAAGTGTATCAGTGATATAAGATAGAGTAGTGAGTTGTGGGTCGTGTGAAAGTCTGTACTCATATACCCTATATATTACATATAATTTATAATGTAATTAGAAAATATATAATGCGTTTCTTTAGATATCCTGGGTAAATTCAGTTCATTCTACTATTAAATATATGATAAGTTAATGGCCATTTGTTAAGTGTATTAATAGATTTAAAATCTAATAAATATTCAAAGCACTGCAGTAAATATATCATAAATCCTTAAATTTAGGTTTATTAAATTGAAATTCATCTATTACACAAAATAGTATAAATTAATATTAACAATATCATATAAGAAAATAAAGCACTTCAATTATTATTATTCATTAACTTTGTTAAACACTTGCGGCGAGAATGTTTGACTTAACTATGATCTTCAAGATCTCAATGGTTTCCATAACAACGCGTGGGAAGAAATCATCTATGAGCTTTAAACATTTGTGCAGGTTTCCTAAAGTTATTATCGCAGAAGTGTGGTATTTTTATTTATGAAGTAAACATTTTTATATTCACATATTTTATCATTTAAACAGTTTGTAGTAAGTTAAGTCCTATCACCACACCTGAAGAGAAATTATTTCTTGCCTCTTTCAGAGAACGGCGAACGAAAATCATTATAATACTAAAATATATCTTCGAGCTATTTTTCAAATAATAATAAATAACATTGTTAAATAATTATTCTGCACAAGTAAATTCATTATTATTGAATTAATAATTTTTTTAGTCAATTCTTTTTCTTTTATAGAATTAAATTATTATTGAACATCTAAAAATATTTGCAATGTCAATTTACAGTTCTTATTTAAATTAGCCTTTATTCCACATAAAATAATTCCAAATAATATTGACTTGCAAATATTATGGAGAAGCTATTAAGAAATCATTAACATTTTTGGTAATGTTCTTGCCAATAGTAGAATTAGATATTCATTGACAATTTTAATTATAATATAGATCTAACCCTAACCCATCATAGAAAATTTTAAAATTATATTCTAAAATATTGTAATTATAAATACGTAAGTAATATTTACTAAGGCAATAAACCTTTAAGCATGTGCGCTTGAAAATACGAAGGTAGGGACCTCTACAGGTCTTAACCACAAACTTACTCTTTTCTTCCAAAGAGTATTGTGGTTAAGACCTGTAGAGGTCCCTTCCAAATAGTAAGCTTGTGGTTAAGACCTGTAGAGGTCCTACCTTTATTTTCAAGCGCACATGCTTAAAGGTTTATTGCCTTAGTAAATATTCTAAAATATTGTAATAACTAAATTATATTACAATTTTATTGGCAGTTACAGGGACATTCGTTTCTTTGGTTTTTCTGTTCAGATAATTGTGTCTAAATATAAGTTTAGTCTAACATACTAACTAATACAAAACAAAAGTTTTAAAGAAAATTATATTTTTAAAAAAACTTATTAGAGTTTAAAATTCAATTGTTACAAAATTAAATTGATTGAGAACCTTGAGAAAATGAAGAGACGCTGGTATAGACTGTAGACTGATGTCAGGTGTCTATTTCACCTTATTTATGCCTATGATCACATGACCATTTTACCATACTGTTTATTTACCTTTGAACTTATAACCTCTTCTCTCACTAGTTTGAATCCTTGACCTGTCTTCCACCAAGAAAGATTGTTAATCAAAAATTATTTAATTAAAATTTTAACTTTACAATAAATCAATTTTTTAGACAGTTAAAATTAATTAAAAACACTTTCTGGTTGAATAAAAATAATTAATTAAAAACTATAAAATAACCAGTATAAAAATAAAATATTACATAATTAAAAAGTTACATTATCTTTAACAAATGAATATTGTAAACAATTTAATTCATTTATTTTTTACAATTTTAAATTAGACAAATCTCAGAATAAGTTTTAAATTGCTTTTAAGATTATTTAACCTAAATAACATCAAATAAGTATATATTGTCCATTTATTCGACATTTATTCAACTATTAAATATTCTAAATTAATTTCTAACATTATTAAACTTTTTTATAATTAAATTAGTTTTAAAACTATTTAACTAGAATATTCTGTTTAGCATTCAAAGTTAATTAAATATTACAGTTTTAGTTTTAAACCAGCAAATCAAAATATAGTGTTTGAACTTAGTTTTTTATCTTTAAAAATAATATAAGCTTTTAAAAGCATTTTTACCGTTAAACCAAAACTAAATGAGCATTTTAAAACTCTAAATTACATTGTTTATCATAAATATGGTTTTAATTTCTCCTTATATGTAAAAACAAAAAATACTTAATTGTAATTATTAATTAGAGAAAATATAACTTACTATTAAAAATTTAACGGCTGAACGTTTTCGAGGAACCATGCCTCATACTCATAGCCTTCATGAAAAGTGTAATAAATATATGCAAATGTAAATATTCAAATAAGCTACTGTTACGTAGCCCATTTTTTCGAGATCTCGAAGCATGTGTCCTTTCTGTTAATGGCATGGGTGTCTCTATTAATATAGAATGCCTCCTTTATTTTTCTCCTGTAATCATTTGGCTCTGAACATAAAATAATGGGGTTGGCAGGTATGAAGTTGTGCCCAGATTGTTTACTATGTTCGAAAAATACGGAGGATGTGTTGCTGTTCGTTTGAGCTCTGTTGAATGTGTAACGATGTTGAGCCAATCTGGTATTAATTGTGGCTTTCGTTTCCCCATAATATGTAGTGTGGCATCCGGCTTGAGGGCAGGAAATAGAGTACACCACGTGTGGGGTGAGCGATCGATCAATGTGGTCTTTAGAGTTATTGATCAACCTATTGGAATTGGGTGGAGTTCTGAATATTTTAAATATACAACGTGAATTACAAAACTCAACCAAACTATCATTCACTATCACATATGAAAATAATAAAGAACTCAAATATCTCGACCTCTCTTTATCGAGAAATCGCCACTCAATAGATTACAAAATGATTGTTAAACCATTTGAAATTCGCAGCTGTATCCACCCTAACTCTAACTCACCCGCATCGCACAAATTTGCAGGTCTTAATGCATTTTTGTTTAGAAACTTTCATCTGTGTAAATACGAAGCACATAGGAAGGAAAATATAAACAATTATACTAAAGATCTGTTAGCAGCAGGATTCAAATATAAAACCATTAAAAAGAAAATCATGAAATTTAATAGTACAATAAACAATAAATTACCTCGCACTAATCTACCTAGAATAACAATCCCCTACATCCCTAAAATATCCAGCAAGCTAACGAAAACTTTAAACAATAAATTCAACATAATATTCAGAACTCCACCCAATTCCAATAGGTTGATCAATAACTCTAAAGACCACATTGATCGATCGCTCACCCCACAGTGGTGTACTCTATTTCCTGCCCTCAAGCCGGATGCCACGCTACATATTATGGGGAAACAAAAGCCACAATTAATACCAGATTGGCTCAACATCGTTACACATTCAACAGAGCTCAAACGAACAGCAACACATCCTCCGTATTTTTCGAACATAGTAAACAATCTGGGCACAACTTCATACCTGCCAACCCCATTATTTTATGTTCAGAGCCAAATGATTACAGGAGAAAAATAAAGGAGGCATTCTATATTAATAGAGACACCCATGCCATTAACAGAAAGGACACATGCTTCGAGATCTCGAAAAAATGGGCTACGTAACAGTAGCTTATTTGAATATTTACATTTGCATATATTTATTACACTTTTCATGAAGGCTATGAGTATGAGGCATGGTTCCTCGAAAACGTTCAGCCGTTAAATTTTTAATAGTAAGTTATATTTTCTCTAATTAATAATTGTTTATCATGAATATTACCAACTGTTAAAAATTTAAAGATGTTTAACATCTGAATATTTATTTAAATTAACTCATTATTATTTAAGCTGTGCCAAAATTATCTTACAGCTAGATAGTAGATAAATATTGATATAGAAGCTCTCATATGTAACAATTATAACAAAATAAAATATTCACAATAGTTTACTTGAAGCAAAATTAACCTCCATCATTTTTTAGGTGTCTTAGCACACCATTTAACTGAACATTTAGCTTCTTCTGCCTAAGCTAAAGGTTATAGTATGTAGATGATAGTTGTTAGTTCTGATTCAAGTAATGAGCTATCTTTAATGTATATATAAACCTATGAACAGTGTCTGATACTGTTTAGGTTTTGGAGGGGTCTGCTCTTAGGGTACTATATATATATATATATATATAAAAGAGATATTTTGCGGGTTCATTGGAAAAAACAACAAAAGCCATTATTAATAAATCACCTATTGAAACAGAGATAAAAAATAAAATAATGTCTCGTGAAAAATCATGTGTCTGTACAACATTTTATGGACTTCCAAAAATTCACAAACCAGATACCCCCCTTCATCTAATAGTAAATGCAATAGGATCTCCAACTCATATTTTAGCTAGATATTTGTCGGATTTCATTAAACCTACAATCCCATCTATCAAGTCATATATTAAAAATTCTTTTCATTTCTGTTTTAAAAATTTTTTAAATTAATGCTAATGACATTCTGGTCAGTTTTGATGTCGTGCCTTTGTTTACAAACATTCCAATTGATGAAGCTTTAAATGTAATTTCACAATGTTGCAATTTACCAAACCATATTATTGCTTTGATTAAATATTGTCTCTTAAACACATATTTTGTATACAATGGACAGCTTTACAGACAAGTTTTTGGTACTCCTATGGGCTCACCTATTTCAGGAGTAATAGCTGATTTATTCATGGAAAATATAGAAACTCGTGCTTTAGAATCATCATCGTTAAAACCTATCATTTGCCTCAGATACATAAATGACACTTTTGTCATATGACAACATGGAAAAAATAAATTAGATGATTCTTTCTTACATTAAAATAATATGCATCCTCATATTAAATTTACAATGGAGACAGAGACTGATGGAAAACTTCCATTTCTTGATGTTCTAATCACCAGAGCACCAAATAGTTTATCTTTTTCAATTTACAGAAGGAATACACACAGACAGATATTTACATTTCCATTCTCATCATCACCCAACTCAGATAGTTTCTGTAGCCAAAACTCTTTTAAATAGAGCAATTAACCTTTCAGATAAGTCACATCTGAAAAAAGAAATAAATCATATTAATAGTGTTTTATTAGCAAATAGTTATAATTATAAATTTATTAAAAAAGCCTTATTTCAAGCCCAAAATGGACAAAATAGGAAACAAAAAGATGATAAATCAGCTATTAGGATTTGTGTTCCATGTGTAAAAGGAACTATAGACAGTATTGGATGTATATTAAAATGCTATAATATAAATACAGCATTTTCTACTCATCAAAAGATCAGCAATATAATAACCAAGCCTAAAGATTCAATCCCTCTTGAATCTCATGGTGTTTACCAAATCTCATGTGAAAATTGTAAAGCTTCTTACATAGGTATGAGTAATTGTCGCATCAGTGTTAGGAGAGATGAACATGCTAATGCAATTAAACACTTATCATCAGCAGCACTCTCACTTTATACTATAGATTCAGGTCATAAAATTGATTTTTCTAGTACCAGGATCATATCCAAATGTGATAATCTCTACCAGTGCAAAATTAGAGAAGCCATTGAGATACTTAAAAGGCCAGATTGTATCAATAAGCAAGATAATACATGCAAATTTTCTCATATTTGGAAATTTTTTTTTTAAAAAACAATCTTAATGTAACATTTTTGCTATTGGTGGAACTTTAACATTTTTTTCAAATCAGTAATTGTAGTGCCTCTACAACCATCTTTCTACCTCGTATTACCCAGTTGATGAGTTGTGTAATCAAGTCAAAACATCAGTATATCAATATTTAAAATTTTTTAACACGAATGAATCTGCAAAATGTCTTTTATATATGCAACTCATGAAAATCTTCGTATCAACATATATATATATATGTATATATATACTCATGTATAAACAAAAAAATTATATTTCTATCCAAAATTTAAATGTATTGCTATACAATGGAAAACATTTACCTATCCTTAATATAGAAACAGAAAACCATTAACACAGCATAAGACTGAAAGTGGCACTAGTTGTACATCACATCACGAATCTGATTTCTTACCAGTTCACAAACGAACGCATATTGTCAACTAACTGTAATGATTAAAATATGTATGAAAATGTAAAATTAAATACTGTAGTTAATAAAAAAAGTAAAAAAAGTTTGTCTTGTATTTTTTTTTTTTCAAATATTAAATTTTTTTTATTAGTTATACTTTATTTCCTTATTTTTTTAATGCGAATTTTAAAGTAATTTTTCCTTGTTGCTTTGCTTTTATGAGATTTCTGAAAATTACAGGACTTATCCCCCATTTTTCAAGGTAAGTTAAGTCTATTTTTGTGCAATTTCTTTTGTGCACATTTTCTGAGGAACCTATCTACCACATAAAATAAGATCCAGGTGTATTATGTTATGGTAGTTGTTCCAACCATGTCATGTGGCCACTTGATGGTGCTGTTGCTTGCAAAAATAATGAAATGTAACATTATCTGGCCAATAATTTTTTTATTTCTGTTCTTTGCCAATATTTCAAAGTATTTTTAAAAAATGTACTATGGTATTTAACACAATTTACATTTTAAAAATATATAAAACAATGCTTATTTACATATGATTAAGTTTCAGTTGGAATGATGTTTAGTAAATTGTAGACAATTTCACCGACGTCATTCATTCAGACATCGTATATAGTAATTTAAAGTGACTGTTCCATCTTCACACTTTCCTTGCCAGTACTTCAGATTTGCTCATATATAAGCATTTGAGTCATAGGAATAAGTGGATTCATTTTATTCCTGCATAAATACTATATCTTGTATTGGAGAGAAAGTATTCATTTATTATTATTAACACTCACAAAAGCATATGCACAATTAGCTTGAAAGACTGATATTTGAATGTAATACAATTGTAAACATATGCTATATAAAATAAATGCTTATTTACATATGATTAAGTTTCAGTTGGAATGACATTTAGTAAATTCTAGACAATTTCACCGTCATTCATTCAGACATCGTATATAGTAATTTAAAGTGACTGTTCCATCTTCACGCTTCCCTTGCCAGTACTTCAGATTTGCTCATATATAAGCATTTGAGTCGTAGGAATAAATGGATTTATTTTATTCCTGCATAAATACTATATCTTGTATTGGAGAGAAAGTATTCATTTATTATTACTAACACTCGCAAAAGCGTATGCACAATTAGCTTGAAAGGCTGATATTTGAATGTAAAACAAAGAGTTTGAAAATGTGTATTATTTCTGAATGCAAATTAGAATAAATATATGAACTAGTCTAAGTGAACCAAGCTGGCAGCATGTAACACTGGAGTGTGTGTGTGTGTGTGTGGGGGCTCCGATGGTTTTGCTGATCAGAAGGATCGGCCAATACATGCTCTAGTCTGAGTGAACCGATCTTATGGTTTCAAAAACAATGGACAATGGACCACATAAATGGCATTTTTCTGTGTTTTTGAAAGCATCAATGCTGTCAAGCAACTACCATTTTAATTTTTTTAAGATCCTAGTTCAGAATGAAAGATGGTATCTATTTTCGACTTATAAAGATTGCCTTGACACCTAATATAAAAATTTCCCAGATTTTAATAAGTTTAAGTGGTTATCATGTGAGAAATATCAGTACATGTATAATTAAAATATATTATAGCAATGCATGCCCAGTATATCACCTGTAAATATGTCACAAACTGTAATGATTGTCACATTATGACCAAATATCAAGATGGATACCCATTTCTTACCCATTCCTAAGTATTTTAAAGTCTGTAATTTCAAATTATAACAAATTAAAGAATGAAATATTTATCTGCTGATAAATTTTAACAAACTTACTATAAATCAGTGAAGAATTAAATGTGTGAAAATTATATTAATAACTATAGTTAATAAAATATTTATTGGTGACATATGTGTGTGTGGATGTTATGTATATATGATTAATTACTATTATACATTTTTAGCTATATATATATATATGTGTGTGTGTGTGTGTAATGTGAATCAAAATATTAAACTTAATGTGTGTGTATATATATATTAAAATATTAATTTTGATGCCTGTATTTCTTCGAAATATATGTAAAATTCAATTTGATATATATTAAATACAGTAATATTTATATAATTCAACTTATTCTGTTAGAAGTACTTTCAACTATATTGCTTTTAGTCTTTGTCAATGATATAACATTGAATAATCTAAATGACACATCATTTTATAAATCCCATAATTCTATTCAGTTCTCCCATAATTCTGTTATATTAATGTTAAAAGGAATTTAGTTGAAAGTACTTCTAACACAGGAGTCCCCAACCCTATGCCCGCAGGCACCATGGTGCCCGCAGACCATTTTATGTGTGCCCGCCGCTATCCAAACACGATAAAAAATTATTTATCTGATACAAATAAATTTAATTTTTAAAATTTCTTATAAATTATTGTATTATATTGGAATCAAATTGTAGGGCATACTATACTTTTACAGCATAAAAATATAAACATTAATTATATGTTAAAATTTTATTTCTGAAATAAATATTTTTTTGTACATTATGTGTATTATTAACAATATCCAACTATAAATTAACATTGAAAAAATAAATGATGCCCGCCCCCTAATATTGAAAAAATAAATGGTGCCCTCCCCCTAACATTGAAAAAATAAATAGTGCCCGCCACCTGGACTGTATTATAGAATGTGCTCTTAAGTGCAAAAAGGTTGGGGACCCCTGTTCTAACAGAATAAGTTGGATTATATAAATATTACTGTATTTAATATATATCAAGTTGAATTTTACACACACACACACACACATATATATATATTATAACCAATTAAAACAACCTGCCAATTATAAGTTTAGAGAATTTCCGAAGTATATAAAATGAATGTATTGAGCCTGCTACCACTTATTTTATAGCCTCTACATTGTAGCCAATTATAACTATAATTAATTTTATGTTTAATAGGGCATCCACGTTGTGGGCCAATTCTAACAAAAGAAAAGTTATGCTTTCTTTACTTAATTAATTTTAAAAAAAAAACTTATCAAATTGATATTAAATGTATTTTGTAATCTTTCGATCGGTCATCCACATTGTATTTCAAATATAATTAAAATGATTGGGAAAGTTTACAAACCTAACTTATATTATTGGACAGTTTAAGTAATTATAACTTTATTCTAACATATGAGAATCTTTATTCAAATGGTCGCACATCTATATTATGGATTAATTATAACAGCTCGGACAACCACACTATGTATTAATTATAACCTATATTTTAAACCTATATGGCATTTAAACACTTGCAGGTGAGTTGCAAGCTAATTGTAACAATTTAAGGATGGATCGATGGATGCTTCATCATTCCCAGCTAACAGTATTTCTAGAGCCTATTGGGATAATGATGATGGTACAGAACATCTATAATCCTAATTGCCAGGGTGCCAAATTGCAACTTTAATAAAATATAAAGATTGAATCTCACTTCAATAACTTTCAGTAATAATATTTAATGAATGGATTAATAAATATCAATCGGTTAAGAGACCACTGAGAATGTTTTAAAATAATAATATTAATATTCTTGGAAATTCTTGGTTATTCTCAGCACGCTGCCATTCACCATCATTAAAGCTACAATTAAAATTTTCTTCCAATTACAAAGTTCTGTATCCATCTCCACTCTCCTGATCCCCCCTCCATCAACTTCACATCCATAGGTCTATTATATTATTATCTGTTTTACTTATTAAATTTTCTATTATGCTAGCTCATTTCTCCCATTATACTCTCTTCTCAGGATTTTTAGAACAATTAGGTGTGGAAATCAATTAGGCTGTGATAGATTATTGGTGATAAACACTCCTCTCCTGATTACCTCCAAGGTGATCTTGGGCTGTCTTTAATGCAGTTTAATATTTATTTACATTAAAGCTCGGAATAATTTAAGCTTATTAAATCTTTTAGAAATACATTATAAACATATTCACAATAAAGAAGTGCGTCTAGAGAGGTGTTTGAATACAACGGATGGGGAAAGGATTTTATGCCCACCCCCTACATTCACTATCACTCAATAACCATCCCTATTCATAACTTATACTTCAATTATATTAAATTATTTAGTAATTCTAAATATCAGAAATTAACCATTTTAAATAATTTTTACTGCATATTTATGAAAATGATGATTTAAATACTAATAATAATATATTGATGCATGATTGGATTGGAAATGTCTAGATAATAATAACCCACAAAAACATTGAGACATAGGCAAATTTTATTTAAAACAAATAACAAATTTTATTGACATATCACAATTCAATACAGAATATACACACTTGCTTGATGACTCGCATGGCTTTCCCCTGTTTTACAACCATATTATGATAAAATAAAACTAAACAAATTAATATCCCTAGATCAATGGATAATATCAAGAGGTTTAAAATGTCAATATTTATTTCCTAATTATCAGGGACTCATGATTACCATGGAGCACTATTAATATCAAATAGAAAAAAAAATAATATTTACCTTCACATATATTATATTTCGCTTTCATTTTATCCTAGATATAGCGAATATTAAATTTCTTCCCGTGTTTAATGCTTTTAAATTACTGATTTGTTTTTAGAGCTAATTCTTCCCATAATAAAATTAAATAATTTCATTTAACTATTTTAAATTAACATTCCTTTACAAATTTACTAATTTTATTTCATCATTTTGATCTAACATTCTTTTGCCCTAACCTTTACAATAGAGATACTTTATGCATGATGGGACTAAGTCAATGGAAATAAATCGGGATCTAAATCAATCATCATCATATGTGCACATACTCTATACTTATGTTCTTATGACCATAATAATATTTTAATAATATTACCTTTCCAGCAAAGTTCTCAGCTGGCTGTGGAAATATTTATTAGATAATTCCATATACGCACTGCTTACACTTACAACATCCGTAGGTTTTATTTAACCTTTAAATTTAATATTTATTAAATGTATTACTTTTGGCTCTAATTGATAAATTAAACTACATCAACAAAACAATATTCAAGTACACCAATTGCACATACATTATCTGCATTCATCCTGACATCAAATTGAGTTTGCGACCCTGTATCGACATTTATAGATAATGCTTATAATAGATATCTTTCATACACTCATAAGGAATATCAAACATTAACATGAGGCAGGCAGTGACCCGAATAAGAGAAAACCTTTTCACTAAGGTTGAGATATGCTAGGATTTTTATCGCTAGGCATGTAAAGAGACTTGGATTTACCTATCAACCTCTGGCCATCAATAAATAAATCTTTCTTACAGTGTAGAGAATAACCAAGTGGGAAAAACTCTTCCACTGTATTTAAATACTTTATAATTATAGCATAAATATCTTAGTGAGCTACGACTTCACTGGCTTGGTGGAGACTATTTGTCCATTCACATTAAATACAGGTCGAAACATCAACTTCTACAAGTAAAACTTTTATATCTACAATATTCTTGTGAGTTAGGGCAGTGGAATATGAGCTGACAATCTTTCCAAGCATTAATCAGCTTGTATCTGGCCTTAATTTTATGATAATAATAATAAAAAGAAATAATAAGAAATGTGTATTAAATTTTTAAAACTATTTCCCTGCACTTTTATGAGATAATGATGATGTTTTAGCTCAATAGTCACACAATCTTTTATAAACATAGCAATACGTTTAAGCATTTGACAATAACGTGTGATCCGATTCATTCAAAACATTTCCCCCAAATAATATCTCTCCTTTTTTTTATTAATGTTTGTAAAGCATTTAAAATAAGGCACATACAGAATGATATGATATTCTTAACCTACTCCCAAAATTGATAATGATAATAAAAAGTATTTAAAATAAACACATACAAAATAATCTAATATCAATATCTCTACCCCCAAAATAACAACAAGTATAATTCGGACATGAATTAATTTTAAGTGGATATATATGATAAAACACAAAGAAAAAAATTATTTCTCTTTTCTTTTTTCTAGATTAAATGTTCTACATGAATACTGAGTAATAAAATAAATTAAAAAAACACTTAAAGAGTTCTTTGGAAGTGTCCTTCAAGTTTCTGATTTCCATTTTTTTTTCATTTTCCTTTTCTTCCTTGATTTGTTTATATGAACCCATGAATTTATGTAGACAAAGTTCTTGTGATAAAGTTCCCCTATGCCATCAGATATATGAATTTTATGCTGCTGAAATGATTTCCTCATTTTTGATTTTATGTAGATTATAGCTGAACAGCACTTGTTTAAATTTCTAAAGATATAAGTCCACTTCTGGTTGTCCTTTTTTTTTCTCTATTAAATTCATTTAATATTCAATTGAAAGCTTTATAATTGAAATCAAATTTAGAGTTTATTTTCTGTGGTTCAAATTTTACCATTTTGCCGATTTGTCATCAATTAGTGCTAGACAATCATGACCATTGATTAACTTCAGGAGATTAAATGCATACCCAATTAAAAAAAACTTATTCGATAGACATTTTCTTTTTCTTCTTATGATATTAAATTTGGCAAAAGACAAATGAATAATTTACAATAAACGATTTTTTTAAAAAAAAAAAAAATTTCTTTTAACTTTATAGCAAAGTATCTCTATAAAACCAGATGAGAGATAACTTGCAGAACAGAGAGTTTCAGATAGACTAGCTTCCTCACACAGTAGCAGAGATTTTATAGTCTAGCTCTCCTCACTCTCTCCCTCCGCCAACAGTGACCTTTGCCCCTTCAAATTTCTGGTCAGTCTCTGTTTTCTTAATTAATTGAGTCTTGTTTCTTTTTCGATCTGGTTATTTTAACCTTTTACTCTTTTTGAAAAACCATGCCAAATTTACATCTGCATTCTAACAAATAATCACCAATTAATCCTACACTTAACAGACAATCACCAATTAATTTTATACCTAAATTCCTTGGTCATATATATCACTTAAAGCACTCTGATAATTTACTGGGTAGTATGACCCGTGTAGTAACCACACCAAAGAACAAAAGACAGAAAACTCTCTCTTCAAAATAAATAACAGAAAGCTCTCTCCCCCTTTTTACTTTTCCATTAAATAATGAAACAAAATATATATTGCAGCTCAGCTTCAAACCCAGAAGTTTGAACTAAATTTTGGCTGCGAATAATAAACTATTGAAAATGACTTAATTTCTTTTTTAAAGATTTCCTTACAAGTGATACAGAATAATTATTTAATTGTGAATCTCATATTTAAAATCCACAGTTAGATTAAATACACACACACTGTCACACGTATACAATTCTTATATTAAACTGATTTAATATTTTAATCCTTAATTATTATTATTTTTTTTTTTATAATTTAATTTCATGAACTTCTTATTTATCAGTATAAAACCATGACCATCCATTATCACTATCTAACATAGTTTCAAGAGTCAAACATCTCCCTCCTTCTTTCACTCAACTATCAAATGATATATAAATCTTGCTTTTCTAAAAATATATCTTTAATACCAAATTGACCCATAAATTATTGCTAAATAAAACAATCTTTTGGTTAGAAATATTTTAATAACAACTGTTCAGATTGCCTACCCAATAAAATGTATGCAATTCCTATGAATATGGGTTCAATCCTAGTCTTGGCCAAAAATTTTGTTTATTAACAAAAAAAAAATATACAAACTATAAGGAAAATTTTATATTAATCCTTATCTTGCATAGTTAATTCAAAAAATGAAGTCTTGGCCAAATCTAAGGGCTACAATATATATATAAAATACATATTTTGCGGGTTCATCCGTGTTTTAACACGGATGAAAAAATGAAGTCTTGGCCAAATCTAAGGGCTACAATATATATATATAAATAAAATAAAATTCATTACTTTACTGAATCATGAATAATTGAAACTATAAATATTGAGATTATAAATAAATGGGAAATTTTACATGTAAATTTCAATCTATTCAAAATGTATTTGATTTATTTTTAGAATAATACTGGGATTCAGTGGACTGCAATAAAAAAAAACTTTTAAAAATACAGAAAATTTTAGAACTGAACTAATCAAAAAAAAATTCTTAATCATTAGTGGCAGTAAATTTCCATTGATTGCATCTTTATTTAACAAAAAATTATTTCAATATCTCCATTTTAATGTTAAATAAATTGTGAATACATTTTAAAAATTAGACAATTTACTTCAATTTTTTGAAAAACACTGGAATTGATATCTGACTTAGTTTCTGTACATATATATTGAATGTATTGTGCAATTTATAAATGTTACCATTTATTGCAAATACATGACATAATATTTTATTGAAAATCAACTGCACCTATTTTCCAAGATTTCCTTTGTTTTTCTGGTGTTTGGGCATTAAAATTTTATATATATATCTCCCATTCTTCATAAACCTTTCCAAAATTTTTTACCTTTAAGGATATTCTTTTTCCCATTTTTATTTATTAAACAAATTAAGAGCAAAAAATTTTCACATTAATTTTTTTAAACATATAAATTCCAATCTTCCAACCAAATCGATGTGGCAGAAGCCATTTATTTGTTATATTCTGTTAATTATTAACTAAGAATGATTTTAAGATATATAAAAATCACTTCAAAAGCAAAAACAATTAGTGAGTCTTTTTCTTAGTGATAACTTCAATAGATTTCTAAATAATTTCCCACTATTAAATGCGGTACTTGGGTATTATTCCTGCAACCAAGGAAAGATTGGAGGACTTTTCACATTTGTAGCAATACACTGCTAACTTTTTAATGTTATGATTTTGGCAACATCAAACATTACAAAGTTAGCAATGCTTTAATAGGAATGTGAAAAGTCCTCCTTTCTTTCCTTGGTTGCAGGAATAATACCCAATAGTTTTAGAAAAATACACAAAAATTAATTTTATAGGAAATATACATGTACTTCTATGCTATGTAGATGGGCGCAAACAATCAAATTTGACTGACGCAAACAACCAAATTTTGTAATTTTCTTCCATCAATTTAAAAAAAAATTGTAGTAATGAAGGCATACCGGATCCATTTTTTTGTACGAAATTAATACAACACAAATATATCTTTTTAAAAGTGAAAAAAAAAAAATCTATAAAAGAAACATAAGCAGATGATGCTTGAACGCTAAATTTAATCGAATGATTTTAAACCAAGAAAAATACCGAAATTTGTACAAATAGTTTTTAAAATCCCATTACAAAACATTCAACAAGAGGCTACTTACTGTCTGAAATAGAGTACAGTATTGTAGTTCCAGGAATTCTTACATACAAAATGCGATTATCAACCCCCTCCCCACCATTCCTACTTCTTACCCCGAAATGTTTATAGAGCACGTGATTGCACAGTACATGCTAAAAAATGGAATCTTACCAAGCTATGTAAAGCAACTGCAATTTTTTTTTTGAAACGAATGTTGTCCAAAAAATAATAACAAAGTCAACGTACTCATTCAATTAGTAAATGCAAAAAAAAAAAACCAGTAAATTCCTGCAGCTCTTTTAGTAAAAAAGTCAACTTATTAATTGAATACGAAAAATAGAATAAGAACTCTAAATTGCAACACTACAATCGTTAGTTTTTCGACTGGATAAATAACTGGAAATTGCAGCAGTTGGTGAGTTGTTTTATAAACAGAATTAAAAATGTTTTTGATCTCAAAGCAAGTAAAAGAAAAACACAGTAATACCAAAGTCTACATATTAATTCAATTAGTAATTAGAAAAATGGGTAATTGTAAATTGCAACACTTTGATCAGTATATGCTTTTTAGACTGAAAAAGTAACTGGAAATTGTAAAAAAAACGGCAGCACTTTGAGCAAATCAAAAAGAAACAACATCGTAATAATAATCTAGTCACAGCAGTAAATATAAAGTGAACTTATTAATTCCATTAGTAATACGAGAAATAACTGTACATTGTAACACTCTGATCAGATAGTTGTTAGACTGGCAAAATAACTATAAATTAAAGCACTTTGAGCCGATCAAAGGAAACAGTATTAATAAAGTCAATGTTTAAATTCAGTTACTAAATTAAAAAATAAGTATTAATTTCAGCACTTGGATCAGATGGTTTTTAGACAGGAGGCAAAATGTTCCTTGTGTCGTTCAACATGGAAAAGATGTCATCATGTCTGTGTAAACAGGAGTAAAAATGTTTTTTATATGAAAGCAAATAAAAGGGGAAAAAATATAAATAACAAACTCAACGCTTTACTTCAATTCGTAATTTAAAAAAAAAACAATCAGGGAGATTGCATTAATATGATCAGATAGTTTTCAGACTTGAGAAATAATTATAAATTGCAACATTTTGAACAGATAAAAGGAAGCAACAACAATATTAACAAAGTTAACGTATTAATTTAATTCTTAAATAAAGAAATATCTGTCAACGAATTATTTCAATTAATACATCCAAAAATTGCTTTAAAATGTAGCACTTTTAGCAGATAAAAGAAAACAATGGAGTATTAACAAAATCAACGTTTTAATTCAGTTACTAAATCAAAAAATAAGTGTTATTTTCAGTACTTTGATCAGATTGAATAAAAACTCAGAAAATGAAATTAAAAATGATCAAACAAAATTACAATAACAACAAGGAGCAACTTTAAAATGTAAAAAACAAAATTTTCAATCAGCAAATGCAATAATTTCCAAAAAAAAATGACACTAAGAAGTTGAGATGTAAGAAATTGTGTTTTGTTGACACGTTTTAAAACACGTTTTGTGCACGTTCAAAAACACGTTTTTTGAGATGAAAAAAGCGCGTGTTTATTTCACGTTCGCAAGATTACACGTTTTTCGCGTATGTGAATAGTCGTCCTATATATCCTAGGTTGCAGGAATAATACCCAAGTACCTTAAAGGCCTATTGAATTCTTACAATCTTACTATAATATCTTATTCTTATTCGATCATAAGTCAAATCACTTTTTAATTATCTAAAAGCATTAAAATCTGCAGATTCTAAATTGGCACAGAAAAATATTTTAAAATATGACACTGATCTTTTTTTTTTTAGTTTATTTTTCAGGCTGTTGAAAAAAATTTCAAAATTTTATTGAGTAGGTTTATTCCAGCTTTAGATTAATAATTACCCAAGGCTACTGGGTGTCTTAGGAAATAAAGTAGAAATTTAAAAATGATTTCTTTTTCTGTGAAAATGTAAAAAAGTGTTGTAAGCATAGCTGAAATGTTAAGACATTGAAGACTTTTGTCAGTATTTGCAGTTTTTTGTGCCTGAAGTTTATTGATCATATATAAATCTAGATGGTGAGATGACAAAAAAATATTATCATTAATACATATGAATTATATCAAATAAAATTTCAAATTTTTTATCATTTTATAATGTTTTAAACAGTTCATAAGAAATTACATGAAGAAGGCATCGAAATTAATATACATTTGATGATGGAGATTTTAGTTTAATATGATTTTAAAAAGTAATACTTCTTCTCTTTGCTTTTTTTGATTTACTGTATTGTGATGATTACATGAGTACTTTTCCAATTCAAAACCTAGCTATAAAAATGTAATAATCCTTCTTTAATAATATACAAAAATGCTTTTATTTAATTTAATGAGTAATGTATTAAAACACAATTTTTTTTTGTAAAACTGATCTTGGTTTTTTAATTTGAAATTAAAGCATCAGACATTCAAAAATTAATTGTTTCACTCTTTAGTTTTAAAAATAGTAATTGAATTAATTAACTTATCACAGTAAAGGTAGTGTTTGATGATATGTACTGTGGCCACTAGGTGATGCTGCAGCACCACCAAGAAGCCTGCAAGTGATAAATTTATATCCAAAAACAGCTGTAATCGATGGAAAATTAAAATGCCTAAGGCAAGACATCAAAAGTAAATAAAAAATCAAGTGAAATAATATATAAATTTTAAAAAAGTACACACATACACACAAAATGTTGAAATCACTCAAAAATAAGTAAAATACAAATTACAAAAAAACAACAACAAGGAAACGCTATGAAATTTCAAACAGAAAAACTTTAACAGTAAATATGAAAAAAAATTAACAATGGTGGGAGATATAAAAACAGAATTTCATCAATATTTAGCTTTCAACATTTGCAAATATGCATATGTGATCAGATTCCAAAGCAGCGATTTATATAAACTAAAAATAACATTACGCAAGAGCTTCTAATTGTCTCCTAAAAATTTATCAAATTAATTATTCTCTGATTTGAAATTATGGCATATCATTTAAATTCATCAATAATTAAAAAAATATAAAGCAATAGGAACATTACACAAAAAATAATATTACCAATTTCCTTCCAGGCATTTGTAGTAGATACTTGGATGTTTGCAGCATAAAAATCCATTAAAAAGAACATTATTATTTTGATTTAGAGAAAAGATTGCAGCACACAGTGGTTATTTGGTGGTTTAAAAAATACTACAAAGATGGCAGAAATGAATATCAGGCTTCAGCAAACAATTTTACTTCCGCAAAAAATAGGCAAAAAGCAGGTTCAAATTTTTAGGCTTTCGATGCAAAATTATTTAGAGAAACATTCAAATTTTGAAGCTTATTAGAGCAAAATTATTTAGAGAAGTTTTTTTCAAACAGATTGCAGGATATTTAAATAATAACTGCACATTTTTAAAGAACACATTTTAACAGACTTAAATAGTAACAGCAAATTAAATACCAGTAGTTATTTGGTTTAAAAAAATACAACAAAGATGGCACAAATTAACAGTAGATTTCAATTATCAAACAATTATAGTTCTTCAAAAAATAGGCAAAAAGAAGGTTCAAATTTTTATCATTTTGATTTAAAAAAAGATTACCGAAAAGTTTTTACTGATATTTCAGCACAGGATTTTGAAATGTTGCCTGAAAGTTTGTGCATGTTTAAAGTTGTATTCATTTGCGTAAAAAAATCCATATTAACCCTGTCAAAAAATAAAAATAATCTCCACAACTTCTATTTCTAGCAGTACAATATAAATAGTATGTCATAATAAAACTAAGCAGATATTTCAAAAGACTAGTTCAGTTACATTTTGATTAAATTTGTCAGCTTTGGAAATTATATTTTTCATGTGAAAAGTCTATTACATCACATTTCATTTTGAAAGTACAAACTGTGACATGTATTATATTACGGTGTGATTATATTTGTCTTTTTAAATCTTTAATTGGTATATGTATATAGTAGATTTAATTCAGTATTTTCTTAAGAATCCTATATAACATACTTATATAATGAAATGTTTACATGACTATTTACCAGTTTCTCACTTTTGTGTGTAGATTAAATGTTAATTTTAAAAATAAATTTTGGGTATTTCGAGTGAAAATAAATGCAATCTTTGCAGCTCCATTGACATGAATCACCTTTGTTGAGCTAAGTTAAGAAGTTTAACAATAGAAAAAGATGATTTACAGCATAAAAATCCATTAGCTATCAAAAAATAAAATTAATTAAAAATCCATTAGCTTTTATAACACTTCTTTAAAATTATAAAATTTAGCTTTTTATTGTTAAACTTCTTAACTTAGCTTCAACAAAAGCGATTTCCAAGTGAATGGAAAATGGCACTGCAAAGATTGCATTTACTTTCATTCTAAATACCCAAAATTTGTTTTCAAAATTAACATTTAACCTACCCACAAAAGTTAGAAACTGGTAAATTGTCGCATAAACATTTCATTATATATGTATGCTATATGAGATTCTTATGAAATTACTGAATTAAATCCATACACATATACCAATTAAAGATTTAAAAAGAGAAATATAATCGCACCGTAATATATTACACATCACAATTTGTACTTCCAAAATGAAATGTGACATAATAGACTTTTCACATGAAAAATATAATTTCCAAAGCTGACAAATATAATCAAAATTTAACTGAATTAGACTTTTGAAATACCCTGCTTAGTTTTATTGTGACATATTATTTATTTTGTACTGCTAGAAATAGAGTTGCTGAGATTATTTTTAATTTTTGACAGGCTTAATATGGATTTTTTTATGCAGATGAATACAGCATTAAACATGCACAAACTTTCAGGCAACATTTCAAAATCCCATGCTGAAATATCTTTTCAGTAATCTTTTTTTACTCAAAATGATAAAAATTTGAACCTTCTTTTTGCCTATTTTTTGTGGAATAATAATTGTTTGCTGAAGCCTGCTGTTCATTTTTGCCAAATAACCACTGTGTGCTGCAATCTGTTTTCTAAATCAAAATAATGTTCTTTTTAATGGATTTTTATGCTGCAAATGTCCAATTGCCTACTACAAATGCCTGAAAGGAAATTGGTAATATTATTTTTGTGTAATGTTCCTATTGCTTTATATTTTTTTAATTATAGGTGAATTTAAATATGCCATAATTTCAAAGCAGAGAATAATTAATTTGATAAATTTTTGGGAAACAATTAGAAAATCTTGTGTAATGTTATTTTTAGTTTATATAAGTTGCTGCATTGGAATCTGGTTGCAGATGCATATTTGCAAATGTTGAAATCTAAGTATTGATGAAATTCTGTTTTTGTAACTTCTGCCATTGTTAATGTTTTTGACATTTACCATTAAAGTTTTTCTGTTTTTGTTGTAATTCAAATTTCATAGTGTTTTCTTTTTTTTTTTTTCGTAATTTGTATTTTAGAAGGATTTGATCAATCTAGACATTTTAATTTGTTGCTATTTTGGATAGAAATTCTTCATTGGGGAAGGGATAGTTTTGCATTTGACTTATTGTTGAATTTTGTAGCATTTTCTTGAGGTTTTTTTTTTTGTAATTTGTATTTTATTTATTTTTGAGCCATTTTAACATTTTGTGTGTGTGTGTGTTTTTAAAATTTACATATTATTTCCCTTGATTTTTTACTTACTTTTGATGACTTGCCTTAGGCATTTGAATTTGAATTTTCCATCGATTTCAGCCATTTTTGGATATAAATTTATCACTTGCAGGCTTCTTGGTGGTGCTGCAGCATCACCTAGCAGCCATAGTATGCATCACCGAACACTACCAGAAAGCAAATACAATGATAATAATACATCTAAACTACAAGATTGTATTTGAAGGACAGAAGAAAAAAATTGATGGTATTGTACTAACAACAAACAAAGTTTTAATATTTTGACAAGAATATCAACAATTATTTTGATTATATAAAAAAATAAAGTTGCATGTGGAAGCTATGGAAAAGATTTGTAGTGGAAAAACAGCAGGATACAGATTATATAAATTGTTTACATTCATAATATTTGTTTTATTATAGTGTTATAAAATTTTAATATTGGCAAATGATTGATTGAGAAGTAACTAATAGTTGAAAATGCTATAATAATTTATGTATTTTACTAATTTTATTTATTGTAATATATCTGTAGAATAATTGGTCATGTAATTTTATAAAAAATATGTTGTAAGGTGTCAATAAGGAATGGAAGTGGGTTGATGTATTAAATATTTTTTATTTACAACGGTTGTCTGTTTTAATTTTGTTTTAAATTGATTATATTAAATTATTTAGATTTGAATGAATGCAAAAAAATATCAATAAAACATTAAAGAAAATAATATTTTAATTTGTAAAGTGTAGATAGTTGAACTGAAATAAATTGAGTACTCGAAATCCTTTTGTACTAGTTATAATGCAGAGGGCAGGTTTCCAGTATTTCAATTTATTTCAGTTTCAACTATCTGCGCTTTACAAATTAAAATGTTATTTGCATACTTTATTACAAGTTACATCATTTGAAAAACTATTGCATAGTAAATCATAGGATTTCATGCTGTACATTTATAATTTAGACTCAGTGAGTTAATTGTGAAGATATTTAAAACTTCACGCTTTCAAACTTAAATACTTTCGACTGGCTTAGATATATAGAAAGAAAAGTAGAGAAAAGGGTAGCCACCCTTTTCTCATAAATTCTTTCTTGTGTGTTTATGGTTTGATTGTCATTTGGACAGCCATCACAACATCTGATTGGCTGTCAGATAAGCAAAGAGATTTCCAATATCTCAATTTATTTCATTAAAGAAAAAGTAGAAGAAACTGAAGAAATGTAAAGATATATCAAATGAATAGTGATTGGAAATTAATCTCTTACTTGTAGCATTAGAGAAAATACACAGCAAGTCTAAAACTCTAAAATGTCAACAGATGATTTGAAAAATGGTGCTTTAATAATTTGTATTCTTTCAATCTTCAGAAGAAAAACAGAAAAATTGGTGACAGTTTTTGATAATAATATAAATCATATATAATTTCAGACAGTTTTCAAATGATAGCTACAATTTCTTTTGTATCATTATAATTCAGATGTTTTAAAAAGGAAATCACTATATGTATTGCCACCACAGCAACTAGAGTAATCAATACGCAGAAGGTTGCCATAAAATCCCCATCTAGTGCCTACTTATGTGATGTTTATTGGCTTAATTCAGATGTTATTATTATTTTTAAATTGGTTTCATAATTTAACTTCAGTTACTTCAAAAACACTGTAACAGTGTTACTTACGAATTAAAAAAACATATGTATAATTTCCATTAGTAATTAAAACTAGTTGTTTGCTTTAAGCAAATCTTATTCTCTATTTATTTTTATAATAGAAAATATTCATTCAATATTGGGACCCTTAATTTCATAAAAAATGTATCTAAAATTGTTCATACCAATAAAAAGAAATAAATAATCGAATACCTTTATTGATTAGAAGTTTGTAATAAGTTTGAGACCTGGAAATGTCTGAACTGGAATTGGTCTGAGAACCTTACTCCAGAAAATAATACCGTACACAGCATAAATTTAACAATATAGTCACAATAATTATTTTAACCTGCATAACAAAGGGTTTCTCATTCCTCACACTAAAACAAAATTGCTTTCAAACATCAATTAATTGGAACTCTTAAATACATTCATGAGTAAATGCTACAAAAAACAACCAGAGGGTTATAGTACTGGAAAAGTAAACTTTCATATTGTATTGTTAGTTAGAGTGTTAACTTTAAATTCAATATTCAAGAATCTAAAAGACAGTCAAATTTCATGCCACTACTGTTACTGATCAGACCAGTAATACCCGAGGAAGAGGGGGAAATACCTTTTGAAACATTGTGCATATACTAACTTGTGTGCTATTAATAACAATTGAATGTATTTGGAATATGTAAATAAAGTTAAATTTTCCCAAAACATTCAATACTTATATTAGATATAATGGAAAAGACCAATATATAAATACAACTTTTATATTATATGATTCCATATTTTTATTTCAAAAATTTCAATACATGTTTTTTATAATAGCAATGGCCTAAAAAATGTGAACTTGAAAATTATAGCAAAGTAAAAGTTTTATTTTAAAGAAAAGAAATATATTTAAGTAAGAAGTAAACATAAATATATTTCGTACTTTTGGTGAGTAAATTTATTTACAAATTATTCATATTATGCAATACTTCTTGTTCTGTAGACAAGAGTGTGCATTTATTTAGCTTCTGTTTTGTCAATATACTTTTTAGTTAGTTTTTACCTATTTTAAGTTAGAGAAAGGTTTCTTTTTTTTTTCAATTAAAAATAATCATAATTTTTTTAATAATTTTTACACTTCCTAGTAGTGATGAGATTTTTCTTGCAGCCTGGCATAATTATGTGTTATTATTGCATTTGTGTACATCTTTTTTAGTTGTCCAGTTATGCCACCAAGGTAAAATCTTAAAAATCAATAGATATCAGATAATAGTGCTTAATACATCTCCATGGAATTGTAAATAGCACTTGATTGAGGTTGAGCAAAAACTAGCTTCTGGCATCTATCGCTTATTAATGCTTTCACTGCATGTTATAACTATGTTAAGAGAAAAATTTGCCACTGACATAGCATTGTATGAACCGTACAAATACCAATCATGTGATGTCTTATTAATTAAGCATTTTCTTTTAAAAATAAAAGACTAGATTTCAGTTCATGATCAAAATGATCAAAGAACTACATTGTTGTAATAGAACTCATTTACATTTTAAAAATAGTTTTTACAGTTATAACGTAGAGATCGCAAAAATATTGAAGCAATAATTTAAGGGTGTAAATACTTTATTAAGAATTCTTTAAAATTATGAGAAATGTCTGTTGTTAAATATAGTTACAATGTGTTGCAATGTGTTTCTAGTATAATTAATTATAATGTAAATACATGTATACATTTGTGGGCATTTAGTAATTAGTAAACTCACATACTTTGCTTAAAAAACTCACTTTAAAAGCATACATTCATTTTTATACAAATACTTCAGCAGAGAAATGCAGTATATTTAATTTTGGGTAAAATTTTCAATATATGCATATTTACAAAAACCTTGCACTTTAGGCAGTTATCTAATGTATATTTAAAAAAACTCTTATGTCTCAATCTATGTAGGTAACATAAAATGGCATTCTTATTTTAAATTATAGTGTTGAACATGTAAAAAAATAATCACTGCCAAATATTTTCACCAAGAAAAAGTAGAGTCTAGTTTTCTAAATAGAATTCAATTTAAGCAAAGTAAGCAAACCAAGTTTTAATCTCCAAAATCTGTGTATTTTTAGGTATTAATTTAGAAACAATCATTTATTAACATTCAGTTAAATAAGTATGTCTATTCGAAACTCAAAAAGGAAAAAAATAAAGATTGGAAAAAAGCTACTCTAGAAATCAGTTTTGTGATGACTATATCTTTAATGTTATACCATTTTACTACACAATCTATCTAGATCCACAAAAAAACAATTAAAATGAATGCCTTTTAATTTTTTCTTATCCGTGAAATTGAAAATAGCCAAATAAAAAATTAATTGTTTGCAATAAAATAAATGATTATATACTATCTGATCACTAATTAATAATATCACTGATTTTTTAACTAATAGTAATTATGTGAAATTAAAAGCTCTGATCTAAACTCCAAATATTTTAAATCAGAAAGCAAAGACAATGATCATAATACCCAAAATATTCCAAATTCTAATGAACATGTTTGAGAGAAAAAAATTGATGTAACTATTATCAATAAAAAAAACTAAGTTCTAGATAAATAATTAGCAAGTTACGTTTTGTTTTGTTTTTTTTTCATTTTTTTTTTCATGTGTCATAGCATCGGGAAGCGAACCGCTAACCCGGAAGCAAATTCGCTAACCCGGGACTACTGCTTGTAAGGCTGCTGTGCTGACCTCTCGACCACCAACGCTTGGCAGCAAGTTATGTTATATGTGTGTATGTTTCTATGAGTATTTCAATTATTGTGTATATTTTTAAAATTACAAATTTAATATACCCTTATTATTAAAGATATATTTTTTGTAACAATTTTTTTTTTTGATACAATTATTGTGTCATTTTTTTAATTTAAATATGTTTCAAAATATTTTTCTTTTAAAAAAACCTATCATTCAGGATGCTGGTTTGTATTTGAATGGTTTCTAATTAAAGGAAAACAATCACTCAATAATTTAGAAGGGACAAGTTCCAGTTAAACATTAGCGACCGTTTCTATGCCAGCAAGCATAAACAAATGATATACAATTTCCCACGATCCAATTTAAGAGTCATTCTATATACTTTTGACATTTAATTGGTGTAATGCATTTTTGCAGTAGAATAAAATTTCAAAATGTAATATACATTTAAAGAAAAATGTTTAATGTAAGTTACATCATGGGAAGCTAAGCAGACTCTAAAAGATGATTTTGTCTTTTGAGAGATGATCTACTTTAACAACTAAGAGGGAAATTTATTTAACTGTGCTCTAAAAGTTATAAAAATGCTTGCTATGTGAATGAACATACAAATGCATGCATCTATTTATGTTAAAAATAATTTGCCAAGGATTATTACCAAATAACAATTTGATCATTTTAAAGGATAAAACAATGCTTGTTATTTGGCATCAACGAAAATACAAATATTGTTATAACCTACTGTAATGGGTGATATGTAGTTAATTATGGTTGCCCACTTGGTCTTCATGGAAGGGCATTACACGTGATAAGGCAAGTCAGTTAATTGATGATTTATCTCAGTTTTAGGAAGTGGTCTCATGATGATTAATGATTGAGTGGGGTGGGATTCACACTTGCACAACTTCCCTTAATTCACCTCTCTATGTCACAGAGTTCAAACTCAGGGAGAATGTACATGTATTCTATTTCAAGGTATTGTAATGGGCACATACGTATGTTACATTGTTTTTTTATTAGTAAACATGAAAAGAATAAAAGTTCGCAAATAAAACTGTCTTTTTAAGAATTAAAAATTGAAATTAAAAAAATCATCTTAAACTCGTATAGATATAAAATCGCACAGATAAAAAAAAAATTATTAAAATAAAACTTTATTAAAAATAGAAAAGGTATTTTAAAAACAAAAACTTAAAAAGATTTAGAGATAAAAATATATCTTTAATTTTGGAAAACACATTAATTAATCAGAAATGGAAATGATTGTTTTAATTAGCTATTAAAAGAGGACAGTGGTGTTATGTGTTAGTGCAGATTTGAAGGAGAAGGGATTGAAAAGACACACTCTTCAATCCCTTCAGTTTTGCTAAAAAAAGAAAGAGAAATGACATCGTTTTCTACATTAAGGACCGGATGAATAAAAAACAACGGCTAACTGGATACAAATATCTTCGGTATGGCGTGGGAATGCCCGTTCAAAATTACCAACAACGGCAAGCAACTGTAAAGGATAAAGCTGGACGTTTTAAAAATTGTAAGAACTTTATATTCATTTGAAAACAATAAAAACTCTAAATTCTAAACCTTTTAGTAAATAATACAAATAGAATTCTATCTGACCAACGTAAATTAATGTTAATAATGTTATTTGATGTATTTTTTATTTATTTAAAATCATTTCCATTTTTTTTTTTTGTTCTTTTAAGTTTTTAATATGATTTTTGTTTTTCGTTAGACTAAATTACATAAATGTTAAACTTAAGTCGGGCGTGAATGGCTATATAGATTTGTAAAGTTATATTAGGGAAGGGTAAATCTTAGGTTATTTGTTTCATAGTTGAATTAGGTCAATGGATTGGATATATTGATGTAGTTAGTAGATGTAGTATGAGATCCGCTAAGGGCAGGATTGCATATATATGCCACACACCTTCTGTTTGCCTATGGATGGGTTTGTAAGTTGGCAAAGAACTGCAATCCATTCCTATGGAGTTTTTTGTTTATTGTTCTACTCGCCAATAGATGTAGCATTCCTGCTGGTGGAGAGATGATGTCTTCTCTAACTCCACTTACTGTTCAGATGTATATTCCTGACAGTATAGTATTTTGTGTTGTCGTATTTTCATGCTACATTGAATACATAAATGTATCAGATGGATTGATGCCGGTTTGACTGCGAACTTTTTGCCTAAGGTTAAATCAGGGAAAAATATTTTCTTTTCAAATGCAGATCTATGTAGTTTATTCATACTCGACACCCTAAATAAAAATGCATTAAATTTAAGTTGGGTTTAGACGTTTGCATGGGTTCGTTACCGGTTGATTATGTTTTTGGTTTTCATATTTGATCAAAATATATAGACATTCGGTAAATACTGATACCTTACGGTGAGTATCTAAGATGTATTTATGTCGGATGTCTTTTAAGTTATTGGTGTCAATGTGGTGTCTTATGATGAACACCATTGGGTTTCTTGTATTCCCTATGCAATTGACGGTATCAATGATTTTGTATTTTGATCATTTATGTTTATTTTGAAATGTTTTTTGACCGTGTAATTTATGTAACCGATCTATACTCAACATTAAAAACACATTTTATAAACCCATCTGTGCGAACTTATAAAAAATTAAAATGTAAACTTATAATATTATAAAAATTAAAATGTAAATTTAAATTCTAAAATCAAGTTAAAATCCAAAGTAAAAGTTATTCTAAAATAATGCTAAATTTTATATATGTGAGTAAATAAATGTTTGTGTGTTAATTACTGGCAGTAGCTTATTTTATTCTTTTTTTATATATTCTTAGATAAGAATTTATTATGAAATTTAAATCTCTGCTACTCCCTGAGCTAGTGACAATGGGCTAACGACCAGAATCAAAATTTATAAAAAAAAAAAATTTTTTTTGACTTACGTATCTGCCTACTTTTTCAATTTTTCTAGGTTCAAATTCCTAGATGGCGCCCTGTAGTGCAGATGATGTTAAGCTAACATTCTCCGGATTGTTATAGTATGATTATTCTTTATCTGATATGTACATTGGATATGCATACAATGTGATTAATTGTGAAATAGAAAAATCAAACAACAAGCAACTAATTTGATTTAATATTTAACAAATTGATTTTTATGATGATCACTATTCATAATTCTTTATAACAAAGTGATGTATGTACTTAACATTTAATGATTATATAAGCATGACCATCCATTGTTTGTGTTCATTAACCATTTATTAACCCATAATCCCTATGAAGGATGGTCATTCCCATTTTAATTTAACAAACTTGAATTTACATTGATGACAATTTTGAAAGTATATTTTAACAATTAACTCTTGGATGATTAAAATTCCATGAAATCATTTGGTCATTAATTTCTACTCTGCCTGTCTATATTTATTGATCTGTTGAGAGTTGCTTATGGATCCTGAGTTCCCTACTATTCTGGCATTATATAGATCTATGATAGGACAGACCAATTATTCAAGGGTTAGTCATACATTCCAAATAACAAATAATTAATAATTAAGTTAATTAAACACAAAAATTGAACAAAAAAATATTGTATCTGTCAAACTGTGAGCACTTAACATTGAATAAGATTAATGTCTCACCCTTTAAGTCAGTAGACTAATGTACCAATTTGCAAGCAAGTTGGGAGTGTGCTCTTAAATTTTATTATTAAATGAAAAACAAAAAAGTAGAATTGACAGATCCCCTCCCTCTAGAATAATTGGAGGTTGGATGGATTGACTCTCTGTTTCAAAAGAAACCAATTTAAACAATCAAAATAATAAAATATATAAATATAGTTTGAGGTGTTAATCCAGTGTATTATAGCTATAGTTCAAAGTATTGTAATCCACATTGTCAAACGTGAGTATCCTTGCTCTTAGGAAAGTTCCTTTACATGAACTGAATGGTAGTCTATCGGATAGTTTTGGGTTACCATCTGGGTCATGTTGGTGACTCAAGACCCTTTTATAAAATGTCCTATGCTGAGGTCATTTTTTTCTTGATTGTAGTGTGTTGTAAATCTTTTACTATCATGATCATCATGATGTTAATTTGAAATGATGTTATCTGGAATCATGTTTTTATGACAAGCCACTTTATCCCACAGTGTTTTATTTCTTAGCCACACATGCTTTATTTTTTTCTAGCTTATAACTCAACTTAAAAATATAAGCTGGTACTTTTTCATTGCATTGGACAAGCCACTTGATGGCATTGTTTTTCTGCAAAACAGCAGAATTACGTTGTTTACAAGGCCTCAAACCAACTTGAATTTGATATTGTTTTTTTCTATAAATAAACACATAAACTAAAAAAATAACTAGTTTTTTTCCTTCATTTGTTTGAGTATCAATTTTTGATTAAATATCTGTTTATTAGTTGTTTTGTTTTTATTCTTATTTGTTGTACACGTATGTGGGTGTATATAAAAAGCTGGATTAACTTTAAAACCTATGGAATGGAATGTGTACAGTTTCCGATCAAATTTTCGGCATTTCAAATAATATATAAAAAGTAGTACATGTTAGGCTTAGGTTTTCACTTCATTGAATCACAAACTAAATATAACAGTAATGTTTTCATTTTACTTTCTTCCACTCCAAAACAAAAAAAAATGTAAGGTCACAGGAAGCCTCTCCCAAAAGAAACTAGAAAGCGTAATGTTTGAATGTCTTTCTCTTTTTCATTTCTTAAATTAAAAAAAAAAAAATAACAGCAAATAAAAACCAAATGAAAAAGTCAATCAAAGGAGGTGTGTTAATGTTTTTAATTGTATTAAATGTTAGGTTTTTTTTTAAAAAAAAAAAAAAGAACAACAAATGCACGAAATCCAAATTTTTAAAAAACAACACATAAAAACGAAATAAAAAAGTCAATCAAATGAGGTTTTGAAATGCAGTATTTCAAACAATAAATAAAAAGTAGTAAATGTTAGGCGTAGATTTTTACTTCATTAAATCACCAACTCCAAATGCAGAAAGGAAATCCTGCCCCCCCCCCCTTTCCAAAAGAAACTAGAGAGCATAATGATTTAATTTTCTTTCTCTTTTTCATTTCTTAAATTAAAAAAAAAAAGTAGCAGCAAATAAAAAACAAATGAAAAAGTCAATCAAAGGAAGTGTGTTAATGCTTTTAATTGCATTAAATCTTAGGTTTTTTTTTTTTTTTTAAAAAAAAAGAACAACAAATGTACGAAATCCGTCAAGCGTTGTTAGCCGAGAGGTAATCGCATCCGCCTTGCAAGCAAGTAGTTGGTTGCAGACGGTTGTGAGTTCGCGTCCCGGTCGATGCTATGACATATGAGAAGAAAAAAATGTACGAAATCCAAAAAATAACACATAAAAAGTAAATAAAAAAGGCTTTGAAATAAATAAATATATTGATAAAATATGTCAAACAAAAATACACACCAGCCCGGAACGTGATGTACTGCAGCTTCTCCTTAAACGAAGTCAAGAATCTCTCAGCAATTATGCCCAGAGAAACCTGTTAGCCACTTCATTTTCATTTTAATTTTGCATTTTGCTTTCACTGTTAACGTCACTTTGATCTTTTTATAATTTTATGCTGGATTAATAGCAATAATAATAAAAAACAATTTAACATTAATGATTTCTTTCATTTTTTTGAGATTTTTACTTGCTTCCATTTAAAGATTTGGTATATATATATAAACTAGTATTGTCAATAATATAATTTTAACTGACAATTTTACACATATTAACTTATAATCAATATGCTTTGGATTGTGTTGGTCGATTTAATCTTTAAACAAAGCAAAACTCTCCATACAGTAGTGCCATCTTGTGACAACAAGAGCAATCAATGGATGCCAAAGGCTTATGCATAAAATCCCTATCTAGTGCTTACTCATCCAACATCCCTGGATCAGTCTCTGGCTTGTGGCCTTCGTCAGTGAGGAGCCTTGGATCTGAGAGCACTGCACCTAGATCTTAGGATCTAATGCAACCCTCCAGCAGCCACCTTTTAACTCTACTTAACTACAAAACCATGAGAATGAAATTGAAAACACAATATTTTCAATCTAAGCTCTATAGCTTATATAGTCATATGGGTCTGAACTCAATTCTGGCATCCATTGATTGCCCTTGTTGGCACAAGATGGCACTACTGTATGGAGAGTTTTGCTTTGTTTAATAACAATTGTGCTAGTATGAGATAGTGATCATGTGATGTTTAGAAATGTAATCTTTATAATGTTTGTGTGAATGGTGATTTTTGTGTGCTCAGTTTAATGTATCCTCACACTACTATGGATTATTCATTTTAATAAACTGAATACTTTAAAAGAAAAAACTCTTTTTGGAAATATCATTTTATGGATTTTCTTAATGAAATTTCTTCATGTGAACTTAATAAAAAGTAACTTAAAAATTGTGCAACTCTTTTGGTATAAACATTAATTAGTACCTTATACCATTTGATAAAACAGGTTATGTTTATTTATATAATTTTGTATTATTATTAATTAAGTTATTTAATGTATATATGTGATTATAAATAATGAGCATTCCAATAGATTATATATATATATGACAAATTTTGTGGGATCATCAGTGTTAAAAAAAATTTTAATAATGTACCAACATTTTGACTTGATCACACAAGTCATCGACTGGGTGATAATTGGTAGACAGTTGTAGAGGCGCTACAATCACCGATTTAAAAAAAAACGTTAAAACTCCACCAACAATAAAAATATTAAATTAAAATGTTTTTAAAAAAATATTTCCAAATAGGAGGGAGTTTGCCTGTATCATCTTGCTTATTAATACAACCTGGTCTTTTTAGTATCTTAATGGCTTCTCTGATTTTACACTGGTAGACATTATCACATCTGGATATGATCCTGGTACTAGAAAAATCAATTTTATAACCTGAATCTATTTATGGAGTGCTGATAACGAGTGTTGTTTAACTGCATTAGCATGTTCGTCTCTCCTAACACTGATGTGACTGTTGCTGATACTTATGTAAGAAGCAATGATCACACGAATTTCATAAATACCAAGAGGGATAGAGTCCTTAGGGCTTGGGTATTATGCTACTGATTTTTTAATGAGTAGAAAATGCTGTATTTACAGTATAGCATTTTAATATATGTCTAATACTGTCTGTGTGTGTGTGTGCTATTGATAAGTTTTTTTTTTCCAAATCAAGTGATTGTAGTGCCTCTACAACCATCTTTCTACTATTTATCACCTAGATGGCTTGTGTGATCATGTTGAAATGTTGGTAGTTAATATTAAAAAAAATTTTAATACGGATAAACTTGCAAAATGTCATATGTGCAACCCATGAAAATCTATATATATAATTAAAGAAATCTTAGTAACAAATGTAAATATACATGATCTAATAACATTAAAATAAATGTACATGATAAATGTACATAATCTAATAACGTGAAAGGCTCCTTTGCTGCAAATCGAAAGATTTCGCATTGTTTATTTATATATATCTAGGGAATGAAATGTGGTGTTTTAAGTTTTACACTCTTAGTTTGGAATAAGTAGAGAAGGTGGTCCCATCTTTTTCTCATATTCTGGCTTGTGTTCTTGAATTGAGTTCCAAGTACATCTGATTGACTGTCACATAAGCATTTTTAAAGCACTTCTGTCAAATAAATCTTAATTCTAAAATAAAGATTTAAGTAATTACAATTATAATAAATTGATTATCCCATTGGTGATAAATGATCATTAAAGGAACTAAAGCAAATTAGCATTCCCTTTGTATATTAAACATATATATTTATTGAAAATAAAACATTTTCCTTGCAGTTAAAAAAAGTGTAATATCTTAGCTTCACTTTATGATCAAAACAGTTAATTAGTTCTATTAAATTGGTATCAAATCATTTGATTTGGTATTAATTTTGATGAAATATTTGTATTTTTTTAATGCAGCTACAAAATAAAAAGTTAAACATTACTTGTATGTATGGGTTTTTTGTATCAAAGTGTAAATTTTATTTTAATTTTAAAGGAAGCACTTGAAATATTTCATAAACAATTAAACTGTATCCATTCTTGAAAATATAGGAAGTTATTCATGTAGTTAGTTGTCTATATAAGTGCTATTTATGCTTAAAATTTTCTGTAATTTGTTAATAAGTTAATTCTGGTTTGGAATATTTTTTTTAGCATACGACAGGTATGGCGAGAACTTTTGACTTGAAAAACAAAAATAAAATGTTTACTTTCACTATATTCTATATGCATTTAAAAATCTAGAAATATTCTTTATACAATATATACAAGCACTTTAAAACGCTGGGTGAAACTGTTAGTGGTAACAAAAACAAAGTAAATTAAGCCATGCCTAGTACTTGGTTTCTTCCCTTCATATTCATGGCCAAAATAATTTTAATCATTGCTGACATTGATAAATGGTAATTTATGTAAATGCATATGCAAATTAACTTGTCCATTTTCTTGAAATAGCAAAACCCATGTCACGTCTAACGCTTCTTTAAACAATTATATATCAAAGTTAAAGTTTCCAAATTTTTGATAAAGCAGCTTCAGATGATCCAGATTAAACACTATTTTCAAATAGTTTAATTGCCCAGACGTTCAAGAGCACAATAGAAGGCTTAAAGCTGGACACGATTATCAAAGTGAGCTTGTCTCCCACTATACAAAAATATCAATCATTCCCCAAAAGTAATCATTATTCATTTTATTTACAATGTTTTAAAAATGTTGGGTCAGTGCAAGTTGTATGATTTATAAGTGTTAATTAAGTACCCTAATAATATTTTTCATTTGCATTACTAATAGAAAAGTATAATGTATCTAAAATGCATGTTCTACAGGTTATAAATAGATTGAGCAGTCTTTATTCTGCAATACTAAGCAATAATAGCAACTCAACAGTTGTTGCATTTACTAATTAATAATCTCATTTACTAATTCTCCCTTTTAGGTTACATCAAAACAATTCTAATATACTTGATAAATTATAATCATATATAACACAAATATACCATCACTTTCTTTTAAAATATGTTCTACAATAATATCAAAATAAAAATCTTTCTTTTCAAAAACTATTTTTATATCAACACTGAACATATATATATTACACAACGTTTCAACTGATTTTATAACCAGTCATTGTCAAGGATCTGCAACAACGAAATACATATTTATAAATAAACTTCAATTACATAAATACCTTTATCTTACATTAACATAAACAGATTTATAATTAAATAATGTAAAAGTGTAATGAAAAATAGCAGTGGGAGAGAGACGTAAGTAAAATATAATTATGTATGTTTTAATGTTTGTTACTGTTTATGTTAATATAAATTGAAGATATTTATGTAATTGAAGTTTATTTATAAATAGTTGTTGCAGATCCTTTACAATGACTGTATGGACATAAAAACAGTTGAAACGTTGAAGTTGTGTAATATAAATATATATATGTTCAGTATTAATATAAAAAAAAGTTTTTGAAAAGAAAAATGATTTTTATTATAAATTAATGTAATTTATTGATTATATTGCCGATTTTATTTTGTAAATCAATTTATTTTTAAAAAAGATAATGTAATGCTTCCTAATATATTGAATGAAACTAATCAGAAATATAAAAAAATTACATTTGTTTTTTAAATATATCTTCTAGAAATAAAAAATATTTCAATTTGAATTTTCGCATACTAACTGAGTGAACATTTAAATATTCCCTTTATAAAATTTACAAAGACATTTGAATTTATATGAAAACATTTATTAAAATAGACATATAACATCGATAACTAAAAGAAGCATTAAAAATTACAAATAAATAAATATTAAAGTTATAGGATTTTTGCAGATTATATATTCTTATACGCCATGGAATGTGGAATGTATTTCTTCAAAGAATTATTAAACACGGCTATGGAATCACTTTGCATCAATTCAAACCTATATAAAAGAAAAAAAAAATTATAATATAATCAATATGTAAATTTAGAAGGGACTTGAACGACTTATGTAATCATATGTACAATAAGGTAGAGTGCATAACTGAAGGAAGCTTAAGTCTGACAAGTCCCTTCTAATTACATTTAGTAGTCAATATAATTATAATTTTTTATGTACATGTATAATTTACCAAAACATTTTAAAATGTTTTTAGTTCTGCATTTTTTCTTTCAACTGATCAATAAAAAGTGGTTTTATATATTTTATATACATGCCATTTTATATATGTCTAAACACAAAATTAAATTGCAAACTATTCATAATTTAATGTTCTATATTACAAACAAGTGGAAAACATTTAAATACATAAAATTTTAAAATAGCACAATTTTTTTTATATAACATTCAGTATACACATGACCAATACATGTGAAAAGGATAAATGATTTCAATATGTATTTTATGCTATACTACTACTCGTCAGTTGGTCCATATCTTCCACCCACGTGTTCAGTTTATATTAAAATAGCAAATATATTGTACTTTAAATTAATTGGATGCTTATAATGAAAAACGCAACCTGGATAATCATTACAACTGCCTACATAGCTGTTTGTATATAAATTAAATGTCATTAGATCAAAGATCAGAGAAAATAGATTCTTGTTAAACTAAATTGATAAGGCAATGGTAAATAAAATTAGTTCACATTAATAAATGGGTTGACAGAAAGTTAAGTTAAATTAAACAAAATGAATTCTCTAAAAAATTAATAGTTGATAAAATTTACCTTAAATTCCATTAGGAAGCGATTTGATTTAAATTGCCTTCAATATGTACATTCCCGTCTTTCTTCCCCGCTTCCTCCTAAAGAGTATAAAAACAATTGTAAAACTAATTTATATCACAGCATAAGTACAAAGGATTAATGCATTTTCATTATTGTTTATTAATAAAAAATGGATTGATAAGAGTACTACTATTTGAGAAGAACCAGGTATATCTTAGCTGCTGCTTTTAGTCGCGATTTTCATAGAAAAAAAAACTGATTTCACAAAACTATGCTGTTGAGAATAAAGATAAAAACAAATGTTAAAAGGAAAATAGATAAAAATAATTTTTATATTTCTCCATTTAATTTAATTTTTTATTTTATTTTATCCCTTATAAATGACAATTTTTTTCCTTTAATTTTTGTTACATCATAATCGTAAACATAATGTAATGTACTCCCTCATACAATGTTTATCTCTTAAATTTGAACCCAGTACTTTTCTTTTTTTTTTTTGACATACAGAAAATCATGTTATGATGAAACAAGTCTAATTCTATGCAAGCAGTGTTACGTTAACATTCATAAACCTTAGTCTTATTAAAGTAACAATAATGAGAACCAGATTAATATTGGCAAAGCTGTGAGACCATATTTTCAAGAATGCAGTTTTCAAATGGTATGCAAAGAAAAGTTGGATGATTGCAGTCTTTTGATTTCTGTGCTCATCGCTATGCAAGTACATATAAAAGAACATTTCTTTTTGAAGTGGATTAATTTCTACAAGCGATTGTTTTTATATTGTAAATTGTTTCAAACTAGTAGACTGATGAGGGTAAAAAATGAGTACTATTTAAAAATTTTCAAAACTGATATATACTTTTCATATGTCAAAGCGTCAGCCGGGAAGCAAATCCGAGACAACTGCTTGTAAGGTTGGCTGTGCTAACCACGCGGCCACCAACGCTTGACAACTGATATTTTAAGAATGTAAAAATAGACATTGAAACAAGATTAACAATGTTTTGTTTAACTAAAGGTATTTTCATCACGTTTCGTGTAGGCTCATGTATCACAAATCATTTTCACTTCCAGTGCCTAAACATTGTGATCACTAAACCAAAGTTTTCCACTTTTATTGTTCAAGTGTTCATAAGATATAAGTATACAAACTGGCATAATTTTTTTTTGCTGCAGATATGAGCAATACAGGAAGTCAAATGGGAATTAGGAGAAACTTCAGTTCCTTGATTTATAAACAGTAATGCGTTTTATGATTATTTTTACAGAAAAATAAACAGGTTATCGTCTAATGAAAATGTATTCAATTGAATTTTTTTAATTGATAAAACAAAATGTTTTTAGATCAATCTTAAAAAAATAATCTTATTTCAATTATTGTAATTCTAGCAAGATTATGATAAGTAGAATAAAATTCTTTATAAATGTTTGCTCAGTAGTAAATTGCTAGATATGTTAATTAGTACTAGACTTTTATGTAAATATTCACTAAAGTAATCACCATCAATTTGTACTCATTTTCATTTATATACTTATTTACTGTAACCATAAATTATTTTGGTAGCTACTTATAACATTATAGGATAGTTACCTTATTAAAGGTATCATTCAAATCCAAAAGTGATATTCAATAGCAACATTCTTGCTTAAAAGATACAGTACAAATTGTATTCATTGTAGTATACATTACAATATACAACATTTATTATTTACTTAAAAATACAATCAATGTTCAGTACAATATTATTTAATTTTTATCAAATACTTCAAAGTAAAGATTTAATTATTGAGTACAAATGAAGTTTTATTCAGGATAATCAATATTTTGATATACAAATGTATTATTAAATTTTAATATGTACATTAGTAAATATGTACAGCAGTTACAAACCATTTGTGGATTAAAATTTTTATGAATGGTTCATTACTTGTAAAAAAATGATTTCATAATCATAGGTTGTTAAATGTACATGTTTAAATTTGCTGCACTGTACTTTTGACCAGAGTTAATTTATTTCAGATATGTCAAAGCCTATGTCAACATTATTGCAAATGTAATAAAGCCCACACTTTTAAAAAAAGGCATATATAATGTACTATTATTGCAATAATTAACTTTAAATTGTGTACATTAGCTAAAATATTCAGTCTATTTTTGAATCAAGTTCAGTTAAACCAAAACTGCTATCATATAAAATATTTTTAATAAAAAGTGGGGGGGGGAAGAATTGATTTCATTATTTATACAACTAATAATCAACATGATAGTATAAATCTAAATTAAAAATAACATCTATTCTATTTGCAATTTTAAATCATTTTGTAATGTTTCAGATATCCAAGTTAATGGTGGGCATTATGCAAAATATAAAACATGTAATGCAGATTTTATTCAGAATGAACTTAAAATAAATTTATCACAATATTAATTTAAAATTTAACATTACATATATTAGCCAAAATATTCAGACAAAACCTTTTTGAATGATAAAATTTCAATTAAATCAAATTATATAAATGTATTATTGGTAAAAAAAAAAAATTGGGATTTCCCATCATTATGCAATTACCAAATTTTATATGATGAAAATGCTATACAAATAAATTGGAACATTTATTTAAATAACCCATATTCTTGCCATCACACTGTACACCTTAAAATTTATTTAAAAAAGACTACAGTGCTTAAAAAATAACACAGCTAGTATCAAGCATTGTGAGCAGGTCATTGCAGCAGCCTTGCAAGCAAGTAGTTGGTTGCAGATGGTTGTGGGTTCGCCTCCCGGACGATGCTATGACATATGGAAAAAAAAATAACATCTAGTGTATTGTTATATAAGTGCTGATTTTTTAGATTACATTTGAATGTACTGTAAAAATGCCTTTAATATTGAATAAAATATAGAAACACTACATATTTTTTAATGTCAGATTTTTATTTAAAAAGTTAATTTGACAACTTTGGTAATGATTTATTTTAATGTAGCTCCACAAATTTTTTCCATCGAAGCAAGATTAATTCATTAAGAATTTTTACTCATTCTAAATAAATTTTTGAACAGTGAAATTTCTTATAATCTTTATAGTAATATTTAGATCATACATATACTGTAAAATTAACTATACATGTCATATTTCCAGCTTAAGTTAATAGAAACTTATATTTTTAATTGTGAGTTGTGCACAGAAATATATACAATATTTTTAGGCTAAAATGATCCGTTCAGCTAAATAAACAATAACATCAGAAAAAAGCATATTTTTGCCAAACTATTATTTGGACCTGAATGATCCATCATTCCCAATGACTATCATAATTATTCACTTATTCATGCCTTACTTCACAGAGCAATCATTTGACTTCTTCGATGTCGTTTATGTTGTTGTAAATACTATTGTGTAAAAATTATCAAATACATATTTATAAGAGAATTTCGAATAAAATCAAATATTCTAGAGTTTGAAGTCTTTATCTCGGACAATAATCTTAGTATTTAAATATTTCTTTACATTATATTTGTACAAATTATACGCTAAATTATAAACTTGTTTTATGCAATATGTTACCGGTATAAAATATGAAATTATTTTTATTTTCTTTTTACTTTTAAAATGTGTTGCGATCGACTTGTCATAGGCGTATTCTAAGTGGAGGGAGGTGTGAAATATACCATTTTTATATATCTACCTAGTAACAAATAAAAGCATTGGTGGCCTAGCGGTTGATGTAGTTACCTTCCAGGCGGCCGGCCCGGGTTCGCTTCCCGGTCAACGCTTTGACATAAAAGAAAAATATTTAACGGGCGAAAAAACTTATGTCCGGTGGAATTTACAATATTTATTAATTCAAATTAGCTACATTAAGTCAAGATTAGGAATATTTTCTTCAATAATGATACACAACTTAGTGGACTTCACCTATCTAGAATTGAAAAAAAAAATTAAAAAATATAACAAATTTAAAATCTTGACTTAATTTGTTTCACCCATTACCCGATGGCTCTTTGGCCTCGCGATCGACTAAAAGTGGCTTTGCGATCGACTTCGCCACCTATAGAAGGTCTATCAGTAGGCATTTTCAAGAATGCAAATTTTTCGGAAAGATATAAAAAATGCATTTAGCTAAGTTACCTGGGAAAATATAATGCAGTTAAAAAGTTAGGGATTTTTTCCTATTCTATCAGAAAATATGAGAACGAAAGAAATGTGTGCGAATACGTTAAATTTCTGATCTTACGTTAGTTACCTTAATTTCAAATACATTTAAAAAAAAAATTTCAAATACATCACGATTACTAGTTTTTTACAGACAAGCTCTCTGGCGCTAAAACATACTAACAAGTTCACAAGCGATGGTGGTTGCGAAATGCTGAATTTTAAATAAACATCGAACAAATCAGGAAGAGCTGCAAATCATGTATTTTAAGATTCTATGGTTTATTAATTAAACTAAAAATGTGCACATAAATTTACTAACAATTTAAACACGTGCAAGTTTGGTTGTCGTTCTTTTGCGACATGAAATGGCCTCCCAGAGTTTTTTTTTTTGCATTTTATAGAAAGGCTCTGAAAGGTATGGAAATATAAGCATTTCATATGAAGACTTCCTACTTTTAACATATAAAATTCCTAGGCATTCTATACAATACTGGTTTTCGGCAATAAGTATTTCCTATTTTTCAAGTTATTTGAAGCAAAGTCTCATTTGGATTATACTCAACATAAGACATTAGGTATTCAGAAAGATTTGAAAAGTTAATTATAAGTTTTAAACAAACTAAGCTTAACAATTGCAGGCTAAAATATTAAGAGTGAAGATCGTGTTGGATTTGGATACATTACTTGGAAATAATTTGTATATACGTTAGAATTTATAAAAATATTTGAAACAAATAAAATTAATATTTACTTAAAATTTATAAAAATGAAATACTGTACCTTATGAGCATTGCTTGATGCTTCGGCATGCATTCTGGGATGATGTCCATGTATTTCTTTATTATAATTATGGCCTCCTCCCGAACAGGCCAAAACTACACTCAAGTGTAAACATAAAAAAAGCACAAAATAGATGTTCATCTTGGAGCCAGTTAAAAGTACAAATGACTTAACTAAATGTAATATAGCGCAATTGGCTACCCTTATATTTAAAGGTTTTGTTTCACACGTGACTAATTAACTGGAGATAAGATGGCCCATGGGTTTAGTGGCCATTCCAACATGACGTCACTCTCTCTAGTAGTAAAAGACCCATCATATTATAATTTTTTTGCTTATTTCGGTAATCTGTAAATCTATACTCATTTAATCAATCCAGATTAAGCATTTATTCATAGTTATTTAGCTTGATTTTCTATGGGACAATTGTCTAAAATAAATTCTAATTAAGTGTCCTTATGATCTTAAAGATTCATCCAGAGTGAAGTCACAAGTCATTTTATATGTATGTGAGAATAGGGATTAGAAAAACAATAATGCACAAAACCATATTTCACCTCTTTTTTTCATTTTAAGGATAATAAATTATTAATTATCGAAAAAGAGAAAATATTTTCTGAATTCTATTTTAAATTAAGACTTAATAATTATTTGCGTTTAAATTTTTATTTTAGATTTTTAAATAACGAACAAATCACAAATGTATATTTGTGGAATATAAAAGTATACATTATTGTAAAATAAAATTAATCTTTATAAATTCATATGCAATAAAAAGAATTATTATTAAGTAAAAATCACGAGAATAAAATACATTATTTGATAATAATTATAGCGCGGGGAAATTTGTATGTGTATCTAGCATACAATTGTTTTACATTAATAATTCTATTCTTTTATTAAGAAGAAGAAAATCCTGTTTTTCCCCCAAAAATCAAGAATAGGACCGCGTCGATGTCATTTCTTGAATAATTAACTTGTTAATATTGTACGTATAAAGTAGACTTTTTAAATTATAAAGTTCTCTATTAAAATACAGAAATTTTTACACTTACATAATTATGAAACTATAAACGCTAACAATTATTATTTGACTATGAAATTATTAAACTTCTTATGTACACGTCAATTTTAAAGATGAGATGTATCATTTAATTACAATAGAATTTAGCACAAATTTAGATTTGAAAGCACCTCTAACAAACAAGCTATCTAAAGACTTCATCATCATATATCGATCATCTCCGAATACAAACAGACATCAATAATACCAAGAATATAATCACACCAGAGCTCACTCCTCAGGTCGTATACAAAATGACTGCCTGTCAGGCCGCAAATTATGGCGAGACTAGGACTAACATTGCCAACAGAGTGGCTCAGCACAAATACCTATACAATAAAACCAACAGGAAGGCAATTCCATCTTTCTTAAACATGAAAGAACAACAGGCCATAAATTCGAACCCATATCTGCCAACATCGTTTGCTCAGAAAGACACGATGCAAAACGCAAGATTAGAAAAGCGTTTCTTATAACAAGCAATCCTAAGTCTATTAATAGAAGAGAAGCCTGCTTTGCCCTGTCCCGAAAATGGCAGTTATAAATTATTTGCATCACTTTGCATAAATTTTCTTTTCTACATCGCAGTTTTAACAACAGCAGCTATGACTAAGAGAACAAGAAGTCTCTTGTCAGCGCTTAGCGAACATAAATTAATAGTTTTATATTTAAAGTAAATTAATATTTTGCTTTTAATTATATATACTTACTAGCTTAATTATCTGTGCATACAGCGTATATATATATATAATAGCTTATAAATTTTTTACGTAAAATACACTATTTTTTAAAGTCTAATGATTTGACTACCCTAGGCTCTTATGCTATAAATATTCATAATAGATAATCGATTTTATAAATGTACAAATAAAATATAATGCAACCATTTCTATAATTTATAGTAGAACATCTGTGTGTGCATATATATATATATATTAGTGATAAATTCACACACAAAAAAAATTAGTACGTTGTTTTACTGCAACAACATAATGTAATTTCTGCTCGTTACGTATATGAAGAATTGCCGGTGATGGTGCACTTGTCTTTTGAATAACCATGAAGCTAAACATGTTTCAAAATGACAAATAAGCCATACATTCAACATATAAACATTTTAGATGTGGTTTTTATTTTACTTACGCAATCCACAGTATAGAATCAATATTTGGGAAATATAAGTAATTAGTTAGTTGTCACATTAAATTAACTTAAATACTATTTATGTACTGCAGTCACAAGTCTCTTCACGAATGCTTTTGAAAAATATGTATGGCTTTAATGATAGACTAAACCCTGTAAAATATATAGAGCTGGAAGGTTTCTAAATTTAAAATAATGTGGTGTACAGTTTAATGATAAAATATTAATAAATTAGTTCAAGTCACAACGTCTGCTCCTACCATATCTACTTCTTACGATTGCTGTTTACAGTTTCTACACTAATTTTGTGATCGAATAGTTTTTTGATCAGACATCTATTAAAGGCCCTAATCTTGAAAAAAAAAATCGGAATCGTACTCACGCAGAGTTCTAATGTTTTTACTTACTAAAGAATTTGTTATTCTATTTCGTTTGAAATAAATCAAGAAAAAAAAAAGATTAATTTATTAAATAAATTTTATTAAATATAATAAATGGGATTTTTTTTTTTACTTTTTAATCTGTTGTTAGATTTAATATGTTTTGCTCATCAGACTATTAAACACATAATATTCTTTTGCCTTTGGCCATCAATAGCAAATGGCCTCAATCATTTTTATATGCTCTGTGTGATTTGATACAGTCGGTACGTAACCGTCTTTGGATCGGGAGGTCCCAAGATTGATTCTGGGATCGCAGTTCTGTCATTCTAACTCCTTATGAATTCTCAGCAATAAAGCCATGTATGTTTATATGTATATAAAATAAAATGAAATTCATTGCTAATTCTTTCTGTTCGATTGTTTATGAAATTTTTGTCAGTATTGATAAGTATAAGCATTTGTAATATTTAAATATGTTTTGTGAAAGAGACAAAATTATAATGTTTTAAATATAGGAAACTATATTTAACAGAAAATATTTTTTAACTAGTATATTATATTTTATCAATTCACCCTTTCACAAAATATATTTTACATTCCATCAATTTTATTAGATATATATTGAAAAAAGACAATTCTGGGAAATAAAGAATAGGACACAAAAAGAAATTAAATGAAACCGTAAGCAAGCCTATACTTCACAAAATATTGTTTTATAAAGAATAAATCATAATAAAAACATTGGAAGTATAAATAAAATAAAAACTTTAAAAAACCATTATATTCTTATGATTAATTAAATTACATCAACCAAGAAATTGTGATTGGAAAAATGAGAATAAAGCTGATCATTTTGAAACTTTGTAGAGGCAAAAAGAAGAATTTCTCTATTACATAATGATGACTATTAACTCCCCATTCCAACCTGCCATCTGAACAACTTTATTACAGAATCAAGGAATCTAAATGGTCGATTCCCAGATTGTTACTAGCAAGCTTCACATTTATGCAATATAGAACATTTTGCAGATAATGTATAATTAGAATTTTCTTTATTGTTTTTGTAAAGTGAAAAAGATAATTAAAAAAATCGAGTGATTAAAAGATTTCAACCATCATCACCCCTCTACCACAAGTCTAAGGATATCTACCTAAGCAGAGAAGTAATCTCACGATTTTTTTTTCTAATTATTTTTTTTTCCAATTTCTTTTTTTTATTTTCAAATATAATAATGTGTGAGTTTGGTTATTTATTTGTTAAATGTATTTCATTTGTTATTTTTTACTATTACCATTCCTTTTCTTTTTTATAATCAAGTTATTTTATAATTATTTTTTTTGGGGGGGGGGGGAGGAGTGAGAAAATGAAACAATAACAGTTCCAAATAGAACAAAAATAGAAAAAAATTGAAGAAATCGCTGAATGCTAGAGAAATATTAAGATTTTTTATTATTCACAAAATTGAGCTATCCCAATATTGATCATGTTACCTTACCATTAAAATGATATCACAGATCCAGATAAAAGTAAATGATAAAGAAGAAAAAGACAAAAGTGAAAATTCTACAAAAGAAGATGATTTTACAAAATGATAAATCATAAATTTATTTAAATGCACATTACTAAGGCTATAAACCTTCAGCTTCACCTATTCATATAGAAAGGAGGTTGAAGTAAAGAAGGGTTCCCCTCTTTTCTTTCAAAGCATAAGCTTGTGGTTAAGACCTATAGATGTCACTACCTTCACATTTTCACGCGCATATTCTTGAGGTATATAATAGCCTTAGTAAATATTAAAAAATGATAAAATAATTCAAAAGAATCTATTAAATCCTCTTCAGCTTCTAATGCTATATGATAATAGGATTCATAATATACATGCAAACCAACCAAAAAAAGTTAGAAAAATAAAAACATTAATGGATTAAATATGTAGTTTCTTCATCTAACATTAAATATTAAATGTCTTTAAAAAATATTTTAGCGTTTATTTAAACTTTCCAATTTCATCCAACTGTTAGTAATAACACACATTAGTTAGTATATACACAAGGTTTCAAGCGAAATTATTCTGTCTTCTTCAGGTGTTGCTGATCTTACCAATGACAGTAGTAACATAGGATTCAAACCTGATTTTTAGATTTTGGAATAATAACACTTTTACCAATTATGCCACTCTGTCAAAAACAACTAGAAGTTTCTCCTGATTTTTTTCAATTTTTTTTTAAGAGCCAATTAAAGGGGATGTGCACACAGACTTTTAAGCTTCTTTCAATTATCCTCTCTATTTTATGCAGCCAATACACATGACCACACACATGTGAAGAAGATAAATCATCTCCAATATACAGGACTCATCAGTTGGTCCCAATCATCATTGTCACTACACTTGTAATCAGTGTTCAGTTTATATTAAGATAGTAAAATCTTCAAACTTTAATGGACAGACTTCAATATTCTTAAAGTTCAGTCTTTGCAATATACTAGTATTGATTTATTTCTATGAGCCAAGTAAATTAGTAGTTTTCATACATTCTGTATAGCCACACTGTAGGCTGACTTATGACCATTCTCATATGACAAGCTTTTTTGAATTTTCTTTTTGTAGCTTTTCCTCTCTATTCAAAACATGGTTTATACTTTGATACATCTCATTTCTTTTAACTAATTAACAATTTGTGTTCTGTCATTTGCTTTTAAATGAGATATCTGGTTTTACAAATATACATTAGTATTCAAAAAATAAATTGATAAAAAAAATCAAGTCGATATCACATGACCTAATTTTAATAAAGCTCGTGTTACAAATGTTATATATAGAGTTCGCAAAACAAACTCTTAACAAGCTTTGAGAATACCCTCAACCCCAGACCAGTTTCTGCATCTAGTGTCATCAGTGACATGTTAGATAGCTGGATTTTTAGACATATAGATGTCTGAAAATTTCAGATTTTCTTCTCAATAGTTATACATTAGATAAAGTGCTGGGCTAGTCCTAGTATTTTTAATCTAATGAATATCCTAACACTTCACTGATGACACTAGATGCAGAAACCGGTCTGGGTTTGAGGGTATTCTCAAAGCTTGTTAAGAGTTTGTTTTGCAAACTCTATATATAACATTAGTATTCATATGGAGTTTTATAGACATTTTTGTTTTTTAGTATTTAAAATTCAGGAATTGTACATATTACAAGTATTCATAGTGTAATATAACTCTGTAAATCTGATGTTAGATTGATTGCAGTTTTTTCTTTGTTTTTCTGCTGCTCCTGGTATATATGGATACATTATAGTACCAATAATTGTTTTTTCTTTTGATGATTTTGTTTGATATTTGTTTAAGGTTTTCTTATTGACAGCTTATGGATAACCAACAAATTAAAAGAATGATAATGCCATCATCTTAAATCTTCAGGTAAATAAGTAAGTATTTCATATGGGAAATACAAAGAACACTTCAGAGATAGGGAAAATGAAATCAGACATTTTGTATGATGAGAAGAAAATGATTAAATATTTTTAAATAAATAAATTTATAAGCATTCTCTTGTCCGACAATGGAAATGCTATAGCGGTAATGGATACAATTGATTATGATAATGAAACGCAAGTGCTCCTCATAGCAGACCAATACAATATGTGATACCAAGTACAAAAACAAATTATCCATAAAGCATTTCAGATACTTCCATGATGAATAAAAATGAAAATTAACATCATTCCCGTTGTTAAAAATGTTTCGACTTATTTACAAATTTCTTAGTGTCTAACATACAAGACACCATACGTTGTCAGGGATTCTAAGCATAAGATGCCATACTTAGTCAGTGATTCTAAGCATTTTATAGATTAAATCAAAACCATTTAAATTGAAGGAACTGACATATTAATAAACATTGATGTGAAAATTTATTCAATATTATATCGTATGATAAAGCATTTTCTATTGGAAAGATTATTGTTCTTGCTATTCATAATTTCATTCATTATTTGTAAATCCAAATGATTGCTGATATTAGTTTTAAAATATTAGAATTTAGTTCATAGTTAGTACAATTTCATTTTTTTATCCAAAGACAAATATTAATGTTTAAAATATATTTGCATATTATTATAATTGTCTTTGTTTTTTTATTTAGAATATTTACAATTTTATCATTGCTTTGCCAACTTCTTTACAATTATATTAGATGCTTTCTTATTCACACAATTACCATTTCTCATGCTTGCTTAAGCTGCTAAACTAGGCAAAACTGTCCATACAAATAGTGCCATTCATTGAAAGCTAGAGTAGAGTTTGGCCTGTTTAAACTGCTTACTCATTCATATTCTATTAACTGATTTCATCCATTGTTTTTTCTAATTGAGTAATGAATATGCACACTACAATTAAAATTATTTTGCATTTTTTTTTGCATATTAATTTTTTACATTTATTTGTAGCTGCTTTCCCAGAAGCATAGATATGTTTTAGAAGGTTTATAATCAACCATGAATGGCAAAGGCTGATAAAGATTTGTTCTTCTTAACTCACCAACAAATCATTGAATTTCTTTGAAGTGCTAACTATTAAATTAAACACTCTTCACAATCTAGTCTAATAGTAAAGTGGCAGGACAGAATTTATATTCTAAGGTTAGTGGCTCAGCCATTTAACTTCTGTTGTGTCAATATTTTTTTGAACTCCTGAAAAGCAAATCAGAGGCTTTTTGAAAGTCAAAAGTGCAGAAAAGTTTGTTCATCACCTTTTTTATGAATTTCTTGCCAATAAGACATAGCAGCAATATCTATTATAAAATAATATGGTCATCTATCAAATTGTGGTTTGAGCATATTAATCTTTCATTTGTAAAGTTTATTAAGACTGAATAAATACTAATTAGTGTAATGATTCTATAATCTCCACAATCTATCTCATTTATCTTTCTTTAGGTTAATATTAGAATGATATTGATTATGAACAAGGCAAAACTCTCTATACAGTAGTGCCCCCCTTGTGCCAACCAGAGTAATCAATGGATGCCAGAAGGCTTGTGCATAAAATCCTTATCTAATGCCTACTCATGAGTAGGCATTAGATAAGGATTTTATGCACAAACCTTCTGGCACCCATTGACTACTCTGGTTGGCATAGGGGGGCATTACTGTATAGAGAGGTTTGTCTTATTTGTAAACAATTATGTGCTAGTATAAGAGATGGCGATCATGTGATATTGATTATGCTTTAAGAACTATAACTTCTTTCCATGCAACATTACATAATCTATTAAAATATTGCAATGAATTACTTTTATTATATCAGTTCTTTTCCAGTTATTTGATCATTTTCAAGGCACTAATTCATCGTTAATTTTTTCATTACTATTTTAAATTCAATCAATAAAATATCATCTTCAATATTATAGAATGATAAAGCAATATTATTACATGGGTGTTAGTAAATTTTGAACATTTTTTTTATCAAAAGTTCTACTATATATAATTTAACATTCTATGTTAATCATAAACTGTAAATTTTATTTTAACTAAGAAAAATTCTGTTTTAGTTGATTTTATCCATTAGTAAATTTTTACAAACATGAAGTTTTTTCATTCAAAAATCACTCTTGATTTTCCTGGTAAGTAAATGGATATTGTACCTGTTTTTAGATGGAAAACAATATAAAGGGAAAATACAAAACAGTTGCATTATCTACAGAGGAATGTATTTTCTTTCAGTACTCCTCAAGTAATCTGTACATCTCCATGTGCTTATCAATTTTTATACACCTTTATTGTTAAAGAGGTTGCCTTGACAACTGTTTGAAATTGTTGATTGATAATGACGTTGGATTGCCTAAGTGTTGACTGGATTTTAATGATAAGTGAAAATGCATATTTTTTATCTTCTTAGCACTGTAATACATGAACATTTAGTTGAAACTTAATGATTCTACATTGGTATATTGACAATGATAGGCTCATGGCATAAATAAACTGAAATGTGTATCAAGATGCTGAATAGATAATGTTCTTAGTTTTTATATTAGCATCACATCATTATATTTAATTCAATTTTATTACTTAATATAAAAATATTGTTTATCTGATCATGATGAAAATAGATGCAAATTTTATAAACATTTTCCATTTCATGTCATGGAATTTTTGTTGTTATTGTTTTTTGAAGTTGTTTTTTTTTTATAATATAAAATAACCATACAACAGCTGATATATAATATTTGTGCCCATATAATTTTTATGTAAAAAAAACCTTAAATATACATATTCTAGCTATAATTTTTATATTTCTATTAGTCCAGATTATTTTATTCATAATCAACATAAAATATGACCACAATATTATATACTAATAAAAATGTGTGTAAACAAATAATATATCCACTTTATCGTAGGAGTTTATAACTTTTCTCACTATCATGATTTTGAAGCATTACACCAAAAGTGTAATTGACTTAAAAAAACTAAAATAATAAATATATACTATAATATTTATTTTCTTCACTAACATATTTACTAATGCTTTTATTTATTACACACCACATCACATACATCTGTACATACTGTAAAAATTTTTATGTTATTTATGTGTTGAATGAAAAAATTCATAACTAAATGTATAAAACTTCTTACTTTAGATAGGATTGTGGGATAATCCCTGACACCAAAATTAGCAGACATGTTTTTTTCTTATACATTTTCAGCAGTATAGTTATCCCATAATTCTAACAAAAACACAAAACTATGACAATAAATTTTAAGTAAAATAAATTTAATAATTCAAGTCACTGGGGTTTTTTAAATAACACCTGTTATCATAGATCCATCAGTCATATTTTCTTTAATAGCATCCATAAAAATAGTAGCTGTTCTTCCTGGAACAGTTATTATAAAGCATTTAGATTAATATAATTCCATTATTTTATAAGCTATATTTTATATTTATTTGAAAAGCTTCATTTTATTTTATCACAAAAGTATTCTACTTTTTCAGTATATCTATAATTTTTGTCTCATTAATATAAACTTATTTGAGATTGTTAATATATATAATATTTATAACAAAAATAATAATTTTAACGGTAACAAACTATTATAAACAATCCTTAAATCTGCAGAAGTACTTTCGGTTAATTTTTTTTTTTTAATTTAATGGCAGTTGAGGCAGGTTTAAGAAATTAACCAAAGTACTTCTGCGGATTTAAGGATTGTTTATAATAGTTTGTTACCGTTAAAATTATTATTTTTATTATAATTACAATTTTATTTTAATTAACGAACATTTTATTTATATATATATTGTATTGATTAACTATAAATGTACATTTTGTATTTAAATGCATCTTTTATATACATGTATGTCTATGAATAACTAACTTGTACTTACAAAAAACAAATAGAATAAATCTTAGATATAGTACAATAGTAAGAACAGTTTATATGCATATAGCTTTATTTTATGTTCATAAAGGTTTAACATTTTAAACTAAATTGTATTTGAAAAGCAAAAATACTTTAGAATGAAGAACAGGGGATAAAATACTTGCTTTAGTTCTAATGCATTAATTTTATTACATGTAATATACTATAATTTATTAATTTTTAAATCTTATACATATTTTTAAAACTTTTAATTAATTGTTATTTAGAATTTATTTATTTTCAATAAATATATGTTTTAAAAACATCTAAAAATTAATTATTACACACCAATACAATGAAAAGACATGGATAAAAGTTTATTTTAAAATTAAATTCTAAAATTACTATTATTCTATTTACAATGTGCTTTGGCATCAGTGATGAAAATGAAGGTGATAAAAGCATTTTTAATCTATATCTATGGTCATTCATCTACTTTTCAATCAGGTATTCATAACTGATAAGAGAACAGTTGTTAGAGTGGAGGAAACATTTTATCCAGGGGCATTCTAATTTTTCACATCTTTTACTTCACCTGTAATACCTGGGCAACTATTATCTAGAAATCATCATGTCTCATAGCAGTCAACAATAAAATAATTCAATAATTAATACGAGTCAAGAATCAATTAGCCAAAACTGTTATAAATCTAAGTAAGGGAAAAATTGTTTAAATTTCAGTTATTGTTTTGAATTTTGAATTTAAAACTTAAAAATAGACCTTTAGTTAATAATTATATCGACTACTAAAAATTATCTATTTGCCAATTTTTATCAATTTTTAGCACTAGTGTTTAAGATATTTTAGATAAACTTCAGCAATTTTAATGAAGCTTTGAGCTAGGTAAATTATCTATATTATCCTTAGATCATCATTATTATTCTCAGGAATTAAATCCAAAAAAATAAAAAACAATTATTTATTTTAACAACATTCTTATTTTAATTATACACTTAATATTAGCAATTTTTTAATAAAAAAAAGAGAAAAGATTTGGCTTTTAGTTCTCACTGTTTGACATGTCATCAAACATCAGGTTAACAATTTATATTATTAAGTAATTACAGAATTAATATACTGCACACATTACACTCTAAAGTTAATATTTATGCTTATGTGTATGTTGTAATAAATATTTTCAAATGCAAGCCTCATTAAGATATCTGATTATCTGTTAATTTAAATGTGTATTTATCTATAATTATTATTAATTTTATTTGCTAATTTTTATACAGTATTTATTTTTACAAGAGCATATATTATTAGTTGTATGAATTTATTTATTACATATATATTGAGATGTAAGTAAGTAGTCTCATAAATACATGGTTTTAATTTAAGCAGCTCGTACTATTATCAAAGATGATGAGCTCAGGAGAGGTGATAAAGTTATAATGGAATGTTATTTCGCCAGTTTGGCCATCTAATTTCATATTCCCATATATAGAATGTGCATATATTTTGAGAAAATATACTTACATAATATGTGAATGAGTTAATGCATTATTATGACATATATATTTGATTTATAAATAAGACTTATTTTGGTGTGTATTTTTATTACTATTATTATTAGTAGTATTTTGGCTAAATTCAAATTCAAATATAGTGAGTATATTAAAGACTCATATAGATGTGAATGCTGTTTAATTCTAATAGACATTATCATTTCCCTTATTGCAGAATTAATACCAGCATGCATACTCTCCACATCAAAAGGGATTATTTACATTGTTTTAGACAAATCTAAAAACATTTTGACTTACAAATTGTCATTATTAACATGGAACTCTGGTAGAGAATCTGTTGTCATTGTCTTAATAATGTTATTTTTGATGAGGCTAAAATTAAAAAAAAATTGTAAAAAAAAAAATCAATTATATATACCAATTAACAAATTTTGTTGTTTTCTGCTTATAGTATTTTATAATCATCATCATCATCATCAACCATTATCAATTACTGCAGGATGAATGTCTCTCCAAGTTCAATCCATCTTCTCTGATCTTTAGCTTCTCTTCTCCACATCATCCCTGCACATTTTCTCATCCATCCATCTTGCATGTGGTCTCTTTCTGGATCTTTTACAATATTTTGGAATCCAGTTTAAGACTTCAATTGTCCATCTATTATCATATCTTCTAGCAATATGTCCAGCCAAACTCCAATCTTTTTAATTTTTTTCAATGAGGTCAGTAACACCTGTTTGTTCTCTTACCCATACATTGTGCTTTTGATCTCTTCTTGTTACTCCCAGCATGCATTTCTCCGTACTTCTTTGAGTGGTCTGAAGTCTCTATATTGCTTTTCTATTAAGTGTACAAGTCTCAGTTCCATAAGTAAGAGCTGGCAAAACATATTTGTTAAAACCCTTCCTTTTCAAACACATAGGCATATTTCCTTTTAGTATCAAGTTATTTCTACCAAAAGCACTTCAACCAAGTTTAATTCTATGATTAATTTCATCCATTATGTTTCCATCTGTATTAATAATCTGACCAAGGTATTTGTAACTGTTAACTTCTTCTAATTCATCACAATCAATCTTTTCATATGTTGAGCAAATTGATTAAACATTACTTTAGTCATTTTAACATTTATCTTTAGTCCTATTTTCCTTCTTTCATCTGATAACTCCTGCAACATTTCCTGCCGGTTTGAAGCATTGTTTTCAAAAACAATTACATCATCTGCAAAATCTAAATGACTTAAATAATCACCATTTACTTTCACTCCTTCAGTTTTCCATTTTAATCCACAAAATACTTCTTGCAGCAGTGCTGTAAAACGTTTTGGAGATATGGAGTCACCTTATCTTACACCCTTCTCAATGTTGACTTTCCCAGTATCATTATGTAATCTAATTGTTGCTGTTGCATTTTTATAAATATTCTTTAATATATGACAATATCCTGAATCTATACCTTGATGATCCAATGTTTTAATCACTGAACAAATGTTTATAGAATCAAATGCCTTTTCATGATCTACAAATCCAAAACATAATGGCAACTCATATTCATTTGTCCTTCCTATAACCTCTTAATGCCTGGATGTAATCTACTGTACTAAAACCACTTTTAAATCCAGCTTATTCTCTTGGTTGATGGAAATCCAATGTTCTCTGAAGATGAGTTGTAATTATCTTGGTAAAAATTTTGTATAAAACTGATAAAAAGGCTTATCTTCTTTATCACATTTTTTAAAATATTAATATTATTACTGCATTCTTCCAATTTTCTCAAGATAAAGTAAACAAATCTGAAATTTTTAATATATAAATTTTGTTTTAACATACTAAAAATGTACATTATATTCATGTATAGTAGGAGATGATGAAATGGACTAGCTGATGAGTGCTAGTTCAGAATGAAATTCATATATTGGAGATCATTTATCTTTTTCACGTATGTGTGATCATATGTATCAGTTGTTTGAGATAGATTATATTCATGTAAAAATAAAAAATGTATATATAGAAAACATTAATTACATAAAACAATTAGAATAAAACTTAGGTTTATAAAAATATAAAAATATGAATATATAATGTTGTTAAATATTTAAAAATATTAATAAGAATAAAACAATAAAAAATAAATTAATTAACATGTATATATATAATTATAGGAAGTATTGATTGATAAAAATAGAATATAAAAAAGATTAAAAAGTACAATATATATATATAAAGATAATCATTATATACAGAGGTGTATAAAGTTATATGTGGGAATATATAAATAATGATTATAAAATAGAATGTGTATATATAAAATATAAAATTGTATGTTCATGTACATTTGTATTCATGTATTTGTATTGTCTTTGTTATACTTCTGAAGAAGAGTGTTGGTGCAATCGAAACTGTCAAGTGGTTGTAAAAAAGTTTTATAGAAAGTAATAAAAAAACATACATGATATTAATATTATTAAGTTTATAAAAATACTACTAATAGGGGTGGTGTGCATGTACTTTTATTTCGTTTCTTTAAAGTTTATTTTATTAAAATAAATTGTATTTTAAAAATAAGGAGATAAAAAATTTGCTTTTTTTTTTTTTTTAAAGTGTCATAGAATCGGCCGGGACGCGAACCCGCGGGCAACTGCCTGCAAGTGCAAGGCAGTCGCGCTGATCTCTCGACCACCAATGTAAGACTAAAACAAAAAAAATTGCTTTGGTTTAAATGCTTTAAATTTTGTTACATAAAAAAATAAATAAAAATAATATATATATGTTTAAAAAATATATACATATACTGTATTTTTAAAACTTATAAATAAATATTGTTTAAAATTTATTTTAAATAAAATTGTATTTTAAAATAATTAAAATTTTAATTTTTGAATACCTATAGAATGAAAAAATACGTATCAAGGTTTGGTTTAAAATTTAATTCTAACATTGCCATTTTGACTATTTTGTAACCCCCATCAGTAATTTAATTAAGCAAAGGTGATAAAAGCATCCTAACATACAGGAAATGGTTAATTAGTTAGTCTTTATTCAATTATACAATTGTAGCTGATAAACAATAAGATAATATTCTATCCTGGGACATATTGGCCCCTCAAATCCTTTTCTTTGCCAATAATTTCTGGTCAACTATTATTATTTAATTGACATGCTCACACAAATGAACAACGCATTATCTCATCAATTAAACAGGATTAAAATCAATTTAAAAATATTTTTGTAAGTTTACTAAAAGAAAAAATTTTTTTTTCTTTTTAAGTGTCATAGCATCGGCCGGGACACGAACCCGCAACCCGGGCAACTGCCTGCTAGTGCAAGGCAGTCGCGCTGACCTCTCGATCACCAATGCAAGCCAAGGGAAAAAAAAATTAACCTTTAATTGTTGCTTTCAACAATCAATTTAAAATTTAAAAATAAAGCTCTAGTAATAATGATATTGATCCGTAAAAATTGAAGAAATATTGACCATTTGGAAAGTAACCATTTTTCTTAGAAAAAGTTTAAGAATTTTAATGAGCTTTGGGTTATGTTCAATTATATATATTGTCCATAGGGCAATATATCACCATTGTCATTACCAAAAAATATATGAAAAAGAAAAAAGAATTTTACTTTTTTAAAAAAAAAACATTATTATCTATCTTTATATACTAAATATTATTAATTTTGTATAAAAAAAGTAAAACAATTTATTTTTCACTTTTAATATTTGAAATGTCATCGCATATCAGGTCAACCAAAGTATATTATTTGTATTATTATTTCATTACATAATATGCCACATATAGTATATTTTACATTACTTATTTATGTTCATCTGTTTATATTTGATACTTTCCATAAAAAGCTTCATTGAAATTTGATTATATTTTGGGCAAGTTATATTATTAATTTTTCATTGCTCCCTTTTAAGCCATATTAATTTTTAGAAAATGTTTGGTAATTGCAAGAATTTATTCATTAAATATATCATCATCATCATCAACCATTATCAATCCACTGCAGGATGAAGGTCTCTCCAAGTTTAATCCATCTTCTCCGATCTTTAGCTTCTCTTTTCCACAACACCCCTGCACATTTTCTTATTTCATCCATCCATCTCACATGTGGTCTCTTTCTGGGTCTTTTACAATCTCTTGGAATCCAGTTTAAAATTTCAATTGTCTGTCTATTATCATACTACGTTGAATACACAGGTTCTCGTCCGATTAAATATATATTAAGATATAAATATAATAATGGATTCAGATACTTTTATATTCTAATTATATATTAATATATTAGTAATTGGACTTACAAATGTGCAGCTTTCTTTATGTTGAACCTAAAGAAGAGGGAATGCTATAGTAAATAGGGCAGAAGCTCCCTCTATATACTTATAGTTGTAGTAGTCAAAAGTTATTAAATATAATTTTCAGAATATTAAGCCAGTACATGGCAAAAGAACAAAGCCAGGGATACCACTATTATCCCCAAATCCTCAAGAATAGATAGTAGTTAGTTTGAATATGTATTTGTTTGTGAAATTACTCACCAACACATATAAAACCACATTAAAAAGGATGATTATTTATTTTTATTAGAACTCCACAAAAACACTAAGCAAATGTAATGCTTATGCAAGATAGTCTGATTTTCACTGTATATATTCACCATATTATATTTCACTTTACATACAAATATACACATTTTATTAGAATTTATAATTTTGTAGGTTCTTCAGAGAGAAAATATCAATATGGTTTTTCTTCAATTGAACATTTTCAAAAGATCATAATTATTGTTCTTTACTAATCTTCACTTTTGAGTAATCTAATTTTATTATTTTTATTTAGTATAATGCCTATAAGTAACTAACTAAATTTGGTTCATAAGCATGTACTAACCCTGAGATAATGCTATATGACCAAGGTGATGAATGGAGGGGAAGTGATATTGTTGTTACAGAGAACTTAAATTAACCAGATGCCCCAGCAGATCTCATACTCATGCACACATTTTGAAAAAATACACATACAAACATAAATGTTTAATACATTATTATGACATATATATTTGGCTTATAATGGCATATATTTTATTAAATATTTCATTTGATTTAAATTCAGATTTGGATGTAACAAAATGTACTTTTTATCTTACCAACCACATTAGTGTCTGTGTTCCATTCATATTCTCCATCCTTAGCTGATAATCCACCCAAATGATTCACTGAGAATAAATATAGCACCTCTTTAACTCTTACAAGCCATATATATTAATAATTTTAAAATATGTCTTTGAAATTTACTATGTGAGTATTTTAGCTTCTAAGTAATATTAGAATTTCTAATAAGCATATTTATGTAAGTGTTACTAGAAGTATAGGGTGCACTACAATAGCTGCTTCATATTTATTGAATAAAACAATTTTAGAAAGTGATGAATTATTGGCCACTTCAAAACACTTAATAAAACTGTTTTCCATTAATAACACAACATTTTGTGACTTTTAATTGAATCAAATGTCAGTACCTAAAAGAAACATAAATTTTTAATGTAAAAGCAACAAATGATTGTCCAATAATTTGATGTAATTTAAGAGTTGTTTTTGGAACTTGAAAACCTAAGTAAATAATACTAGAATATTATTTTTCAAATATATAAAACATAATATTATACAACTTGAATAAATGTCTTTAAATTTAGTAATAAAGTCCAAAAATTTTGTTTTGATATTTACTGCAACTAAATCAGATCATATATAAGTATTTATTTTGTAAAAACATTTATATAACTGATATTTGATAGAGAAATTCTTTGTTTGTTTGTAAATTTACCCAACTTTAGTATTCCAAGTGAAATTATATTCAGACTTGATTCTAAATCCTCGACAGGTATCAGAAACTATAAATAAATATTTGAAAAGACGATTTTAAATTGTCATGATTATGTACCTATAATTATATAATTTAAGTTAATACATCAAGTTTGTTCAAAAATTTATGATGATTTTTTATTAATTTTTTGGGGGAAAACATATTTAAATAAGAAATACTTTTATCACAATGCTTTTCATAGCCCTTGTTTATAGTGCAAAAATGAAGTGAAAGATTCTTGTAAAAATGAAAAGATCTCAATGATAAATCTGTATACTGTGAGTGTCAATTAGATATATAAATATAATAATAACAGAAATGTACTAAAAATTCATTTTGTTTATTATTTTTTGTCAAAATATGGTATACATAAAATGCAGCTAAATTTTTTACTTTCTCATATGTCATAGCATCGGCCAGGACGCGAACCCACAACCATCTGCAACCCAACTACTTGCTTGCAAGGCAGATGCGATGACCTCTCGGCTAACAATGCTTGATGAATGCAGCTAAATTATGAACATTAAACATGGCTAATGTAATTTATTATGTGTTTGTATATTTAATCTTGTAATTAAATATTGATAAATACAGTAACATAAATATATGTAAAGTACAACTTCAATAACTTTTATCTAGCTAGGAGTGCTTTCAACCAATTTTATAGTCTTTGTATGTATCAATATAAATTAAAAACTTCACATAAATATATCGGAGAGACTTTCTTTTCAAAAATTTTTTATTGATATACATTATATAAACTACATAAATAAAATATCCAACGTTTCGTCCATTTTTCAATAATAATATGGACTTTATCAAGGTTCTATAAAACAGAGAAAAAACATCATTAAAGATAATAAAAATAATAAAAATAAAAATAAAAAATAAAAAATAAGAAAAGAAAAAAGAAAAAATAAAGTAATAAAATAAAATAAAAATAAAAATGAAATACCTATAAACCAAAAAAAAAAAAAATGGAAAAATTGTATAACATAACATCTCCTTATAAAGTGAGAAAAAATTTTTAACACCAAAAAGAAAAAATATTCACATAAAAACAGTCAATTCCCTTATATAAATATATAAACTACTTTAACATTTTATTTAAACTAGGATTTAAATGTTCTATATAAATACTCTCTTTGTTAAATCTTTCAAAGTAATTACCAATACATTCCAAAGGTCGAATTTCATAGTCTTTATGTCCTGTTTCCAACTTATGACAAAAGATAGCAGATTTCTTATCAATCATATGCTGATATAGTCTGGTCTTTAATTTATTCTTGCTTGTTCCAATATAGAATACATTGTTTTTACAGTTCAAACATTTAATTAAATACACTGAATTCATAGCTTCAAGCATATTAAATTCTTTATGATTAACCAAAGATCTTAAAGTTCTCTTCTTTTTGTATACAGGTTTCATATTTATACAGTATTTTTTATTAATTTTATTTATTAATTCATTTAATTTTAAAAATACAAATTTAGATAACTTAAAACCAATATAAATATTATTATCTATAAATTTTTTTTATTTTCGTCTTTATTACCATCATGTTCTTTAAATGTTTCATTATTTACATTTTTATTTTTATAAACATTCATACAAATACTATTTCTAATTTTATTCAAATTTTTTGTAGAAAACAAATAATTTATAACTCTGTATGGATATTCATTTATTATACATTCCCTTTTTATATAATTTAATTCTTTATCTAAACTATATTCATTTGAACATAATTTAAAAGCTCTCATTATTCTATTGTTTATGATATTAACTTTGCATTTAAAATCAATATCGGAATTCCAGTTTGTTAAAATCCCAGTATACATTTTTTTTCTATAAACCTCAGTCTCTATTTTAATTCTATTATTTTTATAAAATTTATAAATCTTTACATCCATATATTCAATACTATTATTATTTTCTTTTTCCAAAGTAAACTTAATATTTTCTATTCTATTATTAATAAAATTCCAAAACTTAAATGATTTATTCAACCATTAAATATCATGAAATAATCATCTACATAACGTACATAAAACATAGGTTTGTGACAAACACTAAAAAAACTTTTTTCAAAATTGCACATATAAATATCTGCTAAAAATCCACTTAAACAATTCCCCATATTTAACCCTTTTATCTGTTTATAATATTTGTCACCGAATTTAAAAAATAAATCCTTACAACATAACATAAGAATGTCATGCAACAAAGGAATATCCATTTTTATATTTTTATTTTTATCTTCAATATACATTTCCAAAAAATAATCAATTGCTTTTTCACAATTTATATTTGTGTACATATTAATTATGTCTAGTTTAATAAAGTAAATATTTTTAAATTCTTTCAAACCAAATAAAAACTTCTTTATTTTTTCAATAAATACAACAGAATTACAAACCTTGTTCCCAGCAAAACAATTAGTATATTTTTTAAATAAATTAATATAAACCCATTTTGAAATATTAACGTAATAAGTGTTAAAACAATCCACTATTTATGTGAAGTTTTTGACTTTATAAATTTGATGCTACATTTGAAAAGATAGAAAAAGAAGAAGTTTATATTATTATATGGATTTATTATAAGTTTATACAATTATATGGTTTTATTATTGTTATTATATTTTTTATTATTTATTTTTTCGTATTTTTTATGGAATTGTATATGAAAGTTTTTTTTTTTTTTAAACATGTATTTTTTGAAATTTGAATATATGAATATGAGAAGTTTTATTGGTTATTTGAGAAATAATATTAATGATTTATATGTTTTTAGAGATTGTATTAAGTTAATTAATAAATGGATGAAATATAAACTAAAGGTCATAAAATTAAACCTAGATATAAAATTTTTAAAAAATTGTATTTTTTATAATGTAGTTCCAAAGTTTTTATGTTTGAGTAAAATTAAAAAGTTGTTTAAACAAAGTGATGTTCATTTTATTGAAAGATTTATTTTAAAAAGGTTTATAAACGGGTTATATAGGAAAAGAGATTATATTTTAAATAATGTTAAATTTATATATAATTCAATGTGTAAATTGATTACATTTGAAGAAGAAAATTTTATTAAAAAGATTTTTTTATTAAAGGTAGAAAGGCTAAAGAATGAAGTAAATAATAGACATAATAAAAAAATAAATAATTTAATATTTTATAATAAAAATTTTAAAAATGTTTATAAACTTAATAAGAATATTGTTTGTGATGATAAATTTGGTAGTGTTTATAATGATTTTTTAGATAATATTTCCTCAGTTATTAATTTAACAAATAAAGTTTTTAGTAAAAATGAACTAAATTTATTAAGCAAAGGGTTAAAATATGTACCTTTTGGAAAATGTAGTATTAATAAACAAATTATTGAAATTAAATCAAAAATGATAATGATTAATAATTATATTGATAAAGATATTTTTGGTAAAATAGATAATAAAGAATTATTAAAAAGCGATTTGGTGTATGGATTTAAAAAATTGGAATGGGATATTCAAAATAATATAAACAAGGATTTGTATAATAGGTATGAATGGAAAACCATTGATAATTTAAAAAATAAATATAATGATATCATTTTTTTGAAAGGAGATAAATTTTCAAATGTGGTAATTATGTATATAGAGGATTATAATAAAAAAATGATAAATATGTTAAAAGAAGATTGATATATTGAAGTTAAAAAAGATATGAATAATTTTTTAAATAAAAAGATAAATAAATTTATTACAATTATGGAAAATAAAGAAATAATTAAAAAAAGCGAAATGTTTAGGTTAAAAAGAATGGACGTTATGTGTGCTGAAATTCAAGGTTTGCCTAAGGTGCATAAACCTAATATACCTATGAGACCAATAGTGAATTGTTTTAACACTTATTACGTTAATATTTCAAAATGGGTTTATATTAATTTATTTAAAAAATATACTAATTGTTTTGCTGGGAACAAGGTTTGTAATTCTGTTGTATTTATTGAAAAAATAAAGAAGTTTTTATTTGGTTTGAAAGAATTTAAAAATATTTACTTTATTAAACTAGACATAATTAATATGTACACAAATATAAATTGTGAAAAAGCAATTGATTATTTTTTGGAAATGTATATTGAAGATAAAAATAAAAATATAAAAATGGATATTCCTTTGTTGCATGACATTCTTATGTTATGTTGTAAGGATTTATTTTTTAAATTCGGTGACAAATATTATAAACAGATAAAAGGGTTAAATATGGGGAATTGTTTAAGTGGATTTTTAGCAGATATTTATATGTGCAATTTTGAAAAAAGTTTTTTTAGTGTTTGTCACAAACCTATGTTTTATGTACGTTATGTAGATGATTATTTCATGATATTTAATGGTAATTTGAATAAATCATTTAAGTTTTGGAATTTTATTAATAATAGAATAGAAAATATTAAGTTTACTTTGGAAAAAGAAAATAATAATAGTATTGAATATATGGATGTAAAGATTTATAAATTTTATAAAAATAATAGAATTAAAATAGAGACTGAGGTTTATAGAAAAAAATGTATACTGGGATTTTAACAAACTGGAATTCCGATATTGATTTTAAATGCAAAGTTAATATCATAAACAATAGAATAATGAGAGCTTTTAAATTATGTTCAAATGAATATAGTTTAGATAAAGAATTAAATTATATAAAAAGGGAATGTATAATAAATGAATATCCATACAGAGTTATAAATTATTTGTTTTCTACAAAAAATTTGAATAAAATTAGAAATAGTATTTGTATGAATGTTTATAAAAATAAAAATGTAAATAATGAAACATTTAAAGAACATGATGGTAATAAAGACGAAAATAAAAAAAATTTATAGATAATAATATTTATATTGGTTTTAAGTTATCTAAATTTGTATTTTTAAAATTAAATGAATTAATAAATAAAATTAATAAAAAATACTGTATAAATATGAAACCTGTATACAAAAAGAAGAGAACTTTAAGATCTTTGGTTAATCATAAAGAATTTAATATGCTTGAAGCTATGAATTCAGTGTATTTAATTAAATGTTTGAACTGTAAAAACAATGTATTCTATATTGGAACAAGCAAGAATAAATTAAAGACCAGACTATATCAGCATATGATTGATAAGAAATCTGCTATCTTTTGTCATAAGTTGGAAACAGGACATAAAGACTATGAAATTCGACCTTTGGAATGTATTGGTAATTACTTTGAAAGATTTAACAAAGAGAGTATTTATATAGAACATTTAAATCCTAGTTTAAATAAAATGTTAAAGTAGTTTATATATTTATATAAGGGAATTGACTGTTTTTATGTGAATATTTTTTCTTTTTGGTGTTAAAAAATTTTTCTCACTTTATAAGGAGATGTTATGTTATACAATTTTTCCATTTATTTTTTTTTGGTTTATAGGTATTTCATTTTTATTTTTATTTTATTTTATTTTATTACTTTATTTTTTCTTTTTTCTTTTCTTATTTTTTATTTTTTATTTTTATTTTTATTATTTTTAATGTTGTTTTTTCTCTGTTTTATAGAACCTTGATAAAGTCCATATTATTATTGAAAAATGGACGAAATGTTGGATATTTTATTTATGTAGTTTATATAATGTGTATCAATAAAAAAATTTTGAAAAGAAAGTCTGTCCGATATATTTATGTGAAGTTTTTGACTTTATAAATTTGATAATACATTTGAAAAGATAGAAAAAGAAGAAGAAGTTTATATCAATATAAATTACTTATTTAAAAAAATGTAACATTATATTCTTTGATGAGTTTTACAAAATCAATATTTAAAAACACTTAATTGGGCTTTGATACATGCAATCTTAATCTAACTTAGCTTTAACAAACATGTTTGGCATTAAAAGGTTGGTAAAGCATCATTAGATATTAACACTAGTCATATGGAATCTACACAACCAATACACAATGTTTTTTATTTCAAATTATTATTTGATAAAACGTGTTGTTGTTAATTACAGGGATGAAATAGCAGGACTTTTTTGATAAATCATCTTAACTAATAATTTATTTTATTACAATGTAATTGGAAGTTTTGTTTTTATCTTCTCAAGTTTGCAGATAAAAAGTTTAAATGACATTTGTTTTTGCTTTTTTAAATTTGAAAATCTAGAGGCAAACAATAGCTTTGAACATACCATCATCAGATTTGAAATGATATGAATGTCCAAACAGTTGGAGAGTGGAGAAAATTGAAGCCTGCCCATTAAAGTTTAAAAATTTGCTATATTACTACAAATCAAGCACTTATTATATATGTGTGTGAAAAGTCATGATCCAGACTAATAGACAAGTACTTCTTCTGCACGAAATTCAGAGTGGATGACTAAAGCTAGCTTGAAAATCTGGATTCAAATCCCTTCTAATTTAATCTAGTTTCAAGTACATGTATTTAAATATTGAATCTAGAAAATTTATAAATCTGCACTCATTAACATTCTACAAAATATGTCCAAAAAATTTACAAAAATAACTCTTTTTAAAGATTGGGTAAAATAATAAAACCTCAAAGGATAACGTCATATCTTTAGGTCAAATTTTATCATAAGTTTAATTAAGCATCACTTGATCACATTTCCTATACTAGCACATTACTTGTTGATAAACAGAGCAAAACTCTCCATACAGTATTGCCACCTGTGCTAAACAGAGTAATCAATGGATGCCAGAAGGCTAGTACATAAAATCCCTATCTAATGCCTACTCATCCAATATCCCCAGACTAGTTTCGGGCTTGTGGCCTTCGTCAGTGAGGAGCTTTGGATCTGAGAGCACTGCATCTAGATCTTAGGATCTAATGCAACCCTCTAGCAACCACCTTTTATCTCTACTTAACTACAAAACTATGAGAATGAAATTGAAAACACAAAAAATATTTTCAATCTAAGCTCAATAGCTTATATAGTCATATGGGTCTTAACTCAGTTCAGCACCCATACATTTTGGTGTCTTTGGCTCTTTTACAACCATAGCCACCACTATCCTATTAGGCAGGATTGTTGTTAAACCATTAAGCATCACATGATCACATTTCCTATACTAGCACATTAATTGTTGATAAACAGAGCAAAACTCTCCCTACAGTATTGCCACCTGTGCTAAACAGAGTAATCAATGGATGCCAGAAGGCTTGTGCATAAAATCCCCATCTAATGCCTACTCATCCAATATCCCCAGACTAGTTTCTGGCTTGTGGCCTTCATCAGTGAGGAGCTTTGGATCTGAGAGCACTGCATCTATTGATTTCTCTGTTTAGCACAAGTGGCAATACTGTATGGAGAGTTTTGCTCTGTTTATCAACAATTAATGTGCTAGTATAGGAAATGTGATCATGTGATGCTTAATGGCTTAACACCAATCCTGCCTAATAGGATAGTGGTGGCTATGGTTGTAAAAGAGCCAAAGACACCAAAATGTATGGGTGCTGAACTGAGTTCAGACCCATATGACTATATAAGCTATTGAGCTTAGATTGAAAATATTTTTTGTGTTTTCAATTTCATTCTCATAGTTTTGTAGTTAAGTAGAGATAAAAGGTGGTTGCTAGAGGGTTGCATTAGATCCTAAGATCTAGATGCAGTGCTCTCAGATCCAAAGCTCCTCACTGACGAAGGCCACAAGCTAAAAACTAGTCTGGGGATATTGGATGAGTAGGCATTAGATAGGGATTTTATGCACAAGCCTTCTGGCATCCACTGATTACTCTGTTTAGCACAGGTGGCAATACTGTATGGAGAGTTTTGCTCTGTTTATCATAAGTTTAATTGTTGTTCATAGAAACATTTTTTATTCTAATAAATAGAAAATTTATTTTGAAATCATCTAGTGATGAATCGAACTTAAAAAAAGTGAGTATTTGTGTTGAGGAAACATGATAAATATTTTTCAAGAAAAAAAAACTAAATTTTATACGAAAATCTTGATTGTTTTAGTTTTTAAATGAAACAATAAGAAAAACCATTTATGTTTATGTGATTTTAAATTTTGTACTGGGAGATGTCTTTGTCAATGGTATCTGCTACATGATGATAATTTTAAAAAATAAGAATTGTGTAAAAATAAGTATTTGATATGATGTTTATAAAATTTGCATGAATAATTATAATTCTAATAGTTTTTTTATGTAATAAATACCTATGTCAAAGACATTATAAAAGAAGTACAATATTAATGGTATGCTGTAAAAAAATGTTGTAAACAATAGAATACATTGGTGACTATAATTACATATGGTGTTGAAATAATTTTTTTAAAAACTTTCCTCCTCATAAAATTAAAAAACATAAAGTATCAAATTTACAGAAAAGTGGTACAGCATGTTCTATATATGTATTATTTGCAGTTTATTATAAAATTCATAATTAAAGTAGGTTTCTTTATTTATCTTTCTGGATTTAAAGTGGCCACATTCATTTAGAAGTGCCTGTTAATTATTAATCATCGATTGTTTATAAATTAGTATCTAAACCCAGAGTGTTTAGAGATTATAACTTGGTTGGTTCAATTTACTAAAAAAATAAATTATATTTTGAAAAATTCTTGTGAAAACATTTGGCAGTTATTCTTTTTACATGCTCAACACAGTAGTTTCAAATGATATTTTATTTTACCTGAAATAGACTGAAATTTAGAGCTTTTAAATACAGATTAAATAACTTCCAAATGAGCAAGTTTTATATTGACAATTGTATTAAAATATAATTTCTTAGATTAAAAGTGTCTTTGTAATATGCTTATAAAAATGAATCTCTGCTTTAAAAATTAGTTTTGTATAAATACATGTATTTTTTTTTCATGTGTCAAAGCATCATCTGGGAAATAAATCTGCAAACCTGGCACAACTGCTTGTAAGGCAGCTGTGCTGACCACTCGACCACCAACACTTGATGAAATGCATGTATTTGAATCTATTAATTATAAAATTTCCACAAATGCCTTTATGTATTCAGATTATAATTAATTACATTTGTAAATGAGACATTTACATATGTTTAGTTTCATTTAAGAATGACGTATCGTAAATTCTAGAAAAATTTTGCAGGCGTCATTCATTCAGACATAGTAAAAAGTAATTTAAAGTGATTGGTTTATCTTCATGCTTTCATTTCCAGTGCTTAAGATTTGCCCATACTTAAGTGTTTGAGTTGAAAGAATAAGTGGATTCATTCTATTCTTTCGCAAAGACTTTATCTTGTGTTGGAAGTGAAAGTATTCATTTATTATTAAGATTCATAAAGCACATGTAAATTAGCTTGAAAAGCTGATCTTTAGTTTAATTAATTACATTATAAAAATATTGCAATAGATAGTAACTATATATAACAATATAAATTCCTTATAATTTTCAAACATTCTACAAAAAGTTCATCTAATCAGTTTTAGAATAAATTATTGATTCAGTACTCTTATAACCTTTATAATAAAACATTAACAACTATACAAAATAAATCAAATAGACCTAAAACAATAATACAGATATTGGACATTTCATGATGAATTGAAATATTTTCTGCAATTTGTAAAAGAACAAATATAACTAGTAAAATATCACATGACTCATATGCCTTCAACTACACTAACAAATTTTATTTCTATTGCAATATCTAAGCCTTCTGGTATAAACATTGGTTAGCAATAGATGTCAAATCTTAGAGATTATTAGATGTCTATTAAACACTGTTCATTTCTAGACATAATCAGTAATGTTTAAACTAGTAGACAACAGTATTATGTAAGAAAAATTTGTAACTGAAGATCATATATACCTACCCTATACTATCACATATGTGTATGAGACTGCAAATAAAATCTCATCACAATTTGCAAATGTAAATATTATTGCAATTTTTTGTGATTATTACTAATTTTCTTGAAAAAAACTATCTGAGAAGAATGATGACAAAAAAAAAGTTAATAGGTATGATGCTATTGTTTGTGGAACCAGAAATATTGAAAAATATATTTTGTAAATAGAGTTATTAATGGGAACCAAATAATAATAATAATAGTACTACATCAATAAACATCACATGATCATCATTTTTGTGCTTGCTTATAACTATTATTAAAACAGCCAAAACTCTCCATACAATATTGCCACTCAATGCAAGCCTAAGTAATCAATGGATTCCAGAAGGCTTGTGCATAAAATCCAAATCTAGTGCTTACTCATACAATATCCCATGATTAGTTGCTGGCTTGTGACCTTCATCAGTGATGAACTTTGCATATGAGAGCACTGCACCTACATCTTAGGATCTGATGCAACCCTCCAGCAGACACCTTTTATCTATTTAACTACAAACTTATGAGTCTTAAATTGAAAACACAATATTTCCAATTCAAGTTCATTAGACTATATGGTCATATTGGTCTGAACTAAGTTTTATACATATATATTTTGGTGCCTTTGGTTCCTTAATAGCCATAGACACCACTACCCTATCAGGAAAGATTAGTTTTCTGCCAATAAACATCACATGATAAACATTTCTTATGCTTGCTTATAACTTATGAAAACAGGCAAAACTCTCCATACAATATTGCCACTCAGGGTAAGCCAGAGTAATTGGTGGATGCCAAAAGGCTTGTGCATAAAATTCCAATCAAGTGCCTACTTGTCCAATATCTCCATACTAGTTTCTGGGTCATGGCGTTCATCAGTTGGGAGCCTTGGCCCAGACAGCACTGTACCTATATCATAGGATCTAATGCATCCATTGATTACTCATCAGCTTATATAGTCATATAGGTCTGAACTCAGTTCAGTACCTACACATTTTGGTGACTTTGGTTTTTTAATAGCCATAGCCACCACTAGATTTTATGCACAAGCCTTCTGGCATCCATTGATTACTCTAGCTTGCACTGAATGACAATACATACAGAGAGTTTTTTCTGTTTTAATATCAGTTAAGAGCAAGCATAGGCAGTAGTGATTATGTGATGTTTATTGGCTTAAAACTAATCCTGCCTAATAGGATAGTTGTGGCTATGGTTATTAAAGAACTAAAGACACCAAAATGTGTAGGTACTGAATGGAGTTCAGACCTATATGACTATATAAGCTGATGAGTTAGGATTGAAAATATTATGGTGTTTTCAATTTAAGTCTCATAGTTTTGTAGTTAGAAGATAAAAGGTGGCTGCTGGAGAGTGCATTAAATCCTAAGATCTGGGTGTAGTGCTGTCAGACCCAAGGCTCCTCACTGACAAAGACCACATGCCAGAAACTATTCTGGTGATATTGGATGAGTAGGCACTAGATGGGGATTTTATGCACAAGCCTTCTGGAATCCATTGATTGCTCTGGCTTCCACTGAGTGGCAATACATATAGAGTTTTGCCTGTTTTAATAACAGTTAAGAGGAAGCATAAGAAATAGTGATCATGTGAAGTCTTCTGTCATCCACTGATTACTGTCTTGCACTGAGTGGCAATAATGTATGGGGAGTTTTGCCTCTTTTAATATTAGTCATAGTAGTAATAACAATAACAATAATAGTATTCACTTTTTTTCTAATAAAGCTATTCTTTCTTCTAATTTGCAAACTGATATATATATTTTATCTGATATTATTATTTAAAAAATTTACTGCAATATTTAAATATATTACATTAAGTATTATGCATGTTTAATTTTTGATATTGTAGCAATTTAGTTTTTTCTGTATCATATACATTTATAAACCAGGGCTTTAGAATATTAAACATTTTGAAATGCAGATGAAATTAATTGTTCTGAATGTCCTGCAATTTTTGCAGAGTACAGTGTCAGACTACAATATAAGATTCTCAGATCAATACCAGTTATGGCACAGCACTTCTCATATTTCTTATGAATTCCTAAGCAATAAAACCACCTAATTATTCATTTGTTGTAACATGTTTAGAAAAAAATTGTAATAAAATTTAGTATTTCTATACTGAATTGTATTATAAAAATAAAAATTATGAAAATAAGATTCTCTTAAAATAAATAATTTTCTTAAAATCTATGGAAGACGTTAAGACATTCTTTTAGATTCACTATAGCATTGTTAAAATAATTGAATTCAAATTATGACCAATCATTTAAGAATAACGTTAATTATAATGCTAAAACACAAAATTTTTAGCCTTTCAGTAGAAAGGGATATAGACTCGTACATTAATTTTATTGCAATCTAAAACTTTTGCTAGATATTCATTCACATATAAAGACTGAAAAAAAAGAGCAACAAATCTTTTCTTTTTATCATGAACTCTTAAAGTTTACTATATATTTACATATTGCTATCAGTGTCTGCACTATTTCATTTGCAATATGTAGCTCTTAGTTTATTGTTTTTGCATTTTTTTCATCGATTGTTTTAAGCTACAAATTCATATTCCATAAATTTTGTTTGTTTGCAATTTTCTTCTTTAAAAATATGTTTTGGTGTTTCTGGTTTTTGAATAATTACTGTCACCAACATTATTTGGCTAGGACTGATATTACATAACTATAAAGTAACATAACTACCATTTTTGTGCTCTCAAAATCATAAACACTGGAGCATGGTCATCTAATAAGACATAGTAATGAATGGATGCTAGAACATTAGTGCATCAAGCCCTATCTTGTGCCTATATATCTAATATCCATAGAATAGTTTTTATACTATGGCATTTATTAATGAAGTGACTTGGATATGAGAGCCCTTCATCTAGATCTCTGAATTTAATGCAGTTTTCTACCAACATTCTTTTATCTCTTTAGTTAATTATAAATCTGTAACCCCAAACTATGGACACAATAATGTTTTCAATCTAAACTAATTCAATTGTACAATCAGTCTAACTTGATTCCAGTTCAGTACATATTATATGGAGAAAGTTGCTAGTATGTTAACAGACTGTGTTAGCATAAAAAATTGTGGTTACATAATGATGTAATGGTTTATATCAACTTTTTCCAAGGAATGTTGGCATATATGGTTGTTTAGATACCAAAGGCACCAAAACATATAGGTACTAAAGCTGATCTTTATGACTATAAAAGAAAATATCCTTGGATTGAATGCATTATTGTGTTTTCAATTTGAACTCATAACTTTCTGGTTAATTGCAAAGATTAAAGGTAGCTGGTAAAAAAAATCATTAGATCCACAAATCTGAGAGCCCTGAAATTCAAGGCTTTATCCCTGATGAAAGCCATAAGTTACAACCTATTCTAGGCATATTGAATAAGCAGGTATTAGATAAAGATTTTGATGCTCTAAACTTCTAGCTTTCTTTGATTACTATAGCTTGCATTAGATGGCAATATTATATGGAACAATTGACTATTGTGTTAATAAGTTATGTACTGATAACTATGTGAAAATGCAGGAATATTTTTATCTTTATCTCAAGAGATTATTACTTTTGTTACAATCATAATTTTGGTGCAGTAGACAACAAAGGTAATCGACTTGAAAAGACTGAAATAATAAGTATCTATTATAACAATTAATTTTTTTCTGCATTAACTTATGTTATTACCAAGCATTATTTATAACACACAAATGTATATAAATGCCAGAATTTTGTGTTATTTATATGTGATGGCTTGGAAAATTCACACCTCTTAACTTATCATATTACATTTTATGTCATAAATTTATAATATATTATTAATTTTTGAATTTGTCTTTCAAAATTATCATGTGAATATTGTAAGTGCTAATAATTGTTGCTATTTTTTTTTTCATATGTCATAGCATCAGCCAGGAGGCGAACCCACAACCATCTGCAAACAACTACTTGCTTGCAAGGCTGCTGCGATGACCTCTTGGCTAATGACGCTTGACATTTGTTACTATTTTTAAAGGGGATATATGTATTTTTGGAAGCATGGAAAAGAGAATAGTTGTTGCATTTTTATTGAAGAAAAGATTGACTTTAAGTGATAAACCTGAATGTGGTTATAAATTAGTTGTCACTTTAAACATTTATAATAATATTTCCTAATTAATAAAACAATATTTTGTGACCTATAATTTAATCAAATGATAATGCCAAATCTAGTATAGTATTTTAAAATGTAACCACAAATACTTGGCTTCTAAATTTTCTCACAGTCTGGTAACCATCTTATGTTTAAAAACAAGTGTTCACAATAAAGGCATCAAATGATCTTATAAAAATGTACTAAAATTTAAGATTTTTTCAAAGTAGAAATGCACAAGCTGGAATACTGAAAAATTATTGGCTAATTACATATAATTAATACCCTATATCTTGAATAATTATTTTTTTATTAAAAATAGGTTCAGAAGCTTTTATCTTAATGTTTATTATAATAAATCAGATTACTAACAAAAGTTTACTGTTTCAAACCCTTTGTACTTTGAAATAGACACATTTTCTTGGTTGTAAGCATGATCCTGTTTTACTAATTCATCTGCAATCATAAGTCCCTAAACCCATGACAGTTGTTAGAAACTATAAATAATGTTTGAGTAAAGAACTTCTAAACTTGCATGAACATTTACTTATATATATAGGTTGATATCTCAGGACTTTTCAAACATAGATACTAATTTTTTGATATTTACCAAAATAAAGCTTTTTTACATAAGCATAATTTTCTGCAACAAATATTTTCTAACCTATCATTTTTAACATCAAAAAATAATAATGGTTGTAATGATAAATCTATATACTATGGCCCCTGTCTTTAAAAAAATCCAAAAATTATCAGACACTCGTTAAAAAGTATATTTACATTACTTAACTATATTTCATCAATGTATTATACACATAAATTTTGACATAAGTGTTATCATTAGTGCAACTTATATAATTTATCATATTGTTTGTATAGTAGTTTCTATATTATTTACTACTCATAATAAAATGCAAAACCAGGTTTCACAAAAATATGTAGAAAATTTATTAATCATATGGTGGTAATATACAATCATATTTAGTTGTGCGTTTGATGTATGTTAAACTAGTTTTGACAAAGATTCTTTACATTGAAGTTTTGATAAAGTGTCATTAAATATTAACTCTGTATAGTCAAATAAAATATACATTCAATATTTAATGATAAGTAATTTAAAAGATGTACATTACTATTTATTAGAGTGATCAGGTTAGCTTTACTTCTTTTAATAAATCATCTCTAATCATTTATGCTTTTACAAAACAAACTGAATTTTTATTTTTATTTTTTCAATTTTACAAATAAAAAAAGTTTAAGTGACATTTTTTTTAAAAAACATCTTAAATTTAGAAATCTCTAAATTTACATTCATTAACAATAATAGCATTCTAAATGTTGAACAAAGGATTAAGAATACAATCTCTTTTAATTTTTACAATCAAGGTGTTAAAAGCGAGATGCTGTCTCCAGTCTTGTATAATTAATTATGAGTTTAATAACTCTTAAGTGCCATATTTCGTCTGGTTGATAAATTAATTTGACTCTGAATTACTAACAATATTGCCAAAGGTATTGTTATAAACACCAAAGCTATCAGGAATTGTCAGATTCACTCAATTCTTAATACTTTAGAGTGATTATAAGTCAAATCCTAGGGGCGAAAATTTACTCCCTTTGTTTACATATATCTTAAGTTAAGTTTAATTTAACGTTTAATCATTTACACTAAAAAATGTTTTTTAAAATTTATAATAAAAAATTTCTTTTTAAAGAATGTGTAACTAAACATCATGTCTTTAGGTCAGATTGTATCATAATTTTAATTCATTTTAAAATATTTCTAAGTCTAAAAAATATAAAAATTATTTTTAAATAATTGTTGAAGTAGAAAAAATGTTATAGCAAAGTTTTGATTGTTTTCTTTTTTTTAATAAAATAATAAGAAAAACCATATATATGATAAAATATTCTACTGGGGCATATTAACATTTTTTATTTATTTTTTTTTTTTTTTCATGTGTCATAGCATCAGCCGGGAAGCGAACCCGCTAACCCGGGACAACTGCTTGTAATGCGGCTGTCGCTGACCTCTCGACCACCAATGCTTGACTAACATTTTTTATTAGTCATTCATTAGACGAGAAATTATCCAATAATGAATAATATTTTTGTCGAGTACTGGCTTCTATCCACATTTAACTCCTTGTTGAAAGATGTAATCATATACATATAATTAAAGACATGCTGAACCAGCACTATCAGTTAACTCAGATCACAATTTCTTAAATATACTGGTACTGATTTGAAATGCACTCATGGAATTAAAAACTTGATTTGATCGATTTTACATTATTTCAACATGTGCCTATGGGCATATATTGTAATATAATTTGTATTTTAACAGTTATAAGCTTTTAGTATTCTAAATTTATAAGCTTGGTTTGATCAGATTCAAAAACATTTTCATCCTCCCCACTTACTTCAGCACTTTGCGCTACCATTATTATAATAACATTTGTCTTTTAAAAGCTCACTACCATTATGAATTTTAAGGACTGCCCAAAACTATCAATGAAACATCCACATGATTCTGTGTTGATTATTCAATGTTATTTATTGTTACAACCTTATCAATCCTTTAAACATCTTATTGTCATGATCAGAAAAAACATAATATAAAATGTATTTTAAAATACTTGCCAAATGATATTTTATTGAACAATTCTTTTTTAACAAAAATAATCTCTTTGATAACATTATTTATAAAATGAATTGGATATCTTAGGGTAAATATGATTAACTTTAATGATAATAATATAAATTCTCTTATAATTCTTTTTTTTTTCTAAGTGTCATAGCATCGGCAGGGACGCGAACCCGCAACCCAGGCAACTGCCTGCAAGTGCAAGGCAGTCACGCTGACCTCTCGACCACCAATGCAAGACTTATAATTCTTAAGGTTTATTTAACAATGAATGACATCCTAGTAAGTATAAAGTAAGACATGCATTTATCTTTATGATAATGACTTCCACAATTATGATAGCAATAACATTTAAAATAAACATGATCAACATTTAATTTTTAATAATAGAAACTACTCTACTAGGAGGCCATTTGGATATTAAGAATGGTTAATGATTTTATGGTCATTTCAAACATCACACTAATAAACCTATTTAAAAATATCTTCTGAATTTGAATTCAATAATTTCATAATCCCAATGTACTATTGAATAATAGCTTAATTTTATAAATATGGAAAATAATTTAAGAGATATACAGCAATCTTTGATAAACAGACAAAATTGACTAAAGTGATCTTAAATGATGAATATGCAATTATATTCCTTTATTCAACAAAATCATCTCTTTTTTAGATGTAATTCTAATATTTTAGATATAATTTTAATAAAGTGGCTTTTATATCAAATTTCAATATTCATGTACTCTTAATAGATCACATTTAAATTAATTCATAATACTCTTATGTTTTATTAGATTTTTAATTAATGAATGAATGAAGTGAAAAAATGATTATAAGAAAATTTAATTAAGAATACAATATTAATTTTACCTAAAACTAATAACAATTAATGACTGTATCATATCTTTGTATGTCAACAAATATCATTTTCTGTTTTTAGATAACAAAAAATTAAAGTTTACAAATATAGTATGAAAAATAAAAAATAATTAAGCAACATAATATGATTGATCAGTATAACTTTCTGTTAATATAAATTTTAACAAGTTCTTACATTTATAACATTTGTACTAAAATAGTGTCTCTTACAAATATTTACTACAATTAAATATAAACAATGAGGATTGCCAATTCCTCAACAAGCTTTGTGATAAATGCTTAGCCAGTGCTTTAGAATATTAAACATTTTGAAATGCAGATGAAATTAATTGTTCTGAATGTCCTGCAATTTTTGCAGAGTACAGTGTCAGACTACAGTATAAGATTCTCAGATCAATACCAGTTATGGCACATCACTTCTCATATTTCTTATGAATTCCTAAGCAATAAAACCACTTAATTATTCATTTGTTGTAACATGTTTAGAAAAAAATTGTAATAAAATTTAGTATTTCTATACTGAATTGTATTATAAAAATAAAAATTATGAAAATAAGATTGTCTTAAAATAAATAATTTTCTTAAAATCTATTGAAGACGTTAACACATTCTTTTAGATTCACTATAGCATTGTTAAAATAATTGAATTCAAATTATGACCAATCATTTAAGAAAACGTTAATTATAATGCTAAAACACAAAAATTTTAGCCTTTCAGTAGAAAGGGATATAGACTCATACATTAATTTTATTGCAATCTAAAACTTTTGCTAGATATTCATTCACATATAAAGACTGAAAAAAAAGAGCAACAAATCTTTTTTTTTTATCATGAATTCTTAAAGTTTACTATATATTTACATATTGCTAGCAGTGTCTGCACTATTTCATTTGCAATATGTAGCTCTTAGTTTATTGTTTTTGCATTTTTTTCATCGATTGTTTTAAGCTACAAATTCATATTTCATAAATTTTGTTTGTTTGCAATTTTCTTTTTTAAAAATATGTTTTGGTGTCTCTGGTTTTTGAATAATTACTGTCACCAACATTATTTGGCTAGGACTGATATTACATAACTATAAAGTAACATAACTACCATTTTTGTGCTTTCAAAATCATAAACACTGGAGCATGGTCATCTAATAAGACATAGTAATGAATGGATGCAAGAACATTAGTGCATCAAGCCCTATCTTGTGCCTATATATCTAATATCCATAGAATAGTTTTTATACTATGACATTTATTAATGAAGTGACTTGGATCTGAGAGCCCTTCATCTAGATATCTGAATTTAATGCAGTTTTTTACCAACATTCTTTTATCTCTTTAGTTAATTATAAAGCTGTAACCCCAAACTATGGACACAATAATGTTTTCAATCTAATCTAATTCAATTGCACAATCACTCTAACTTGATTCCAGTTCAGTACATATTATATGGAGAAAGTTGCTAGTATGTTAACAGACTGTGTTAGCATAAAAAATTGTGGTTACATAATGATGTAATGGTTTATATCAACTTTTTCCAAGGAATGTTGGCATCTATGGTTGTTTAGACACCAAAGGCACCAAAACATATAGGTACTAAAGCTGATCTTTATGACTATAAAAGAAAATATGCTTGGATTGAATGCATTACTGTGGTTTCAATTTGAACTCATAGTTTTCTGGTTAATTACAAAGATTAAAGGTAGCTGGTAAAAAAATTCATTAGATCCACAAATCTGAGAGCCCTGAAACTCAAGGCTTTATCCCTGATGAAAGCCATAAGTTACAACCTAGTATGGGCATATTGAATAAGCAGGTATTAAGTAAAGATTTTGATGCTCTAAACTTCTAGCTTTCTTTGATTACTATAGCTTGCATTAGATGGCAAAATTATATGGAAAAATTGACTATTGTGTTAATAAGTTATGTACTGATAACTATGTGCAAATGCAGGAATATTTTCATCTTTATCTCAAGAGATTATTATTTTTGTTACAATCATAATTTTGGTGCAATAGACAAACAAACAAAGGTAATCGACTTGAAAGACTGAAATAATAAGTATCTATTATAACAATTAATTCTTTTCTGCATTAACTTATGTTATTACCAAGCATTATTTATAACACATAAATGTATATAAATGCCAGAATTTTGTGTTATTTTATGTGTGATGGCTTGGAAAATTCACACCTCTTAACTTATCATATTACATTTTATGTCATAAATTTATGATATATATTAAGTAATATTTACTAAGGCTGTAACCTCAAGAATATGCATCTGAAAAATGTGAAGTTAGGGACCTCTACAGGTCTTAACCACAAGCTTACACCTTGGAAGAAAATAATTTGTCCTTCAAAATTACCATGTGAATATTGTAAGTGCTAATAATTGTTGCTATTTTTTTTTCATATGTCATAGCATCAGCTGGTAGGCGAACCCATAACCATCTGCAACCAACTACTTGCTTGCAAGGCAACTGCGATGACCTCTTGGCTAATGACGCTTGACATTTGTTACTATTTTTAAAGGGGATATATGTATTTTTGGAAGCATGGAAAAGAGAATAGTTATTGCATTTTTATTGAAGAAAAGATTGACTTTAAGTGATAAACCTGAAGCTATTTAATGTGGTTATAAATTAGTTGTCACTTTAAACATTTATAATAATATTTCCTAATTAATAAAACAATATTTTGTGACCTATAATTTAATCAAATGATAATGACAAATCTAGTATAGTATTTTAAAATGTAACCACAAATACTTGGCTTCTGAATTTTCTCACAGTCTGGTAACCATCTTATGTTTAAAAACAAGTGTGTTCACAATAAAGGCATCAAATGATCTTATAAAAATGTACTAAAATTTAAGATTTTTTCAAAGTAGAAATGCACAAGCTGGAATACTGAAAAATTATTGGCTAATTACATATAATTAATACCCTATATCTTGAATAATTATTTTTTATTAAGAATAGGTTCAGAAGCTTTTATCTTAATGTTTATTATAATAAATCAGATTACTAACAAAAGTTTACTGTTTCAAACCCTTTGTACTTTGAAATAGACACATTTTCTTGCTTGTAATCATGATCCTGTTTTACTAATTCATCTGCAATCATAAGTCCCTAAACCCACGACAGTTGTTAGAAACTATAAATAATGTTTGAGTAAAGAACTTTTAAACTTGCATGAACATTTACTTATATATATATATATAGGTCTGATACTTTTCAAACATAGACATCAACCTATATATATATATATATGTGTATATATATATATATATAGGTTGATGTCTCAGGACTTTTCAAGCATAGATACTAATTTTTTGATATTTACCTAAATAAAGCTTTTTTACATAAGCATAATTTTCTGTAATAAATATTTTTTAACCTATCATTTTTAACATCAAAAAATAATAATGGTTGTAATGATAAATCTATATACTATGACCCCTGTATTTAAAAAAATCCAAAAATTATCAGAAACTCATTTAAAAGTATATTTACATTACTTAACTATATTTCATCAATGTGCAACTTATATAATTTATCATATTGTTTGTATAGTAGTTTCTATAATTATTTACTACTCATAATAAAATGCAAAACCAGGTTTCACAAAAATATGTAGAAAATTTATTAATCATATGGTGGTAATATACAATCACATTTAGTTGTGCGTTTGATGTATGTTAAACTAGTTTTGACAAAGATTCTTTACATTGAAGTTTTGATAAAGTGTCATTAAATATTAACTCTGTATAGTCAAATAAAATATACATTCAATATTTAATGATTAGTAATTTAAAATATGTACATTACTATTTATTAGAGTGATCAGGTTAGCTTTACTTCTTTTAATAAATCATCTCTAATCATTTATGCTTTTACAAAACAAACTGAATTTTTATTTTAATTTTTTCGACTTTACAAATAAAAAAAGTTTAAGTGACATTTTTTTTAAAAAACATCTTAAATTTAGAAATCTCTAAATTTACATTCATTAACAATAATAGCATTCTAAATGTTGAACAAAGGATTAAGAATACAATCTCTTTTAATTTTTACAATCAAGGTGTTAAAAGCGAGATGCTGTCTCCAGTCTATTATGAGTTTAATAACTCTTAAGTGCCATATTTCGTCTGGTTGATAAATTAATTTGACTCTGAATTACTAACAATATTGCCAAAGGTATTGTTATAAACACCAAAGCTATCAGGAATTGTCAGATTCACTCAATTCTTAATACTTTGGTCAACATTTAGAGTGATTATAAGTCAAATCCTAGGGGCGAGAATTTACTCCCTTTGTTTACATATATCTTAAGTTAAGTTTAATTTAACGTTTAATCATTTACACTAAAAAATGTTTTTTAAAATTTATAATAAAAAATTTCTTTTTAAAGAATGTGTAACTAAACATCATGTCTTTAGGTCAGATTGTATCATAATTTTAATTCATTTTAAAATATTTCTAAGTCTAAAAAATATAAAAATTATTTTTAAATAATTGTTGAAGTAGAAAAAATGTTATAGCAAAGTTTTGATTGTTTTCTTTTTTTTAATAAAATAATAAGAAAAACCATATATATGATAAAATATTCTACTGGGGCATATTAACATTTTTTATTTATTTATTTATTTTTTTCATGTGTCATAGCATCAGCCGGGAAGCGAACCCGCTAACCCGGGACAACTGCTTGTAATGCGGCTGTCACTGTTGATGTGTTTTAGTATTAAGTGAATTTATAAGAATAATTTGTGAGTGTATCCAATTCTCTGGAAGAGAATCTATAATATAATTAAAGACATGCTGAACCAGCACTATCAGTTAACTCAGATCACAATTTCTTAAATATGCTGGTACTGATTTAAAATGCACTCATGGAATTAAAAACTTGATTTGCTCGATTTTACATTATTTCAACATGTGCCTATGGGCATATATTGTAATATAATTTGTATTTTAACAGTTATAAGCTTTTAGTATTCTAAATTTATAAGCTTGGTTTGATCAGATTCAAAAACATTTTCATCCTCTCCACTTACTTCAGCACTTTGCGCTACCATTATTATAATAACATTTGTCTTTTAAAAGCTCACTACCATTATGAATTTTAAGGACTGCCCAAAACTATCAATGAAACATCCACATGATTCTGTGTTGATTATTCAATGTTATTTATTGTTACAACCTTATCAATCCTTTAAACATCTTATTGTCATGATCAGAAAAAACATAATATAAAATGTATTTTAAAATACTTGCCAAATGATATTTTATTGAACAATTCTTTTTTAACAAAAATAATCTCTTTGATAACATTATTTATAAAATGAATTGGATATCTTAGGGTAAATATGATTAACTTTAATGATAATAATATAAATTCTCTTATAATTCTTTTTTTTTCTAAGTGTCATAGCATCGGCCAGGACGCGAACCCGCAACCCGGGCAACTGCCTGCAAGTGCAAGGCAGTCACGCTGACCTCTTGACCACCAATGCAAGACTTATAATTCTTAAGGTTTATTTAACAATGAATGACATCCTAGTAAGTATAAAGTAAGACATGCATTTATATTTAAGATAATGACTTCCTCAATTATGATAGCAATAACATTTAAAATAAACATGATCAACATTTAATTTTTAATAATAGAAACTACTCTACTAGGAGGCCATTTGGATATTAAGAATGGATAATGATTTTATGGTCATTTCAAACATCACACTAATAAACCTATTTAAAAATATCTTCTGAATTTGAATTCAATAATTTCATAATCCCAATGTACTATTGAATAATAGCTTAATTTTATAACTATGGAAAATAATTTAAGAGATATACAGCAATCTTTGATAAACAGACAAAATTGACTAAAGTGATCTTAAATGATGAATATACAATTATATTCCTTTATTCAACAAAATCATCTCTTTTTTAGATGTAATTCTAATATTTTAGATATAATTTTAATAAAGTGGCTTTTATGTCAAATTTTAATATTCATGTACTCTTAATAGATCACATTTAAATTAATTCATAATACTCTTATGTTTTATTAGATTTTTAATTAATGAATGAATGAAGTGAAAAAATGATTATAAAAAAATTTAATTAAGAATACAATATTAATTTTACCTAAAACTAATAACAATTAATGACTGTATCATATCTTTGTATGTCAACAAATATCATTTTCTGTTTTTAGATAACAAAAAATTAAAGTTTACAAATATAGTATGAAAAATAAAAAATAATTAAGGAAATATAATATGATTGATCAGTATAACTTTCTGTTAATATAAATTTTAATAAGTTCTTACATTTATAACATTTGTACTAAAATAGTGTCTCTTACAAATATTTACTACAATTAAATATAAACAATGAGG
>JAQFVV010012631.1:97711-204062 GCA_028023455.1 Epiperipatus broadwayi
GATAAATGCCAGTGCCAGCATTTAAAATATCTAACCCCCTCCAAACCTCTGACCATGGTTTCATGCTTTGGCACTCCTCAGAGAGGTGCCAGGGTAGGTTCAGACACTAGATCTAAAAATACCAACCCAAAGCCAAGCCCTTATCTAAAAGTTATCTATTGAGTGGAAAATCTGAAATTTTCAGACACCTACATGTCTTTATACCCAGATATCCAACTCAAAAAGCTATATGAGGCTGATAGATCTTCAGCCATACCATATATTAGTAGTCTTAGCAATAGAATATCACATAAGACTTAAGGCAGAGACTATAAATAATCTAAATAAGAGACAGATCACATGACCCTATTCTCTTAAGCTTGTAAGTTATAAACAATGAGGATTGCCAGTTCTTCAACAAGCTTTGTGATCAGAGGTTTGAGGGGGTTCCTGACAGAGTTATTTTAAATGCTGGCTCTGGCTAAGCATTTATCACAAAGCTTGTTGAGGAATTGGCAATCCTCATTGTTTATAACTTACAAGCTTAAGAGAATAAGGTCATGTGATCTATGACTCTTATTTTGACTATTTACAATTAAATATATAAGCTTACCAATCCACTGGTGAAAAAAATTATAAGATGTACATTGTGTATGCCAAATATAATTTACAATTTTGGAGTTTAATTATCAAATTAACATCCTAAATATTAACAAAACATAAATACAGAATCTACATATCAACAACATAATTTGTGCTCAGATAAACCAAGAATGCAACAAAAGGTAAGAGTAGCATTCCTCAATATCTGATGATAAACAATCAGTTACAAAATAAACTCATCAAAAAACTAAATCCATATTTGAATAATAAAGTAAAGGCAACATAAAAGTTTAGTGGCATGAACTTACAAATAATTGCATCTACTTTTGAGGCAATAAAGAAATGATCTAGGACTTCATTTCTAGCCATACACACAAGCATTCCAGAAATTAATTTGGTAGAACTGTTTTAAAGTAGGAAAATCAAATAATAATTTATAGAGAAACAAAATAAAAATACAAAGAATAAAAAAAATACAATAAAATTTATAGCAAAAGATATAATGATAATAAATAAAATTAAAAAAATTGTACCATCAGGGACAATAATAACTATGTTTGCCTTAATAAAAAATTATATGTTTAAGTTATAATCAGATTGCTAAAATACATCTGAAGATATAGCAACAAAGCTAAATCTCAAAACTATACTAGAAAAATAAGGATTCTGAAAAAATCGACTAAGACTACTATCTCATAATAAAATACAATAAATAACAGATGTGTAAAAATGATAAATAATATTTAATGCTAATATAGCTTAGTAAAATTAGACAATAAAATAAGCAATAAGATAAACAATAAAAATATACTTCCAATTATATTTCTCTCAGCATAATTATACACCTTTAATAAATAAAATAATTTATAAGAAAGAGCACACATGAGATTTTTAAAATATATAATTAACAAACAATCATATTCTGAGAAAATTGACAAAACTGTTGACAAAATAGTATGTAAAATCATGTCAAATAATATGTATATTAAAGAATGACATTAAGACAAAAATATAAGCATAAAATATAAAATATTAAACCCCTTTACTATTAAAAATAAAAGCAAAACAAAAATCCTTCTTCTGTTTCCAACAGTTAAACAGAACGCTTTATTTACGCCAATAAAGTTCTGTAGATAGTAAAGATATTCAGCACTCAAAAGTATAACAATTGAATACAAAGAGTAGTTGACAATTATTTTTATGTGAAACATTTACAATTAATGATGCTAGCAAAATGTGCAGATATGGTCCTTGACTTAAGCAATTTTTTATCAATTAAGCAATAAGAATAGTTATTTCATATTTAAAAACAGATATTCAATACTTCATTCTTTTTTTCTCTCTTTTTTTTTTCCAAGTGTCATAGCATCGGCCGGGACGCGAACCCGCAACCCGGGCAACTGCTTGTAAAGCAGTCGCGCTGACTTCTCGACCATCAATGCAAGACTAATTCATTCTTCAAAGCATTTCACTAACTAAGCAGACAAAATAGTTTTTTCATGAAATCTTTAAAATTACTGCACAAATTTATATAAATTTGATTAAAAATAAAATTAATTTAAGATATATTCATATCTCCATTTATAATATATAAGTTGCTAAAAATATTTGAAATTTTTTCAAATAATATCAGTCAATGTTTTTTCTCCCACAGATCCAGGAAATAAATAATTTTTTCTTCCGTGCGAAATAAACACAATAAATAAAATTCTTATTATACTTAAAGAATAAATAATGTCAAATGTGCAATCGAGTAATATTTTTTATTTAAATCAAATGTTTTTCTTGTTCAAAAAATGAATAACTTTATATACAACTTCAAATAATACAGTCAACATAATAGGTAAGTCTTTATTAGAATGAGTTCAAAATTCTTTACACAAAGTGAATTAATTCCAAATAATATTATTTTCTATAAAACTAGTATTTTTAAGTATAACATAATAAAGTTATTAAGTAATTTTAAAACCATTACTACTGTGGAAAAATTAAAATATATTATAGCAAACTTCAATATTAAATAGACATTAAAATAAGTCTTGAAATCAATAATAGGTTGTTTTTTTTTTCCATATGTCATAGCATCGGCCGGAATGCGAACCCACAACAGTCTGCAAACAACTACTTGCCTGCAAGGCAGCTGCGATGACCTCTCGGCTTACTTAGAAAAAGCAATGATAATCATTTATTTTAAAGATCCTCAAATCTCAACATTTAAACTGCATAAATTTAAACATTATAATAACTAATTAGTTTTACCAGTAATATAAACTGTGATGTAAATTTCTTGCATTAGAAGTTCTAATTTGAAAATTGTGCCTAGGTAAAATTAGCTCTTAGCCAAACATTGCTATTGAAACTAATAAAATAAAATTGTTTAAATAAAATTAATCTTAGTAAATTAAATAACTGGAATTTAAAAATTTTAATGCACCAAGTAAAAATTATTACCATATGTTTATTCCAAAGTAATTTTATTCCCCTTCTTTTCCAAGTGTTTGCGCAGACCTTATGTCATTTGGATACTTTATGATTTCTAATATTGTCATTTTATTTTCCATCCACTTTATTTCAATGGTTTGAATCCAATGTCTTTTAAACTCTAAGGAGATATTCTAAAAATAATATATTTTATATTAATTTTTTAAAAAATCAATTAATTTATGTCTAGAAAGAGTAATGGATTATTATTTCTAGTTATAATATTTATCAATAACATCAAATATTATAATGAAATAAAATACATTATAAAATTAAAATTTATCTTATTCCAAATAAAAACTTTTTTATAATATTTACTTAACACATTCCTTTTTAATTAATTAATTTAATTAATTCCTCAGAAATTTAATATTGACTTATAGAATTTAAAAAACATTTTAAAATAGTTTTTATAAATATAAATAAGAAACTTCACAAATAACTATATAAAAAAACTAACAATTGTCTAACCATGACACATTTGTAGATAATGACAATCTCTCTGGCTTGTTCTTAATTCCATTATTCACTTATATTCTAAATACTCTATTATGTTTAACAACTGAAACACAGACTTATTATATGAGCACAGACTTTCACACCACCCACCATTCTCCACTCTAGCTCATAACACTGATACACTTGAACACATATATGTCGAAACGATAAATAATCACCAATACACGTATTTCATGCTAAACCAGCAATCATCAGTTGGTCCAGATTACCATCTCCACACATATCTGCTATAAGTGCTCAGATATATATTAAGATAGCCAATTCTCATACTTTAATGGACAGGCTTCAATCTACTCCACACTCCAACTCTTCAACCGTCCATCCAATTGAAAATCTGATGATGGAATGCTCAAAGGCCACCCTTAGGCCGAGATTCTTGTCACACCCATGTTGACCTAAGGTCAATCTGACCCCTCATGTACAGGACATAATCCATTTAATACATATACAAGGGATGGGCAGACATCTCTGTTATGTAATAACTGAAACACATAGGCTTATTATATACCTGTGTGTATATATGTAATATATAGGGTACATGAGCACAGACTTTCACACAACCCACCACTCTCCACTCTATCTCATAACACTGATACACTTGAACACATATATGTCGAAACGATAAATAATCACCAATACACGTATTTCATGCTAAACCAGCAATCATCAGTTGGTCCAGATTACCATCTCCACACACATATGCTATAAGTGCTTATATATATATTGATAGTCAATCTTCATACTTTAATGGATAGGCTCCAATCTACTCCTCACTCCAACTCTTCAACTGTCCATCCAATTGAATATATATCTGAGCACTTATAGCATATATGTGTGGAGATGGTAATCTGGACCAACTGATGATTGCTGGTTTAGCATGAAATACCTTTATTGGTGATTATTTATCTTTTTGACATATATGTGTTCAAGCGTATCAGTGTTATGAGATAGAGTGGAGAGTGGTGGGTGATGTGAAAGTCTGTGCTTATATACCCTATCTATTATGTTTAATAAATTTTATATACTTTAACTATAATTATATAAAGAAACATTCTGCCCAGTCTGTTCCAGGTTTTTTTAAGATATGTTTAAAGAAAATCTATACATTTTTAAGACCAGTTACTTATATTTTAATTAATATTTCATAATCCTCTATATTTTAATATTGATAAAATATGCTTTTCTAAAAATAAATGTGCCTGAATAAGTTAGCAAATAAATATTAATAATATTAATCAATTAAAATACATTTAACTTAACAGATAATCAAATTTGAAATGTGATTTTCACACAATGAATAAAAATATTTAGCCTAAAATGTATACTGTGGGGTATTAATTTTGCAATCAAGTAATATAATGCAAAATATGCCTTGCTTTTATCTGGTATTTGATAAAAAAAATTTACATTAACTTCTATAAAATTAATAATATAAAGCAAATGAATCATCATCATCATCATCAACAACAACCATTATCAATCCACTGCAGGATGAAGGTCTTTCCAAGTTTAATCCATCTTCTTTGATCCTTAGCTTCTCTTCTCCACATCACCCCTGCACACCTTCTTATTTCATCCATCCATCTCACATGTGGTCTTTTTTTGGGTCTTTTACAATCTCTTGGAATCCAGTTTAAAATTTCAATTGTCCATCTATTATCATCTCTTCTATCAATATGTCCAGCCCAACTCCACTTCAATCTTTTAATTTTTTCAGTGAGGTCAGTAACACCTGTTTGTTCTCTTAACCATACATTGCGTTTTCGATCTCTTCTTGTTACTCCCAACATACATATATTCATACTTCTTTGAGGGGTCTGAAGTCTCTGCATTGCTCTTCTATTAAGTGTCCAAGTCTCAGATCCATAAGTAAGAACTGGTAAAACACATTTGTTAAAAACCTTTCTTTTCAAACACATAGGCATATTTCCTTTTAGTATCAAGTTATTTCTACCAAAAGCACTCCAACCAAGTTTAATTCTAAGATTAATTTCCTCCATTGTGTTTCTATCTGTATTAATAATCTGATAAAGCAAATGAATAAAAAAAATAAGTAATAGGCAGTTATTTAATAAAATAAAATAAATAGTCTCTTTCTTCGTTAATTTCTGATAATGATAATACATTGGTTTGTGGGTCATATAGACAAGTAGAGTAGCTTAAAGCCCCATAAAAATATTAAAGTTTATTTTAAATATCTTTAAAAATATCATTAAATAAAAGAATCAATTTTGAAATAGAAAATACTTTATTTAATACCACAATTAACTAAAACTGTACTTTCATATATTAAATTGAACGTTGAAAATAAAAGTCAAAGCTTAAAATATTTTTTCCTTTAATTATATGGCTAATTGATTTCAGATCTTCATCAGTTGTTGAGTTAATGATAAATCTTAGATAATAGTTGTTTGGTGTTAATGGCAATGTAAATTGTTTTAGAGACTAGAATGTCTGCAAAAAGAACATTGCCTTTAGGCTAACAACTTTTTGCTTATCATTTCCAAATGAATATTTGAATGAAGATCATTGCCAGGAAAATAATAGAAAATAAAAAGTATGGAAATTTGTTTAGCAAAAATAAAATTTGCAATTTGTGGTATAGAACTTTTTATGGAAAATTTGACAAACGTAATAAAACATTTTGCAAATGCGACTTTATTATCTTATAATTCTGAAGATGTTATGCTATTGATTGAATTTAAAACAGCATTGAATAACTGACAGAATATGTGCGTTGGAAATAATAAAAATCACTAAAAAAGATACAATGAAGATAGTTCATTTCAATATATTAAGTTAGGGTTTATTGCAAGGAAAGAAGATACTTTATTTTATGCACAAACCAAATCATTGCAGTGTTTTTTTTCCTCATGTATCATAGTATCAGCCGGGAAGCGAACCCACGATCCCAGGACAACTGCTTATAAAGCAGCCGTCGCTGACCTCTCGACCACCAATGCTTGACTAAATCATTGCAATGAGAACTACAAAAATATAACACAGATTTTGAAAATTATAGAACCTTTACTCTAATTATTATTTAAGAAATTCTTAATACACATCACAAATAAAACATTAATATGCTCAAAGGAAAATTTGACTGTTGATTAAAATGGATTTAAAAAATTAGGAATATTTTATAATAGATGATATTACCTTCATTGCATATCTTTTTTCAATTTTTGACTTTTAAAAAGCTTCTGTCAGAATCAATCGATAAATTAAATGAGTATTGTTATTTAACAGTTTGTTATTTGGACATTTATAAATAAATCATTCATCAGATGTTACATAGCTGAATCAGACATCTTCCACTATGATCTGTGGATGTCACTTTAGTAGATGACCAAACATTGTAGATTATTTATATTAATATTTAACAGTTCAAAGAAAATCAATCTTTTGGTAATGAATTAAGAATTATCAATAGTTATCATAATTATCCAAAAACAGAATAAAATTAAACATTTTAATCTACTTTAAATATCTTTGATTTTAAAACCACAAATGTTTGGAAAAAATAAAAACCAAAAAAGTTATAAAATAAATTCAACTGCACATAGCATATTTAAAACACATGTAGAAGGAATAATGGACAAGATCAACAATACATGGGAAAAAATTAAATCAGTTCATAAAATGTGATTAAATATTTTAAAATTATTAGAGGATGTAGTAATCAGTGAAGAAGATGTCAAAACAATGATCTGAACTTTAGATATTTTAAATGAAAGAGGAAAGACTGTGAGAGTAATACAGAAATATATCCTAAACTATAATGATTGTTTTTGAACAGAGAGAAACATTGATTTAATGGTACTATAAATGATATCCAGCAATGGTTTTTGATTATAAAAATGATTATTATAATATCTGTATGGCAAGAACTTAATTTTTAGAACAATAGTTACAAATTAGACATATAATTCATATGCATCATAACTACTTTATTATAGTGGCATAAAATTTGGTTATGATTAAATAAATAATTGAAAGTATTTTCATGTTACAAAAATTATTCAGTATTGACTAAATGCAAAAAGATTTAATAAAAAATTATATGAAAAAAGCAGATCAGAAAGAATGTTGTAGAAACTTAAAAATATATCAAAGACAAAAAATATTGAATTAACAATCATCAAAAAATAAAACTGTACTTTGCTATACTAGAGAAGACAAAAAGAAAATGTTTCTAACCCATAGAGTTTCCATCAAGGCCTTAAAAATTGGTATGAATTTAATTTATATTAATTCACTTTTCATAAAAGAAATCAAATCATTGTTGAAGATTTTTCAGAATCCTTCATTTCTAACGATGATTTTTTTTGTTCTTCTATTATTATTCAAATAATAAATTATATTAAATAGTCAAAATAAGTGTCATAGATTGCATGACCCTACTCTCTTAAGCTTTTAAGTTATAAACAATGAGGATTGCCAATTCCTCAACAATCTTTGCGAAAAATGCTTAGTTTAGAGAAAACCTTTAAAATATCCCTGTCAGGACCCTACCCCCAAACCTCTGACCATGGTTTCATGCTCTGGCACTCCTCAGAGGGGTGATAGGTTAGGTTCAGACACTAGATCTAAAAATACCAACCCAAAGCCAGCATTTAATAAATTATATTATTTGTAAATAATTTATTATCATTTTATTTATTATTATTTTATTTATTTATTATCATTTTTTTAACAGGGCTGTTACAAATTTATTGATAAATTTAGAAAAATTATAAGTCTCTGTTATATTCCAGGAAATGTTGTTTAGATTAAATGAAAGTTATATGTATATATTTTATTTAAACAGTGCACATTATTGTGCGCAATATTCAACTTCATATAGAAACTTTCATTTTTATTACAATTTTGTATATAAAAACAGGCAAAACTCTCCATACAGTAGTGCCACTCAGTGTCAACCAGAGTAATCAATAGCACTGAGTGGCACTACTGTATGGAGAGTTTGCCTGTTTTAATAACAGTAATGTGCTAGCATAAGAAATAGTGATCATGTGATGTTTAGTGGTTTAAATTTATATATACTTGTTCGTAACAATAAAAATAAATAAATAATCAAATGGATTTATTATTTAGAATGACATAAAGTGTTTCTCATGTGTGATAGCATCAGCTGGGAAATGAAATCGCTAACCCAGGACTACTGGTTATAAAGTAGCTGTCACTGACCTCTCGACCGCCAATGCTTGACAACTACATAAAATGTTTGAGAACTGCAAATCTGACAACTGGTATCAATCGGACAATCCCACATCCCAGAGATGATACTACACTGCATTAAATCCTTCAGGATGTTTAAAACAATTACTTTAATCTAAATAATAAAAGGTTATTTATTCCATAGACTAAAACAAATCTATTCAGTATGTTTATTTTAGGGTAGAGGCTGATTAAACTATTTGATGGCAAAATTATTATTACACTTAAATTTATTTATATACATATTTGATACAAAACACTGGGGCTTCATAATATCATCTTTTGTTGATAATAAGAACTAATCAAAAAAACAAGTCTTGCATGATTTTTGAAGATGCTTACAATGTAATCCCTACTTCAAATATAAGACCTAGTTAAAATTGGAAACTCAATTGACAGCTTGTCTTTCTCAATTGAAGCATACAATGGATGTATTGAATTATAAAATAATGAATGTAAAAGTAAAACATATTATTAACATTATCAATATATTAATCAATGATAATATAAATTATGTGATTTTTTTTATAATTTCCTGACAACTATTTTCCTGTAAAAGGAAACAATTTATTTACCACAACTCAGTATATTGGATAATTATATTTTCATTTACATATTTATAGGCACTTATTTTATTTATAATTACTGTTTGATTCAAAATGCTTGAAATAATTTTGGACTTTCAGCATGGTAGCTTTTAACCCTTAAACCACTAATTATATTATTGGTTGTATGAGGTAAAAATAAAATCTTTTAATTGGCCAACTCACAAACTGAAGACAAAGCCTATTGTTAAAACATATTCGCCTATAATATTAAATTCAACTCAGATACGTTTATAAAAAGTATATTACTAATTTTTCAGGTTATGAAAGTTAACGAAAGTTCTTTCAAAAATAAATTGCTATTTATTTATTATAAAATATTCAATTTTGGAAAATTTAAAAGCGAATGTCTAAACAAAAAAGTGCTGACACAAACGCTTTTTTTTAATTTTACGTTATGGAAAAGTAAAGATTTTTTTTTGCTAAATCTTAAATATTTTTACTAAAATCTTCAATATTTTTCGAAAATAATTTTGTTCTTTTATTATATTTTTTAAAAATTATTTTAATTTCTCAAATTATACTTTTTTAATACTTAAATCACATTCGAAATGAAAATCTCAGCATTTTTCTTTATTTTCTTTGATCAGGTGGTTTCTTTGTTCTTTCCAGCCAATCAGAATGTCTTTGTCGGCTGAGAGCCAATCACTGACAAGCTTCTTTCTTTGTTTAGCATGTGTGAAATAAAAAAACATTTTCTGAAATATTAGCTTGCATTTTTTATTGATTTTGTGTAGACAAATTATTCTTAACTGCAATCATTTTTGTTATCACTCCTTTCTCATAAATCCTTAATTAACATTAATTTTCATTGTAAATTTAAATGGAATAACACTCTGATCGCCAGTTAAAGATGAGCGCAAAGAAAAAGAGTTATTTTAGTAAGTGGAAAAAATTGGAAAAGATTTCCAGATTGAATATCTTACAGCTTTCCAAAAAGATATGAAATATTTGAAAAAATGTAATTTTTATACTTGACATGTAGATGTTTGTTCATGAAGAATAAGACCTCTGATAAAATTAAAATAAGACCATGTCTTATTTCAGAAAAACATGGTATTAAAAATAACTCCTTAATATGTGATTCATCATCAACCATTATCAATCCATTGCAGAATAAAAATCTCTCCAAGTTGAATTCGTCTTCTCTGATATTTAGCTTCTCTTCTCCACATCACTCCTGCACACTTTTTTATTTCATCCATCCATCACACATGTGGTCTCTTTCCAGTCTTTTACAATTTCTTGTAATCCAGTTGTAAGATTTCAATTGTCTATCTATTATCATTTTTTAGCAATATGTCCAACCCAACTCCAGTCTTTTAATTTTTTCAATGATGTCAATAACTTCTGTTTGTTCTATAACACATATATTGTGTTTTTGATCTCTTCTTGTTACTCCCAACATTCATCTCTCCATATGTCTTTGAGTGATCTGAAGTCTCTGTAATGCTCTTCTAATAAAAATTCAAGTTTCAGATCCATAAGTAAGAACTGGCAAAACATGTTATTAAAAACCTTCCTTTTCAAATACATAGGCATATTTCTTTTTGGTATCTAGTTATTTCTACCAAAACCACTACAAACAAGTTTAATTCTATGATTAACTTCTTTCATATGCTTCCATCTGCATTAATAATCTGACCAAGGTATTTGTAGCTGTTAAATTCTTCTAACTCATCATAATCAATCTTTATTTTTATATTTTGAAAAAATCCATTAAACATTACTTTAATCTTTTAACCATTTATCTTTAGTCCTATTTTCATCTGATAACTCCTGCAACATTTCCTGCAGCTCTAAAGCATTATTTGCAAAAACAAGTACATCATCTACAAAATCTAGATGACTTTAAACACAAAATACTTCTTGCTGCACTGCTGTAAAAAGTTTTGGAGATATGGAGTCACCCTGTCTTACACTCTTCTCCCAGTATCATTATGTAATCTAACTGTTGCTGTTGCATTTTTATAAATATTCTGTAAAATATGACAATAGCCTGGATCTATACCTTGATGATCCATTAAATGCCTTTTCATAGTCTACAAATCCAAAGCATAATGGCAACTCATATTCATTTGTCCTTTCTATAACTTCTCTCAATATCTGGATATGATCTACTGTACTAAAACCACTTTTAATCCAGCTTGTTTCTTGGTTGGTGGAATTCCCATGTTTCTGTAGATGAGTTGTAATTATCTTGGTAAAAATTTTGTATAAAACTGATAAAAGGCTGATAAATCTGTCATTTCCAATATCTTCTTTATCACCTTTTAAAAATATTAATAGTGCATTCTTCCAATCATTTGGTACATCTTTATAATTTAGACATTTGGTATATAACATTGCTAAAAAAAATCTATTTCTTCACCTGCTTCTTTCAATATATCAATTAAAATTCCACCATTTCCTGGAGCCTTTCCTTTCTTCATAAATTTAACTGCATGTCTCACTTTTTCATTTAAAATTCTGGGCAATTTGAAAGTATGGTCTCTCCACAACTACTGAAAATTGAAATATGTATTTTCTGTTAGTCCAAATATAATCCAATTCTGTTGTACTTTCATTTGGATGCTTCCATGTCCATTTCCTTTTAACATTTTTCTCAAAAAAGGAATTCATAATATAACGTTTTTAATTTTTTTTGCAAACTCCACAAGTCTATGTCCTCTCCCATTTCTATTACCATAACCACAATTACCTACAGCACTTTCATTGTTTATCAATTCTAGCATTAAAGTCTCCCATAACAATTTTTTAAACCTGTTAATATGTGATTAAATGTTCTTATTTCATCACACTACAGTTCACTGTTTTATAATAAAATAAACATAAAATTATGAATTTAAAACTTAGAACTAAATAAAGCAGTTTGTTTTAAAAAAGTGATATATTTAAATAACAGCAAGACTTTTTTTCCATTGATTACAAATTATTTATATTTTTCAATATTTAGTCCTTCTTTTGTCATCATTCTTTTTAGACAGTTTTTTTTTTTTTTTTTAAATTTTAAATAAATTACAATACAAGTATTTATAAAAAAATTAATATTACACTAATAGTGTTAATGTTTTTTGCATTCTTGTATACCTTATGTGGCAGTATTGAATATGCATTTGTCTTCAATGATATACCATAAGCTAAGCATTAGTGATCAATACATAATAGATGATAATGGCATAATAAACCTCTAACCAGCATGTTATGGCTTTTAATAAATTTCTAGTTAGCACTAAATTATGGCATCTATTAGTTACAAATGTTTACACTAACTGGCATAATTGTGCAAAGTAACAATGAATGTGCTTCTGAAGTAGCATTTCATAAATTAGACTCAAGCAAATCATGTGATGTCTTATAAGTTATGTGTGTTTTAAACAGTGCAAAAAATATTAGCTTTTCATCATCAAAATATGCAGAATCTATATTGTTCTGATAGATCGTTTCTATTTTTTCTTCATAATTGTTGTTTTTCTAGAGTAAAAATAAAAAAAAAAATTGAATTAACAATTTGTCTTACCAAAAATAAAGCTATATGCTTACTAATGCTGTATAAAAATTTAGGTGCAGTGCCTCAGGCATTTTACGTTTTTGAAAAATGAGTGTTTCTAGTCGATGACATTTATCGCTTGCATGTGCCAGCAGTGTTTTTGGGTGTTTCCAAATTCAAAATGGCCGCCGAGCGCATACTATATCAGCACCAAAATTTATTATAGTTATATGCAAATAATTGATATTTCCTTATTGTCAATTACATATTTTTCTTATATATATATATATATACATCTTCACTTTCTCTATGCTACATATTGTAAGCCTAATGAGAGATGGCAAGTATTATTGTTTAATTAATCCATCTTTACTACTTTTCTATCCAAAATTCTCAGACAATTGCCATATGTAAGGCTTTTGTCAATAATGTGTTTTGGATTTTGAGGAAGTACACTAGAGCTGTTAAGATCTAATGCATCTTTTTTCTGATACCGTTATTTATCTTGATATTCTTCTATAAACTTATATCTAAGATTATGCCATATTACATTATTTTATATTAAATCAGTGAGGTGCCTTGGATTTGAGAGCACTGCATCTCCAGCAAACACTTTTTATCTCTACATAAGCCAGAAACTAGTTTGGGGATATTGAATGAGTAGGCAGTAGATAGAGATTTTATGCACAAGCCTTCTGGCATCCATTGATTACTCTGTCTTGCTTCAAGTGGCATTACAGTATGGAGAAAGTTTTGCATATTTTAACAACAGTTATGAGCAAGCATGGGAAAGAGTGATCATGTGATGTTTAAAAGGTTAATACCAATCGTTCCTAATAGGCAGGTGGTGGCTATGGTTATTAAAAAACCAGACACCAAAATGTATGGATGCTAAACTGAGTTCAGACTCATAAGACTATATAAGCTACTGAACATAGATTGAAAATATTTGTCTTTTCAATTTTATTCTCATGGTTTTGTAGCTATATAGAGATAAAAAGTGGCTGCTGGAGGGTTGCATTAGATCCTAAGATCTAGGTGCAGTGCTCTCAGATCCAAGGCTTCTCACTGAGGAACATCATAAACCAGAAACTAGTTTGAGGATATTGGATGAGTAGACACTAGATAGGGATTTTATGCACAAGCCTTCTGGCATCCATTGATTACTCTGTCTTGCTTCGAGTGGCACTACTGTATGGAGTTTTGCCTATTTTAACAACAGTTATGAGCAAGCATGGGAAATAGTGATCATGTGATACTTTTAAATTAACAGATAATGAGATTTGAAATGTGATTTTCACACAATGAAAATAAATATTTAGCCTAAAATGTATTTTTTGCAATTAAATAATTATACGAAAAATATGCCTTTGTTTGATCTGATATTTGACAAAAAAAAATTTAAAAATCATTTTTTTATAAAATTAAACATATTAAGCATATAAATAAAAGAATATAAATAATAGACAGTTTTTAAAAATTAATATAAATATATTTTTTTACTTCTTTATTTAATTTTTGGTGCTGATGATAAGTTTATCTATGGATTATATAAATAACTGAAGTAGTTTGAAGTCCCAATAAAAGTACTAAAGTTCGTATTAAATATCTTTAGAAGTATCACCAAGTAAAAGAATCAATTTAAAATAACAATTATTTGGTTATATATTAACAGCCAATACAACGATTAACTAGAATTGTATTTTCATATTTACAATCGAATTTTGGAACCAGAAATCAAAAAATAAAAGAATTTTTTCGAGTTATTTAGATCTTTTTCAGTGATTGAGTTAATGATAATTTTTAGATAATAGATGCTTGGCTGTTAATGGCAATGTAAATGGTTTGAGACACTCTAATGGCTCCAAAAAGTACATTGCCTTTAGGCTGACAACTTTTTGCTTATCAGCTCCAAATGAATATTTAAATGAAAAATGAATGAATTACCATTGCCAGAAAAATAATAAAGCATAAAAATATGAAAATTTTTTCTTAGCAAAAATAAAATTTGTAATTTATTGGTGCATTAAAATGTTGAGTTATATAGAACTTTTAACGTTGACAAACTTTATAAAACTTTTATCTAACATGGCTTATTATCTTATAATTCTGAAAATGTTGTTTTATTGATTAAATTTAAAAAACAGCCATATTCAAAAAATATGTGCCTTGAAAATAATGAAATAACGAAAAAACAAACAATGAAGATAGTTTATTTCAATATACTAACAGGTTGTGTTTGCAAGAAAATGAGATACATTATCCAATGCATAAACAAAATCATTACACTGTTAACTGCAAAAATGTAACACAAACAGATTTTAAAAATATAAAAACTTTACTCTAAATATTGTTTTAACAAATGTGAAATATATCATAATAGATGATGTTACCTTGGTTTAAAAGGTAGCATATTTTTTTGAATTTCTGACTTTCAAAAGCTTTTGTCAGTGTCCATCCATCAATAAACTAAATGACCATCAATAAACTAAATGAGTACTGTCATTTAATAGTTTGTTATTTGGAAATTTATATAAAAAAAGTCAGTCATCAGAAGTTACATAGCTGGATCAGATATCTTCAACTATGAACAATGGGTGTCACTTTACTATTTGATCAAACACTGTAGAGTGTTTACATTAATAGATAACACTTCAAAAAAATTCAATATTTTGGTAATATATTAAGAAAGACAAATTATCATCCTTATACAAAAACAAATTAAAGTTAAACTTTTTAATCTACTATAAATATTTTTGATTCTAAGAGAGGACCACAAATGTAAAAAGAAAATTTAAACCAAAAAAGTTACAAAATAAATTCAATTGGACAGAGCATATTTATTACATGATAGAAGAAATAATGGATAAAATCAACAAAAAATGCAAGAAAATAAAATCAGTTCATAAAATGTGAATATAAAATTTAAGATTAGCAGATAATGTAGTAATCAGTGAAGAAGATGTCAAAGTAAGGAACTAAACTCTATATATTTTAAATGAGAGAATAAAAATAGTGACAGTAATACACAAATATATCATAAAGTATAATCATTGTCTTTGAGCAGAGGGAAACATTGATTTAATTGTACTAAACTTTAGATTATGTGAAAGTTATTTGCATATATTTTATTTAAACATTGCACAATATTGTGCAAAAAAATTATTATAGAAATTTTCATTTTTATTGTAATTGTATATAAACCTGTCCATAACAATATAAATAAATAAATAATGGAATGAATTTATTATTTAGGATTTCATAAAATGTTAGAGAACTGCAATTTACACAACTGGATTCAACCTGACCATCTTACATTTTAGAGTTGACACTACATGGCATGAAACTGTTCATGATGTTCAAAACAATTATTTCCATTTACATAATAACAGATTTTTTTATTCCATAGACTAAAACAAATTACAGAATCTATTGTGTTCAACTCAGTGTAGATGGGAATTAAACAATCTAGTGACAAAATTGTCATTACACCTACGTTTATTTATATACATATATGCTTACAAAGTAATCCCTACGTCAAATATAAGCCCTAATTAAGATTGGTAATCCATTTAACAGCTTTTGTTTGTCAACTGAAGCATATATTGGATGTACTGAATTATAAAGTAATGATGATATAAGTGAAACATGTTATTGACATCAATATTTTAAATAAATTATAATATAAATTTTGTAATTTTTTTATAACTTCCTGACTATTGTTGACAAGTCTTGCATTGGTGGTCGAGAGGTCAGTGTGACTGCCTTGCACTTGCAGGCAGTTGCCCGGGTTGCGGGTTTGCATCTGGCCAATGCTATAACACTTTAAAAAAAAAAACTATTGTTGACAAACATAATTCTGCATGCATAACAAAACAATTTATCTACTACAAGTCAATATATTGGACAATTTATAATTTCATTCACATATTTTTAGATACTTATTTTATTTACATTTAATACTTAAATATAGAATGCTTGATTTAGTTTTAGACTTTCAGCATGGATGCTTTTGAATATTGAAGATAAAAAAAAGTTTGATTTTTTAACATGTATTTTTTTTTCAGATATTAAAATAATGGAAGTGCTTTTATTTATCAAAGTTCAGCTTAAATGAAATCAGATTCTTTTTCCCTAAAGAAAACTTTTAAAAAAACATGTAAGCACAGCTATTACATGTAATTTGAAAAGCATTTGCAATTCATGTACTTGGTAATGGATGGGCATGATTGAATATATATATATATGAATTATCATAACTGAAAATGTCTGTATGGTTTAATGGTTATACTTAATGTGCACCTGTGAAGTAAATGTTATCTGAATTTTTATTCTTCCATTGTTTATTGCCTTTTCTGTACAGAAATTATTCTTAACTGTAATAATTTTTGTTACCACTCCTGTCTACATTCTTCAATTAACACATGATTTAATGGTAAATTTAAATGAAATGACATTCTGATTGACAAATTATATGATTACAAAACAGCTATTTTAGGGTCCCCAGGGTAAAAGTCTTATGGCTTTTTGTAAAGATAAGAAGTATTTGAATAAATGTACATTTTTTACTTAAAATGTAGATTTTTGTACACGAAATAATAAGACATCTTGTGAAAATAAGCCTTACATTAGTTTCAGAGCAAAAATTAGTATAAGACCAGATCATATTTTCAGGGAAACATGGCATTAAAAAATAACATCTTCATAATGTGATATTCCTATTTCATAATATCACAGTTCACTCTTTTATAACAAAATAAACATAAAATTATGAATTTAAAAGTTAGTACAAAATAAAGATTTTTTTTTTTTTTTTTTAAAAAAAAGAAATATAATTAAGTAACACTAAGATATTTTTTTTAATTTTTTATTAAAAAGTAAATTGTTAAATTATTTATATTTTTCAATATTTAATCTATCTTTAGTCGTCATACTTCTTAGACAGTTATTATTTCTTTTTAAAAAAAATATTTTTATTCAATAAATTGCAAATAGAAATTGAAATCACTTTTACACTGACAGTGTTAAAGTTTTCCTTACATTTTGGTACACTTATGTGGCAGTATTGAATCTGTATTTATCTTCTTTAATGTTACACTATAGTTTAAATATTAGTGATCAATAGATGCTAGATAGTAACTGCATATTAGATCTCTACCCAGCATGGAATAGCTTTTGATCAAGTTCTAGTAAACACTAATTTATGGCATCTAATGATTATTAGTGCTTACACTAACTGGTATGATTGCAGTAAGAAACAATGAATGTGTCAAGCATTAGTGGACGAGAGATCAGCGACAGCTGCTTTACAAGCAGTTGTCCCAGGATAGTGGGTTCGCTGCCTGGCTAATGCTATGACACATGAGAAACAATGAATGTGCTTCTGAAATAGCATTATGGAAGCTAACTCTATTAAACCAAGTGATGTCTAATAAGTTATAAATCATTTTTTAAACATTGCAGAAATATTATTTTTCATCAAAATATGTAAAATCTATATTGCTCTGATAATCTTTTTTAATTTTTTCACATAATTGTTAATTTTCAAATTAAAATTAATAAAACATTGAATTAATAATTTATTCTAAAAAAAATGAAGCTATAAGTTTGTTAATGGTGTATTAAAATTTGTCACAGCTATAAACAAATAATTAACATTTTCTTATTGGCAATTACATATATTTTGTAGCATATATTTTTATCTTCTCTAATATATTTATTATATGCTTTACTAAATAATGATAGGTGTCAGATATTAGTGCTTAATAAATCTCTATTTTCTACTTCCCTATCCAAAATTCTCAGACAAGTGTCATGCATAAGGCTTTTATCAATGTGTTTTGAATCTTGAGACAGTACAACAGAACCATTAAGATCTAATGCATATTTTTTTCTGCTGCTATCATTTATCTTGATGTTATACTATGACCCATGTAAACGGTCGTGCCATATTTTGTTTTATATTAAATCTTAGCCACTTGTTAAGATATCATTTTATGACTATTTGGGCTTGAAAATATTATTTATCCAATTTGGATAGTGATCTGTCCTTGTACACCCACACACTTTTAAATATATATTGTAACGGAATGGGGTATCAAAAAAAGAAGTGAACCTGGGGTGATGGAATAATCATAATCAACCCCAAGTAAATACAAAACTAATATTTGCAAAAAGTATATATAAATAATATATTTTATAAGAGCAGCATGAGATCAAGAGATCTCTGAGAGCATTGAGAGATCAGCCAACAACTCAGAAGAGCAACTAAAAGCATATATATAAATTCAACCATATATATTGACCAGCATTATCATTGAAGACAGTATAAGTAATAGTATGAGTGGTACTCATTCATCATCATTAATGGAATCAACAGTCATCATGTGGCTGGATTTGAACCATACAAAATATAAAACAACAGTCCATCTTGTGACTGGATTGAAAATGGGTCTTCTTTAGACCAGGCAAACTATTGAGCCTTTGCCAGTTTGGGCAATTATTTAAATATAACTTGGATGCACCAGCTTAGTGCTCATCCATTAGAATACATAAGCAGAAAATCTAAACAATAATGCTGGGACATTAAAATATGCTGATCATCATCAATGCTCAGGCCACTCATACTGGCCAACTATAAACTGAACTTCTAATAAGATTAACTTAAAAATAAAATATAGTGCATGGGCTTTAAAGAATATCCTCTTTTGCACCAACCAGGATGATGATTGATCATCTCTGGATGCCCCAAAGCACTAAATATACATCCCCGTTCATTATATTCATCCCGTGCATGAATCTAGCCCAGAGAACACAAGCTCTATTACTGTATGTGAACAAGAGATGATGGAATACAATTTTAACAATTAAATACAAGTTTATTAATAACAAAAAAACAAATGATTAAGGTCTTATAGGTTAAGGGTTCTGATTTTGAATGGTATACAAAATTATATACACAACTAAAGTTATTACATTGTTTTACAATATTTCTCAATTAGTTTCTACAAACGCATATACATATTTGTACATAGATGTGCGTTTTATAATATACAATGAATACATTTCAATTAAACATAAAATAATTATTACATTTGTGATTTACATAATTACAAATCATTACACTGATTTACATATATGTGCACTCAGATGCGCAATTTATAATATACAATTAATATTCACTAACAAAAAAATGATTAAATTGTACATATATCTTATAATTGACAAGCATTGGTATCTGCAATACAATTGACAGATATATGCATACATACATGTGTGTGATTTCTGAACATATTTAATTTTTACATAAAAATAATACATGATTAAGCTTTTAAATTATGTTTTAAATAATACAAATACTTATGCTAGGTTTACTACAACATGCATATAGAATTGCACAGAGTATTAACAAATTTAAATTTGTCAAATAATAAATAACAATACTTTTATAATTAATAATTTCATTTTGAATATACATAGAATTTACATATATACGTGTGTATCAATATTTAAAAAAAAATCAGTTTATCAAATTCTATTATAGCTTTCTTTTATTCTTTTAAAAAAATATATAGTCAATTTTCCAAAGGTTAGAAAGCTTTTATTAAGTTACCTCTTAACTAATTATAAATGTCTTTAAATTTAAAAATATGGATTTAAAATGTCCATCAAATGAATTATTGAAAAACAATTCACTTTTGTATGCAAGTTTATGCTTTTCTTCACATATGTAGACACAGCAGCATACCTATAACTACTTCTTTATTCAGCTAATATTCTTCTTGGGCAAGCTTTTTTTTTTGGTCAATCCAGGTTTGTTGTCATCATCAGGTAAAAGTACATAATTCAGGTATGGTTGGCTTTTTTCTTCTGTAGTCAGTTCCACTTATACTTGGTTTTTGTAAGTTTCAGGTCAGCAAGCTGTTTTCCAGAACACTTTTAAGGCTATGAATTACAAAGAATCTTGACCCATTTCCTCCATGTAAATTCAAACTCCTGCTAAGGAAAACAGTCTACTATCTTGCCTTCTTACATCCTTGTGCCAGTTCTCTTGATAATTATTCTAGCCATTTTTACAGCTAGTTTCACTATGGCCATTTTTTGCTACAGTTACTAACTCTTCACAAAATACTTGAGCCAACTTTACAGCTAGCTCTTCTGCTAACTCTTATAAAACTGCAAGCCAAACTGTTCTTTTTAAAATCACTATCCAGAATGGCTGATATTTTTTATCAGCTCTTTTTATAAAATCATCTGAGGTGTTATAACAACACCTTGATTAAAAACAGAATTTTATTTTTATCTCTCTAATCCCTTGGAATCTATATACATGTTTTTACTTAGGGAATTTTTAATAGATAAAAAATTTGTTTAATTAATTAAAAAATTCCAAAACTAAATATGGTGTTTTTACATTTCAAAATAATAATAATAATAATAAGAAGAACAATAATAATAATAATAATAATAATAATAATAAGAAGAAGAAGAAGAAGAAGAAGAAGAAAAAGAAAAAGAAAAAGAAGAAGAAGAAGAAGAAGAAGAAGAAGAAGAAGAAGAAGAAGAAGAAGAAGAAGAAGAAGAAGAAGAAGAAGAAGAAGAAGAAGAAGAAGAAGAAGAAGAAGAAGAAGAAGAAGAAGAAGAAGAAGAAGAAGAAGAAGAAGAAGAAGAAGAAGAAGAAGAAGAGAAGAAGAAGAAGAAGAAGAAGAAGAAGAAGAAGAAGAAGAAGAAGAAGAAGAAGAAGAAGAAGAAGAAGAAGAAGAAGAAGAAGAAGAAGAAGAAGAAGAAGAAGAAGAAGAAGAAGAAGAAGAATAATAATAATAATAATAATAATAATAATAATAATAATAATAATAATAATAATAATAATAATAATAATAATAATAATAATAATAATAATAATAATAATAATAATAATAATAATAATAATAATAATAATAATAATAATAATAATAATAATAATAATAATAATAATAATAATAATAATAATAATAATAATAATAATAATAATAATAATAATTAGGGAATTTTTAATAGATAAAAAATTTGTTTAATTAATTAAAAAATTCCAAAACTAAATATGGTGTTTTTACATTTCAAAATAATAATAATAAGAAGAACAACAACACCACTACTACTACTACTACTACTACTACTACTACTACTACTACTACTACTACTACTACTACTACTACTACTACCACTACTACTACTACTATATTTATATTTATTCAGACCTTTTAAAAGTTTAATTTATAAAACAAAATTTTAAATCAGAGTTATTATTTATTTATTTCTATTACAGTAAATATAGAAAATATCTACTATAATTTTTGTCTGTGTTTATTTCTACTTTTCCTTTATTTTATATATATATACGCACACACTATTATGGTTGTACCATGTAACCCAACCGGTTACAATATATATATATATAATGTTTTCATGGTTGTAGAAGTAGATAAATGATTGTTTGGGTGAAACCATGTGTTATTTTCTATTATATACCGATATTTCAATGAACTAGCATCCACCATTGTCACAGAAAACTTTTGAAAGAACATTTGTTCAATCTCAAACTATATATATATAGTGACAGAATGGGTTTGAACCCAGTCACAAATAAAGTATTTAATCGGCAGACATATATAGATATAAAGATATATATAATATTTAATTTTGTTATTACGTGGTGGTGGTGGTTACAAATACATAAACATGGGGGGAGGGACTCTGTCATTTTAAATGATATATATGTGTGTGTGATAAATGCGTGTATAAATGAATTAAGTAGCGAAAAGAGAGAAACGAGATTTTTTGTTTCATGTTGAAAAACTAGAGTTTTCCGGCAGAATGAGATTTTATTGTTCTGTTATATTTAAATAGAAACTATGACACGAGTTATCACACATCTAATGGATCTGGTTATTCCACATTGAAGGTCAGAAGTGAGGTAAAAAAAGAAGCTTCTAGAAACAATGGAGGGGTTATAAAAGTGAGCCACCCAGAATGCATAGGGTCTTTTTCCGGCAGAGCTACAATAGTAAACAACTAAACGCATTAATATTTAAACTATATAATGGCGTTTTCAACAGACATGTTGGGGTAAGCGAAGCCGCATCAAATTCAGGCCCCTGATCCCAACCTGCTACAGCTGCCTCAATAAAACCAGAATGCCTCGAACAACACATAATTCCAGCATGGAATCAAATGAACCTCATCAGTCATGACATAAAAATCTAGGATCATTACCTTGAATGGCCTAATTACATGCGGAATGGAACTATATAATAATAAATAAATAAAAATTGCTTCTGCTACTTCCCGGGAAAGCAGGTAAAGAACTTTTATCATTGATCTTTTAAAATCTTCGTTATAAAAAGAAAATTTTTGTATTTTCAATAATCAGTGAAGGTGACTTGTGAACTAACTTTATAATATTTCTTTAAAGCTTTATTCCATTACGGTCATAAGAAAGCAACAAGTGTTAAAAGTCACATGATACAATCTTTCATAAGATCGATCTTCGCTACTTAAGATATGTATGTGAGATCTATTAAGAGAATGACGTATGATTGCGATTTTGCAATGACAGTGCTAAATATTGTTTTTTTTTATAATATTAAATAAATATATATCAAGAAAGTAGAGTATTGACTCAGTTTAATTATTTATAAATCCGTTTATTTAGTTTATGATTGTTTTAGATATTTTTAGGTTTAAAAATAAAAATAAAAGGGAACTCTTTACCCCATTCTTGGCTACTCATGGCTGTGATGTCACCCGACCATGAGACTGAGCTAGCTGATGGTCAAAACCTCTCTCACATTACGTAAACAATATTCTTATTGGTAATATATCTACTTCGTGTAATACTTATATTCGTATAGGTTTGGTGCTTGGTGTCCTTCGGATGACCATAAATACACGTTGGGGATGTATTACAGTTGCGAGAATAGCCCCTAGGTTTAAATAATATTTTTAGGTCGAATTAATTAATTAAATATTAATACACCTCATACATATTCGATAGTACATACGTGTCTAGTGAGAGGTAAATAGGGTTTTGTTATAATGGCATCCCAACTAAAGGGCTTCGAAGAGAAGTAGAGGGGAATGGGGAGAGTTAGGAGATATTAGAAATACATTAATAAAATGAAAGGTTTTATATTTTTATTGAAGAAAGGGTTGTTTAGATATATAGTTCAAATTAAGCATTAAATAAATCAAAGGGCGTTAATTTGTTAAATGTATATCTATTAAGAAATAACCAGTTTTGTCAGTTTGTAAATGCACAATAGGCTAAACATACATAAGCTATTAATTTTAATTGCTTTGTCTATTCTAATGAGGTTTCAAGAGGTTAAATGGCTAACAGGATGGCAGTGTAGGGTGTTGGGATGGGGGAGTGGGTCTGAAGCATTAATCAAAGGTAAAATAAAATAAAAAATTTATGAAAACAAGAGCACAAGAGAATATGGAAAAAGAGGAACAGGAAAATATGTTGGAGCGAATTTTGAAAAAGCTTGAAAGTCTAGAGTTGAGATTCGGAGAGATAGAAAAGAGAATGGACAGATTAGAACAGAAAGTGGGAATCAAAGATGAGAATTATTTTGGGGAACAGGAAGGTGAAAAGACAGATATGGAGAGTGAAGATGAACATAAGAAAGGCGCTCAAGCAAACCCCTTGGGAAAACCGGCAGTGGTAATAAGTCACACGATGGTGGAAGGGAGTATGAATCAATTCATAAAAATTAGTTCATTGGCAGGTAGAATGGGGGAAGCACCAGTCGAGCATTTACATAGCCTAGAAAAATATTTCAATATAAATCCCATGTCAGAAGAAAGTAAGATAGTTATCACGTGCAGCAACCTTACAGACAATGCCCAGTCATGGTGGGAAGCGCTTGGTTAACATCTGGCTTCTTTTGAAGAATATAAAAAGGAAGTGAGAGAGGCCTTTTGGTCCGTTAATAGGCAGGAGTTAACACGCTATCAAATTATGCAAGAAAAGTTTAAGGAAGGGTGCAATGATAGCTACTTACAATTCTTTCATAAACAGGTGGCTAGACTGCAGACATTGGATGCATGCAACATGACAGAAAGTCATATACTGCATATTATAAGACACAGTATGCCCATGAGAGTGGAACAGATAATTTTGGGGGCAGGGAAAGCATCACTGGGAGAGATTGCGAAGCTGCTCAATGCCATTAACATAAGCTCATATGACTATGGTGGGCATTATGAAGCAGTAAAAGAGGATGAAAGAGGGTGAAAAATGGGAGTGGATACCTTTCCAAAATGGAGAGCAACACCTGAAGAGAAGAGACCACTGTAGAAGCCGAACTTCGGACCAGGAAAAGAAGCAGAGGGATATATTAGGCGTAATACATAAGTGTTGTACAAAAGGAGCCATTCAAAATATGCAAATATATTTGAAGGCTTTTGGAGGAGGGGGTATTGTGACAGAACGGGTTCAAACCCAATCACAAATAAAATATTTAATCGGCAGATATATATAGATGTAAAGATATATATATTTAATTTTGTTATTATGTGGTGGTGGTTACAAATACATAAACATGAAGGGGGAGGGACTCTGTCATTTTAAATGATATATATGTGTGTGTGATAAATGCGTGTATAAATGAATTAAGGAAATGAGATTTTTTGTTTCATGTTGAAAAACTAGAGTTTTCCGGCAGAATGGGATTTTATTATTCTGTTATATTTAAATAAAACTATGACACGAGTTATCACATGTCTAACGGATCTGGTTATTCCACATTGAAGGTCAGAAGTGAGGTAAAAAAGAAGCTTCTAGAAACAATGGAGGGGGCTATAAAAATGAGCCACCTAGAATGCATAGGGTCTTTTTCCGGCAGAGCTACAATAGTAAACAACTAAACGAGTTAATATTTAAACTATATAATGGTGGTTTCAACAGACATGTCAGGGTAAGAGAAGCCACATCAGATTCAGGCCTCTGATCCCAACCTGCTGCAGCTGCCTCAATAAAACCAGAATGCCTCGAACAACACATAATTCCAGCGTGAAATCAAATGAACCTCATCAGCCAACGGACATAAAAATCTAGGATCGTTACCTTGAATGGCCTAATTACTTGCGTAACAGAACTATAGAATAATAAATAAATAAAAATTGCTTCTGCTACTTCCCAGGAAAGCATGTAAAGAACTTTTATCATTGATCTTTTAAAATCTTCGTTATAAAAAAAAAAAAATTTGTATTTCTTTAAAGCTACGTTCCATTACGGATGTAAGAAAGCAATGAGTGTTAAAATCACATGATACAAACTTTTGTAGTATCGATTTTCGCTACTTAAGATATGTATGTGAGATCTATTAAGAGAATGACGTATGATTGTGATTTTGAAATGACAGTGCTAAATATTGTTTTTTTTTATAATATTAAATAAATATATATCAAGAAAATAGAGTATCGACTCAGTTTAATTATTTATAAATCCGTTTATTTAGTTTATGATTGTTTTAGATATTTTTAGGTTTAAAAATAAAAATAAAAGGAAACTCTTTACCCCATTTTTGGCTACTCATGGCTGTGATGTCACCCGACCATGAGACTGAGCTAGCTGATGGTCAAAACCTCTTTCACATTACGTAAACAATATTCTTGTTGGTAATATATCCACTTCGCGTAATACTTATATTCGTATAGGTTTGGCACTTGGTGTCCTTTGGATGACCATAAATATGTGTTGGGGATGTATTACAGTTGCGAAAATAACCCATAGGGTTAAATAGTAATATTTTTAGGTCGAATTAATTAATTAAATATTAATACACCTCATACATATTCGATAGTACATACGTGTCTAGTGAGAGGTAAATAGGATTTTGTTATTATATATATATATATATATATATAATGCAAAACCATAAAACAATACAGTACTAGATTAAATTCAAAATTTTACCAAAATCCTTACACAACCATGGTTTCTGCAGATAAGATAAGATTAAGGTTTTTCATGATTTGCTTTTGCTGTTAGAGGATTCAATGTATTTTATGTCTAATGATGTGTTTTATAAGATTAGAGAAGGTTGGGTTATTGGTTATGTCATTTCTCCATTGATGTGTGCTGTCAATATTGATTATTTGGAGTGTAGTATTATTAATATGTTTTCATGTTCTATTAAATTATTTGTTAGGTATGTTGATGATTGTTTGTTTGTTATTCAGAAAGAGAAATTAGAAGAGTTTTTATGTGGATTGAATGGTTTTGATTCTAGTATTAAGTTTACAATTGAGGGGGGTGGTTTGATTTTGTAAAATTAAAGTTTTTAGATTTAAATGTTGAGAAGGTTAATGATGTTTTGTTTTGTAGTCATTTTATAAAACCTAAAAATTTGAGAAATATGATTAGGCCTGATAGTTATCAGCCTTTTATACATAAAAAATGTCTTTGTTGAATTTTTGTTGTCAGAATAGAAGGTTTAATAATTTTAATAATGATGCTGATATTCAAAAAAGTCAATTTGCTGCTGAATATGTAGAATTGGGTTATAGTCATGATTTTATTAAAAAAGTGGTATTTAATAATAATGTTTATAGTCATGATTTGGATGATAAGAATTTTGTTGGTAAGGATGATGATTATATGTCTTTACCATTTAAAGCATCAATTTATAATTTGGTTTATAGAAATAGTCATTTGTTAGGTGGAAAGAAGGTTGCATGGAGGAAAGGTTCTGATTTGAATTCATTACTTAATGGTTCAAAGCAGTCTATTGATAGTAGGTCTATTCCTGGTATTGTTTATAAAATTCCATGTAGTTGTGGTAAATTTTATGTAGGCCAGAGTAAATTTAGCCTTAATGAAAGGCTTAAGGTTCATATAAGTAGAGTTAAACATAGGTATCTTAACTCAGCTTTATATATTCATGAATTGAATACAGGTCATAGAATATTGTTTGACAATGCTTCGGTTATTTTTTATGAAAAGAATGAGTTAAAAAGAAGAATAAAGGAGACTTTGATGATAAAACTCCTTGATTCTGAGGCTATCAATCTTATGAAGACTTCTTTTGATATTAAGGGAAGGTGAAGTTTGAAATAAATTATGTGAAGGTTTGTTTGTTTGTATATATATATGTTTTCCTTTAGGTTGATTTTCACTTGAGAAGGTCTATTTGTAGTAGTTGAAACCATGGTTGTGTAAGGATTTTGGTAAAATTTTGAATTTAATCTAGTACTGTATTGTTTTATGGTTTTGCATTTTATTTTTTGCTAGTATAGTGTTAGACAGTTTTGGTGTTATATATATATATATATATTATCATTTCATAGTAATATATATATGTGAAACGAATACAGATATCAAACTTTATTTATTATATATATATATATATAATTGGTAATAAAGATTACTTGAAGAAATTATAATTGTGTGCAGAATACAATATTATTACTTTCTCAGTTAAAATCCACACTCTAGAAAATTAGTATACTACAAAAAAAAATGCTAAATGAACTTGATCACAAACATGAAACAGTTAACAGTCATTCGATTAAAAGCCAACTGAGAATGAAGTTACTCTCAAGAAAAAAAGCATTGGAGTAATTCAAACCCAGAGGCAGAGTTTAAAATGCACATATTTGTAAAAATGATCACAATTAAAGACTAATTAAAATTGATGTTTACATATTATCTGAGAAATTATTTTATTGTGTGTGTAAAATACGAGTTAAATAACAACTCAAAATATATAGAATATCTTTATACATAGACAGAGTATAAAAATAATTTATGTCCAGATATTTAATAGTTGTTAATTACTTTTCCAAAATTTATATATTATTTGTTATCTCGTACAAATAAATTTGTTGTTGAGATTCAAAGGGGTTTATTGTTATTTAATGTTGATGCTTGTCTTACTGACATTAAAGAATAGTAGCGATGTCAGGAGACAGTATCCCAAAGAGGATTAGCCAAGCAAAATGGTATAAGCATTAATGATGATATTTCTGTGTCATAGTACTTGAATGTGAAATAAATAACATGGCAAAATGGAATATGTGTGTTGAACTAATCGAGAATTAGCTGTTCATGATTAAAGTTGATGATGTTTGTAGCCTAAATGTTTTACATATAGCTAGACAACTATATGGTCCTAAACATCCCAAAGACATTCTATGTTAAAACATAAATTGAAATTTTTAATGTTTAATTTTAACCAGTAGTGTCTAATGGATGGCATTGCTATATTTTTTAAATGAAAATTATCTTTCTAGCAATAGAACAATTATAATTTAGGACTATGGATACTTGCTAAACAGATAAATTTGCTCCCAAGCTAGAAGCCCTGTTGTTGGACCAACTGTTCTTTAGAGTTTAAAAAAAAATCATCTGATGTATAAAATAGCAATTGCTCAGAGTATTGCAAATGAAGCTATGTTAGACAATGCATCCTAAATGTAAGCTTGAATAAAAGTGTAAAATAAAAAAAGCTGTTAGCATATCTGTGAAAACAGCAAAAATCCTGACTTGCTATTGCTCTATTGCCAAAGGCCACATTAAAATATTATGAAGATTTAAAATTGGATAGTATCATATATGTAATATAAATGAACATTTAGCTTGTGTCTTCATAGAAAAGATAAGAGTTTAAAAAACAAATCTAAATCTCAATTCAACAGGAAATGAAAATATAAATATTAGATCAGAAAAATAAATTACACTGAAAGTGGACATATTCATAGAGATGTGACTATGTTGGGAGGAAAAATAAGGAAATGGACAGGGGAGCATAATTATCATTATTATTAATAAAAGATTGAAATATTTTAGTAGTAAAATAAAAACAAATAGAAGCTGTAAAATGGATATATACTAGCCATGAATGCAAATGGTAACAAAACAGATATCTGGTAATGTTATGATACCAGTAGAATTCAATCCTAGTATTAAATTGCTATCTTTATTTATAGTGAAATAATACAAAATACATCTTATTATAAAACATATATATCATTGTAATATATGCTATTTTTAATATTTATAAATATAACTTCTTAAAATCTATGCATGTTCAGTATAAGTTAGTATAATCTCTGGTTGGGAGTCTATCTAAATTATATTCTCCATAACAAGTGCATCACTTCTTATTCATCATCTTTCCCAATACAGCATTATCTCAGTATTTTTTTATGCATGTGAAACAAATATAGTGTGTTTATTCTAATAGCACCAATAAGTTTTAAAACCTCATCTAAATAAGTAAATATAGAATGTCAGATTAGATTAAAACGAATTATTATATTTAATAGCACAGAGTTAACTCTCAGTGATTTCTCACCAGAATCATAGTGCAAAATTAATTAACTAAAAATTCTGGGAGCAATCTGAATACATAGTTAGTCTCTATATAAAGATATGGGACCATAAATAAAGGTGGGTTTTCACTATTATTGTTTAAAAAAGGTTATCTTGACAATAGTTTGAATGTTGTTATCTATGCTGGGGTTGTCTAAGTGTTGACTGGTTTCTAATGGTTACTTACAAAACCATTTAACTTTGAGCATTATTATTATTATTATTATTATTATTATTATTATTATTATTATTATTATTATTATTATTATTATTATTATTATTATTATTATTATTATTATTATTATTATTATTATTATTATTATTATTATTATTATTATTATTATTATTATTATTATTATTATTATTATTATTATTATTATTATTATTATTATTATTATTATTATTATTATTTAAACAGTCAATAAAAAATAGTAATATATCATATGACTTCACTTCTTTTTTTAAGCTTGTAAAATATAAACAAAGAACTTTGCTAATTTCTCAACAAGCTTTGTGATAAATGCTTAGCAAGAGAAAGCATTTAATGGATTTGAAGACATTTAAGTATCTGAATATTTCAGATTTTCTATACAATGGTTAATTCTTAAATAAATGCTGGCTTTGGGTTTAGATCTAGTGTCTGAAACTATCCTAGTGCCTCACTGAGGAGTGCCAAAGCATGAAACCATTGGTTTGGGCTTTGAGTGTGGTTTCTGATAGAGATATTTTAAATGCTTTCTCTTGCTAGGCATTTATCACAAAGCTTGTTGAGCAATTAACAAAGCTCCTTGTTTACTTATTATTTAAGTAATACTTTGAGTGAATTTTGAAAAATATAATTGCAATTTGTAATGTTATAATTGACTATTTATTAATGTGCATTCAGAACAGATTTTATTTACCTGTTTAATGAGGTTTATTTAAACTTCTTTCTATAAATAATTTCAGCCCCTGTGGTTAAAATGCAAGCTTTAGTATCTATATAAATATCATGATCATCATTGTCAACCATTCTCAAACTGTTGCTGGATGAAGGTCTCTCCAATTTCAATGCATCTTCTCTTATCTGCAGCCTCTCTTCTCCACATCAAACCTGTACACTTTTTTGCATACATCCCTCTCACATGCAGCCTTTTTCTGTGTCTTTTTACAATCTTTTGGAATCCAGTTTAAGATTTCAATTGTCTACTTATTATCATCTTTTTTAACAATATGTTCAGCCCAACTCAACATCAGTTTTAATTATTTCAATGATATCAGTAACACCTGTGTATTCTGTTTGTATTGCATTTTCAATCTCTTCTTGTTACTCCTAACATGCATCTTTCCATACTTCTTTGAGTGGTCTGAAATCTTTGTATTTTTCTTCTATATATGGGACCCTAAGTAAAAGTAGGATTCCATTTTAATGTTAAAAAAAATTGCTTTGTCAATAGTTTGAGATTGCTGATTGTTATCTATATTAGGATTCTCTAAGTGTTGGCTGGTTTCTAATAGTTCAGGGGTCCCCAACCTTTTTGCACTTAAGAGCACATTCTATAATATCAAGCACCATTTATTTTTTCAATGTAAATTTATAATTGGATATTGTTAATAATACACATAATGTACAAAAAAATATTTATTTCAAAAATAAAATTTTAACATATAATTAACGTTTGTATTTTTACCTGCAAAAGTATAGTATGCCCTACAATTTGATTACAATATAATAATTTATAAGAAATTTAAAAAATTAAATTTATTTGTATCAGATAAATAATTTTTTATCATGTTCGGATAGCGGCGGGCACACGTAAAATGGTCTGCGGGCGCCATGGTACCCGCGGGCATAGGGCTGGGGACCCCTGTAATAGTTTATAAAATATGAAAATTATTGTAATGAGAAATGTAAATTATGAAGTCAGATGTTCCATTTTTTGACAAATGGATGCAAGACTCTGTTGATCTAGTATGGATCTCTGGCAAAGCCCATATCCTGTAGCAAACTTGTGCTCCTGAAAAACTGACTTATATTGCTGGTCTATGTTGATTATATTTATAATCTCTAAAAAAATATATATAATAAAATATGAGAAAGCAATTAAAAAATTTTGTCTAGAGTTTGCGAAAAAATAAATATATATGTGTGCAAATGGAAATTCAATGTATAAATGCAGCAGCAATTTGTAATGAAAATATTTAGTACGTGATAATATTTTGCATAAGCACTGCATTTGCTTAAATTTGGATGAATGTACAATTATCTTTACTAATACAAGACATCTTTAAATATGTTTAAGAAATTCTGGTAAAAATAACTAGTCATCAGCCTTTAATATATTTTCTATACATATGAATAAGTAACTTCACAAATAAGTATATAAAAAAACTAACCATAAGTAATTTATATGCAAATATGCTCCGATTAACTTTTCTTTTAGGAAATTAATAACGTTAAACATATGAATAAAACAAGATAGGTAGTAGAGAGTTTTTTTAATAGAGTAAAATAAATAGTACTATTTTCTTCTTCTTTATTTAATGATGACACATTGGTCTATGGATCATATATATAACGGAAGCAGCCTGAAATCCCATTAAGCTGCTATAAGTTCATTTTTAATATCTTTAAAAGTTTCACTAAATAAAAGAATCAATTTTGAAATAGAAAACTCTTTGTCATTTATTAGTAGCCAGTATCTTCATTAACTACAACTGTATTTTCATGTCTTGCATTGGTGGTCGAGAAGTCAGCGTGACTGCCTTCACTTGCAGGCAGTTGCCCGGGTTGCGGGTTCGCGTCCCGGCCGATGCTATGACACTTTAAAAAAAAAAACCTGTATTTTCATATTTTAAATTGAATATTGAAAACAAAAGTTAAAGTTAAAAAAGTTATTTTCTTTAGTCAAATGACTAAAGTTGTTGAGTTAATGATAATTCTTAGATAATAGATGCTTAGGTGTTAATAGCAATGTAAACGTAAGAGATTAGAATGTCTCCAGAAAGAACATTGCCTTTAGGCTGACAACCCTTTTGCTTATCAGCTTTAAATGAATATTTGAATGAAGAATTAATGGATTATCATTGACAGGAAAATAATAAAAAATAAAAAGTATGGAAAGTTTTTCTTAGCAAAGATAAAATTTCCCATTTATGGGTGTATTAAAATGTTTAATCATATAGAACTTTTGATGAGAAATGTTGACAAACTTAATAAAAGATTCAGTCTCGTATTGGCGGTCGAGAGGTCATCGCGACTGCCTTGCGCTTGCACGGGTTGCGGGTTCGCGTCCCGGCCGATGCTATGACACTTAAAAAAAAAAAAAACTTAATAAAATATTTTACAAACGTGACTTTATTACCTTATAATTCTGAAGATGGTATTGTATTGATTGAATTTAAAACAGCGATGAATAATTGAAAGAATATGTGCCTTGAAAACAATGAAAGCAACTAAAAAATCTTAGTCTAGAATTTGCAAGAGAAAGAAAAATATGCATGCACAAATTAAAATTCAATGTATAAATGTAGCAGCAATTTGTGATGAAAATATTTAGTGGAAGTCATACATAAGCATTGCATTTGCTTGAATTCGGATGAGTGTATAACTATCTTTATGAATATACAAAATCTTTAAATGTGTTTGAGAAATTCTGGTAAAAATAACTCATTAGTCTTTAAAATGGATTTTATATATATAAATATGTAACTTCACAAATAAGAACATAAAAAATTAACATTATTTAACCATAAGGCATGTAGAGGTAATGGACAGCATTTTTGACCTGGTCCTATTTCCATTATTCGCTTATAATTATTATTATGTTTAATAAATTTTATATACTTTAATTACAATTATATAAAGAAATATTCTGCCCAGTCTGTTCCAGGTTTTTTTAAGATATGTTTAAATAAAAGCTATGCATTTTAAGACCAGTTACTTATATTTTAATTAGTATTTAATGAATAAATCTTCAAGCTATGCCTACTAATTGGTTCCTGAAATACAGGAGATAGTTTGGATCCACTGTGTATGAACTGCTACCATCAGGATGAGACATTTGATAACATCACTCTCTCTTGTATTGGCTCAGCAAAATCAAAATGACCTTCTATCAGAACTGTAAAGTTGACTTTTATAAAATTATGTCTATCAGGGATTGCGTGGTTTCTGGAGATATTCCATCCATCATTATGTCTACCTTCTTGAAATATTCTGTATGGTTGTCCAGGTGTAAGAAACTGTTCACTCTGCCACAGCCAGATGTGAACTTTTTCTTTTTACAAACTTTAAAAAAACTTAAGGCCAGAGACAATACTATGTCTTCTAAATTTATGTTTTATCAGACTTGGATGCTTTTTCAGTTTCCTTAAAAAGTCCCTACTTCTTTAATTTTTATCTATTAATATGTATTTTATGTCTTGAGTTTGCATTGGTTTTATCTTATAGTTAAATGTATTCATACTCTATATCCTTAACTATAAATCGTTTCTATAGTTATAGTTCTCATATTACCAATTATTTTGTTTTTATTTATTTTTTTGTAATTTCTTTAGAGTCATTTGTATTACTTATGTACATTTATTTTTCGCTTTAATAAAGTTGTTTTATATATAAATAATAAAAAAAGTAAATTTTTACAATTGATAAAATATGCTTTTCTAAAAATAAATGAATCTGAAAACTTAGCAAATATTTATAATATTAATCAACTAAAATACATTTAAATTAACAAATAATCAAATTTCAAATGTATTTTTCACGCAATGAATATAAATATTTAGCCTAAAATTTATACTAGGGTTGTATTAATTTTGCAATTAAATAATATGTAAAATATGCCTTTCTTTGAGATGATATTTTTTTAACTTTTTTTTATAAAATTAATAATATTAAACATACGAATATAAAACAAGATAAGTAGCAGACAGTTTTTTGATAAATATATATAAACGAGTAGACGAAACTTTTTTATATGACTATTGTAAAAATATAACCACACAAACAAACGTTTGGAATAATTTATAATATAATGTATTTCAAGGACTCTTTATAAAATAGTTGAAACGTTTGTATAGTTATCTTTTTACAACAGTTATATAAAAAATAAGATTTAAAAAGAAGTTTGGTGTTCTTTTTTAATAAAATAAAATAGTCCTTATTCTTCTTTATTTAATTTCTAATAATTATGACAGATTGTTCTATGGATAATAGAGATAACTGATATAAATTGTTTTTCTCTTCACCAATAAAAATTGTAATTATACATATGCGATTTTTTCGCATGCGTTAGTGAAGCTGTAATTATATTATAATGTTGAATATGTCTGCTTAGCGCTTTCGAGATTTAGTATTCTAATCTCATACTCATAGCTTTACGAATGAAAACTGTTGTAATTTATTGTACACATATGCAAATGAGCTTGAATTTTTAATTAGTTAGTTCACTGTTTGCAGAGTCAAAGAAGCTTTTTACATAGCAAATGATCTCAGTGCCATTAATAGAACAGAGGCATGCTTTGCTCTCTCCAAACAATGGACTAACTAATTAAAAATTCAAGCACATTTGCATATGTATACAATAAATTACAAGTCTTCATTCGTAAAGCTATGAGTATGAGATTAGAATACTAAATCTCGAAAGCGCTAAGCAGGCATATTAAACATAATAGATAACTGAAGTAGCTTGAAGTCCCATTAAAACTACTAAAGTTCATTTGAAATATCTTTAAAAGTGTCACTAAACAAAGCAATCACTTTTAAAATAGCAAATACTTTATTTATTAACAGCCAATATCATCATTAACTACAACTTATTTTCATATTTTAAATTGAATGTTGGAAACAAAAGATAGAAAAATTTGTTATTAGTTAAATGGTTAATTGACTTCAGATCTTTAATTGTACAAGTAATGATAATTCTTATATATAATAGTTGCTTATGTGTTAATAGCAATGTAAATGGTTTGTGAGACTAGAATATCTCCAGAAAGAACATTGTTTTTAGAATGACAACTTTTTGCTTATCAGCTCTAAATTAAGATTTAATTGAAAAGTAAGTAAATGACCATTGCCAGAAAAATAATAAAGAAAAACAGTATGCATTTTTTTTTAGCACAAATAAAATTCGCAATTTGTGGGTGCAGTAAAATGTTGAATGATATACAACCTTTTGTGAAAAATGTTGACAAACTTATATGTTATAATATTAGTTATAACTCAAAATAGTTTATAAAATGACTCACTGCTCTTAACAAACCAGCAATAGAAGTTATTTACCAAAATAAATTATGTACATTTTTTAATACATTAGCAAAATGTCTAACATAAAGTTCTACTGACAGAACTGTGAGAAAAAATACATTTTCAATTAGCACCTATTGCAACAAATTATCAATTTTATAATTTATACAATGACAATTATTGTATTGCTAAATTAAATTCAATCCCAAGTGTAAATACTTACTTAATTTGTAGAAAATATGGGTCTTAAACAATGGGTATTGTTTCTCTAGTTCCTTCAGTATTGACGTGCATAAATGCATTCTCTCCAATATCACTACTAAATTTGAAATGGTCAACCATATAGACTCAGAAATTTTTTAAATTTATATTTCTCAGGGTTTCTATTATGAGGAATCCAAACTAGAAAATAGTCATGGAGTTTGAATGGATGTGTTTTTGATTTGAATTGTTGAACACATTTATCATTCATTTTGTCAAAGTTGATTTTAGCATTTTCTGTAATCTGACCACTATCAATAACTTCTGATATTATAAGTAGGAAAGTTTTTATAAGCAATAGCACAGATCTTTTAAAATGCAAACAAATAGGTGATGATTTTATTTATTGTAACATTAATACAATTAATGATTTTGGGAGTCACAATTGCCTATTGTTCTGTTCAATATGTACTCTGAACAATCTCGCTTGTTCTCTCATTAAGTGCTCACATGGATTTGATTGTGGATTTCCAATAGAATTCATGATGTGTTTAATACCTTGTTTTTAAATCCATCTCTTCCATGAATCAGATATGAAAGCAGTAGCACGATCAGAAAGAATAGAGGCAGGCTTGCTTACTAAAGGAAATTGGAGATTAACAAGACATTTAATTACATTTATTACATCAGTCATATGAATTGCATATATAGATGCATACTTTATAAAAACATTATATATGACCAAAATTATTTTCCAACTGAAAGGTCAAAGAGGCCAAAGAAGTCTTTAGCTAGTAACTCATTGGGTCCTATCTGGAAGTGTGGGTTAACGCACCCCATCGTATGATTTATTACTATAGTTTGATTTCAAACATCTCCCATGACCTTATCCTATTTGTTATGAAATCTAGTATTTTAGGCCAATAAAAATCCTGCTTAAGTACATGTTCTATTTTCTGGTCACAATAATTACCATATTGATAATGAAAATAATAAATCAGTTCATTAATCATGCAAGATGGAAAGAGTATTTTCCACAAACTATCATTAATATCCATTGTGTATATCAGTTTATCCTGATATAGCTTATACCTAGTTTTAATTCTTATACTGTATTTACTATGATCATCTAACTTTGAAGTATCTAACAGTAAAGCAATATGTTTATTCATATAATCTTCCTGAATTTGCTTCGTGGGTAAATTTTTATAACCATTTTCTATGGACTCTCTAAGAATACATTGATATTAGTAATGATATTTTATGTACTAGGATGTTGGTAAATTATTTCTACTGGATGCCTACACAGTACACCTGCAAATATATTTTTCTTTCATTCATAGTATATAATGCTATAGATGAATTGCTGAAGATAAATTCTCCATCTGACTAATTTCACATTGTTTAAGTATCTCTTGTTTAAATTCCAACCTTTTATAATCTGAAAAAACTGCAACCTCCAGATCCCAATAAGAACTGATGTAACTTCTGAAGTGCCCAGAATCACTGCTAATACTTTGTTTTCTATAAAAAAAATAGTTTAACTCAGCTCTCTTCAATGACCTATTCAAAAAATAGTTTAGCCTTCTCACACTGATATAAAACTTCTCCAAGAACAAACATACTATTGTCAGTCTGTGAATAAAATTTCTTACTAAAATCTGAATGAACTAACATTATGTCTTTCAAGAATGTAGCCTTGATTTTTTTAAACTCAAGTGAATGCTCTAGAGGCCACTTCCACTTTTCACATTTTTTCAAAATGGTATGAAATATAATTTTTTTATAGAATTTGTGTTAATGATTACATAGTCATAAGAAAGAATTTAGCTGTTTTTGTGTATTAGGCACATGAAATTTTTGTATAGCTGCAATTTTTTCAGGATACGGTTTAATCTCTTTCACTGGATCAAATGACCAAGAAAAATAATTTCTTTTGTAGCTACTGTGCATTTCTCCAAATTACTCTTGATATTAATAAATGAATATTCAAATAGAAATAACTGTAAGTGCTTTAAATGATCACTTATGAATTTGATAGTAATGACAATTTCATCCACATACATGATTAACTTTTTTCAGCTGCTTAGAGAAGACCATATTTAGACATTTTATTAAACTAGACCACTGTTTACTAAATCAAAAGATTTAGTAAACATAAGATTTGCTCTGATAATGAAATGCTATATATTTTGTTCACTATGATATTTGCCAATAGCTGGCTGTCAAATCAAATGTGAAAAATATGTCATTGATTTTGAACCCTATTAACAATTCATGGACTGGTAGATGTTTCTCTGAAACAATGAGGTGAGGTAAACTCTTACCAATCCATCCTTTTTTACATTTACAAAAGGATTATCATAGGATGAAGAGTGTTTCCTGATTGTATGCCATTCCAGCATTTTATGTTATTGAACTTCTTCCTAATGTTAGTAGAGCACTGCCAAAAAAAGGTCATTACTCTTTAAATTAAATCTGATGAATATATCCTTTTAATATGCCTAAAACTTTGGAGAAAACACACTGAAACAACAACTGATAAAATTGTTCATGATAATTTGAACCTATATAATACATGAAGTCTGTAGCTTACATTTGATATTAATATCAATTGTTGTTTCTTGTATACACTATAATTGACTTGGCTGACTAATCAAATTATAATTAAAAGGACAAATTTTCTTTTGGCACATACAATTTTTATAATCTACATGACAGTTATTCAAATTTATAAATTCTAATCCAATTATAACTTCATGAATTAAAAACAGGCATTATTAAACAGAAATGCCCAAACTCAGATTCATTTATTGTTAAAGTGACAAAGCCTTGCTTAGTTCCCTTTCCAATTTCTAAAGTAACATATTTGTTTTATAGGCAAAGATGGTAACATCCAGAGTGTAATAAAGCATCTACAACTGTTCCTGTGGTATTTGGTAAGAGGACAATTATATAAAATAGTGGGTACAGCTATTCTATATGGTTCTAAATAATCAAGATCTATGTATATAATGTTCATGAATTATATCCTATTGCTCCTTCTCAAACTTGCATAAAGGCTCCACATCAAGAAACTTTTCTTTGAGGTCCTTATTAGTTTAATGCATGAGTTTTACCTTTAGCTTTGTCACTTGCTTTTGATACTGTTTGAATACCACTAATGGATCCTTTATAAAAGCTATTATTTTCATTTCTTTCTCTATTTCTACTCTTATAGTATTTCTAGAGTTAGGAATTAGCCTTTTATTACAATTCCTACTATAAAGCATTTTAGTTATGACAGAGTTCTGCATAGGGAACAAATTAATAGCACTTAGAGGGTAATGATTTGCTTTCATAGTCCTATGCATTATCAAGATTGTATTCACTTGGCTCAAGAGCATCAAATATTTCTGCATCCTCTTCTTTGTTTGTTTACCTATCATCAGTAACTAATCTGTTCAATGTGTTTGGGAAGGTTGTGCCTAATAATACTGACAATTAGATGCTTGTACAAAGTAAAAACTGTTAAAGTTTTAACATAACTGCCTGCCCTCAGAAGGACTGTGTATAGCTGCTTTTGTACAAGTTAAACTTCTCATGGGAGATCTGATAATGTATGTTATTTTGGCAGTCTTTATCCCAAACACTTGAAAAAGTAATTTAAAATCATATGTTTGTGATTTATCAGAATTTGCCATCAATTCTTAGCAGTTATTTACAAATCATTACTTGCTATAGCTAACTTTTTTCTTTCTCTGTACATAAGGTAAACAACTCTTCTAAATTTTGTAAATATTATGAAGGGTTCTCTAAATATTCACTCTTAAACAATCTTATTTTTATGAATCTAAAAATTTAATTAATCCAAATTACTTCAAAAACTTTTTAGCAAAAATCTTTTATTGTGCATATATATACATACATCTATGTTTCAATTGTCCTGCAGTCTTCTTCAGAGCCAAATTTACTTTAACCTTTTTAAAAACCTTTTTTTTCTTTTAGAAAGGTTAAAGCAAATTTGGCTCTAAAGAAGACTGCAGGACAGTTGAAACATAGGTGTGTGTGTGCGTGTGTGTACATACATATAATAAAAAAAAATTGTAAAAAAGTATTCGAAGTGATTTGAATAAATTGGATTTAATATAAGATATTATAGCAAAAATAATGGAAAAGATGATTTTGGTAATATTTCTGAATCTTAAAATCATACAATTTCCTGTATTTCTACTATCATAATCTATCCTTCAATTTTAAATTTTTATTTTCTGGTAAAACTCTACATAGAATATTTTCTACATTATGGTCTATTATATTCTTTCCTATATAAATTATTTTTCCACATTTGTATCTACTGATTATTCAAGAGTAGGCTTGTGATTGGATTTTACAACATTATGTTCTGCTTATTTATAATTTGTAGCTCTTTTATTATGTTCTGCAATTTAGTTTCCATTTGCATTTAAACTTTTTATAAAACCTTTCTCCTCTTGTTGAAAACTTTCTGCTTTATTTCCATATTTGGCAATTCTTTATATCTGCAAGTCATATTTTTCAGATTCTTCTAAAACTTCTTTAAATCATTTTTTAAACATACGTTAAATTTTTCTTAGATCTTTGCTTGCTTGACTGTGCTTATTAATTCCTTCTTAACTCCCTCTAATTCTAATTTATTCTGTGCTTGAATGCCTTGACTAATTTCTTAAAGTTTATTCTGCATGCTTTCTTGGGATTCTACAATCTTTTTTTCAATTTTATTCTGATTTTTATGTATCTGAATAAACTGATGCCTTAGCTCAAGTTTAAAATTGTCTATAAATTGATTCAATTGAATTTCTATGCTTTGAATCTTACTATTTGTAACTACCATGAGCTCAGTTAATCTGACACTAATTTTTCGATTTTGCACTTGTTTGCTAAATTTATGATCAGATTCAGATTGATATTGAGTTACACATTTTTAATACTTTTTAGCTTTCAATCAGAATCCTCCTTGGCATTCTTACAACTTATTTCCATTATTTTAAATCAATAATTGAATTCTTTCATAAGTTTCTCTCTAGCATTTTCAATTTTATTCTCAAAATCTTCCCTAAGATTCTCCCTAAAATTTTCTTGTGATTTAATCAATTTATTTTCTATAGATTTTTTTTATCTCTTTTTGAGATGTTTAAAGATTTTTGAGTTTTTAAATATATTCTCTAATGATTTTTTTGAGATTCTCCAAACTCATTTGTTAGAGAATCTTCACATTTATTTTCTACAGATTTCTTTCATCCCTTTTTGAGGTATTTGAGATTTTTTAAATTTATTTTCTACAGATTCTTTTTCATCGGATACATTAAAATTTTAAACATTTGCAACCTTGTATTTTGAGAATTAAGGGGTGATACATTTTCCTGCCCAATTTAACATTATCTTCTAAGTTATTCATTATATTAAGCAAATTACGGCACTAACAGTGATAGAAATTATATAAAATTTCAAGTAGATCACCATTACAATCTACTCAAGTATTCTCCCTTTTGACCTCCAGTAAAAGTCTCAAAATGTATTTTACGTATACAACAGACATTTGAATATTTTATTCCTATAACTTTAAATATTTACAATGCAGATTTTTTATTTTTATGGACTCATATGTCAGTTACTCTTCAGGATTTATTTTAAACAAATAATGTAAAAATGAGATTTTTTTATTTTTTTCTCATATGTCATAGCATCTGCCGGGACGCGAACCCACACCTGTCTGCGGCCAACTACTTGCTTGCAAGGCAGGTGCGATGACCTCTCGGCTAACAATGCTTGACTTAAATAAAAACAATTATGTTAGGTAGTTTAAAGATAGAAATTACTATTTAGTTTTTCTTTATATAATAGTAGTAAACATGTTTCTTATAATAGCAAAGTTAAAATTGTTGCTTATTTAAATTTCAATCTCTGATTGAATTTCTTCATACTTCAATACTTAAGATTTAATAGCATGCTGTATTTTTTTATAACCCCCTCATCACAAACCTTCAGAAAAACACTAATAGCATGCTGTTTCAAAATGGTATTATTTTGAAGGTAGCTATTTATTTCACAAGAGGGAAGAGTTGAATTTCTTAACCATGTAGGGTAATTTAATAGTTGATATTTATTTCAGTTTAGCATTAGCACTGTGATTATTTTCCATTATAATTGCGTTAGATGGTTTAAGAATAAAAATTATTAATGTTTAGTTTGTTTTTATACAATAATAGTAAAAATGTTTGTTTAGTAATCATTACATAATTTCAAGATTTTTGTATGAATTAGTTTATATTTCAATATTTAAGATTTAATAGCATACAATTTCAAGGTGGTATCATTTTGACACTAGCTATTTTGAAATATGAACTCTAATATATTTATTTCACAAGAAAACAATGCTAAATTTTTTAACTATGTGGAGACATTTATATATATATATATATATATGTGTGTGTAATTCTATAATTGAATATTTATAAATATAGTAATTAGATATATGTAAAGTATAACTAAAAATTTTATTCTCTTAGGAGTGCTTTGGACTATCCTCATAGTCTTTGTCAATTAACACTTTGAAAGGCTAACCTTCCCACAGTTCCATAATCTTAACATTTGCTGCCTATCTGTTAATTAAGTCTTGTTTGCATTAGCATAGCTTCCTTTACTTTTCTTTTATTATTTTCAATATTTTTACATTATTATAATTGAAGTTAAAACCACAAATGCATGACATATTATGGTTGCAAAAAATGCATGCTGAAACATTATTTACTTTGCAATTTTGTTTCATTTCCTGAACCCTTTTTAATAACAGCAAGTGTTCTTTAGTTTTTTTTTCCAACATGCATCTTGATCCCTCTATATATCCGCTACCACACCTACATATCCATTTATAAATAATGCAATTTTTAATTATAAATGAGGTTTTATCTTTAGATAAAAGAACTAAAGAACACTTGCTATTATTAAAAAGGGTTCAGAAAATGAAACAAAATTGTAAAGTAAATAATAATGTTTCAGCATCCATTTTTTATGACCATAAGTCATGTATTTATGGTTTTAACTTCAATTATAATAATGTAAAAATATTGCAAATTGAAAAAAAAATAACAAAAGGAAAATAAAGGAACCTATGCTAATATACAAACATAAACACAACTTAGACAGGCAGAAAATTTTAAGATCACAGAATTGTGGGAAGGTTAGCTTTTAAAAGTGTTAGTTGACAAAGACTATGAGGATAACCAAAAGCACTTCTAAGTGGATAAAAAATTTAAAGTTATACTTTACTTATATCTAATTACTGTATTTATTAATATTCAATTATAAGATTACATATATTGATTTGAAGAAATACAAACATCAATTTATAATATTATATATATGTGTGTGTGATTGATAATAAACATTGTGCAACTGTATGGCACAATATAAAGATATTTTTTAAAAAAGTAATTTTTAAGCTCATATTTTTTGTGTCTGATATTATTATTAAAAAAAATTACTGGAATGCTTTGAAATAAAAATATTAAACACATATTATATGTGTTTTCCTGAAGGTTTGTGGTTAGCGTTACCTTAAAAATTCAAAACTCAAGAATCTAAGGATCTAGGTTCAAATCCCATGCTAGTACTGTCACTGGTCAGGCCAGCAATACCTGAAGAAGAGGAGATTAATACCTCTCGAAACATTGTGCATATATTAACCTGTTTATGGGCTATTACTAACAGTTGAATATATTTGGAATATTTAAATAAAGTTAAATTTTCTAAAGACATTCAATACATATATTAGTTGATAGAAATAGTCCAATATAAAATTACATTATATGTGTGTTTGTGTTGCTGAAAAGCTCTATTTTTTACAGCATATACTTACATAAACAGTGTTTAGGGATTTCAAAAATTTTGCCATCATTTGGTTTAATCAGTTTCTATTTTAAAGTAGACTCAACTAACAAATGATTGAAGGCAATCTCTTGCTTCCAGAATGAGAAACCTTTTGATATGCTGAATGACTTTAATAGTTTAGTGCATCCTGAAGTGTAATATCCTTGGATCATTTCTGGTTCTGGCTTTTTAGTTCTCTAACTTATTATGAACTCTCAAGTAATAAAGCCATTTGATTGTTTTTTTATTAGTACGAGGACTTTTTTCCAAATTTACTTTTCTTATATTGTATTGATTATTCTCATTAAAAGTAGGAAAATAAGTTCATTTTAAAAAAAAAAAACTTTTCCTATAAACTAATGAAGACTCTACAGCTTTTAAAATATGTAAATTTAAATTATAACAAATAGTAAAACAGGAAGATTGTAGATCCTTAACAATGGACAAACATAAATTTGTTCATAATGTTGTTTTCAAATAATTAATAATGATTCCAACACAACTGAAATAAAACAACTACATGAAAATAGATATTTTCTTTATTATTAAAAAAAACCTAATATAGAGCAAAAACCAATTCAATAACAAAAAAAATATTTATTTTTATAGTTGTTTTATTTCAGTTGTGTTGGAAACATTATTAAGATTATAGATTTCAAAAATAATACCCCTGGATCTATTAACAAATGAAACTGTTTTAAAAACCTTCACCATTTTTGCCTATTTCTTCCATGAAAAATGAATTTATACAAATTAGCTCCATATCAAACCATGTGTCAATATTCCATTGATTACTGTTATTCTCTTTGGGTCCTTCCTATACCACAAAGTATTTTATCTTTAATGACTATTCATTCAACATGTTTTAAAGTTTCTCTAACCTTCTCTTTGACTTGTTATTATTTATTGTAATAAGTAGTCTATTATCTATATAGTGCTGACTATGTATTTAATATTGTAATGAAGCAACAAACCTTTAGTCATGTGACATGCATTTACCCATGATCATCAGTTTGATAAACTTGTGCTAACAGTTGTTCTATATATAAGCCAACCATTGCTCATTGTGCTGAAATCGGTTTTATTGAGTACCTGAATTATAAATTGTTAATTAAATTATAAAAATATATTCATTCTGTAGTGATAGAATCTCATTTTTACCCACTTGTTATTAGAAATACATAGTAACTTTTGAATTTTAGCATGGTCAGCAAAGATTGGCTACATGTAGATAAACTCTAAGCATAAGCATACACTTGTGTTTTTCAAACTGAAGCTCACATGCAAGTGGATGTATATTCATAAAAGTGCATGACTAGAGGTTTGTTCCTTCTTTATAATATTACAAATGTCTGTGCTATATAAATAATAGATTATTTATTACAATAAATTGAAAATTTACTACATATTTTTAATTATAGGTAGTTACTATCTCTCCCCACTACAGAATAAATGTTTGTCCAATTCAATTAGCATATTGCATATTTATGCTTTTCAATGTGATATTCCCAGTTGAGTCCATGATCAGAGGTTTGTTCCTTCTTTATAATTATTACTTGATAATTTTTTGAATTCAGTTAATACTAAATAATTTCCTATAACAAATTCATTTAACTATCAAAATACTTAGTAAATTACCAGTCAATACCAATGTTTTATACAAATATAAATCAATTAAAATACATGTAAACATTATGTCTAATTTGTTAAACCTGTTGTTTTTGCTCTACAAATTGTTGGGTGTTTGTACAACCATTTAATTAAGAGTAACATAATTTACTTGATATTTTATACCTGTTGAAGCATTGGGCAACTTTATCATCTCTTAAAGAAAAATATTTCCTAATTATATTAATGTAGAAATATGCTCTTGGAATATTTTGTTAAGTCTCAGATGGCATCAAGTTAATAACTGACCATTAATATATATATATATATATATATATATATATATATATATATATATATATCATATTTTTGAATTTTGAAGTGAAAATGGGTATTCATTACTATAACAGTAATATAATTTTTTACTTCTTTTCCTATGTATTGATTTCTATTATAACATATCATACCATTTACACGTTCTTAGACACTTTATCAATACTTTTATTTGTATTACACTAACAGTTTTGACTACAATATTCAAATATATAATTATACAATTATTACACTTATCCACATATATATACATAATTAATACACAATATAAACATTCATTAGAAACAGGTCATAGGTTTGAAAAAGATTGTATAAAAATGATTAATTACACAATAGTAGGAATAGGAAAATTAAAGAAGCAATCTTGATTAGGAGTATAAAACCAAGTCTTAATCAAGATTTCGGGGTAAGAACAATAATTTTATAAACAATTGTTAGTAATAATTAAAATTTGAAAAGGTTAAAAGAAAATAGTTAAAGAAAATGACAATAGAGGGAGGGTTAAACAAATACAAATTTAGAATTTTTTGTCAGTTGGGTTTTGGTAATAGAATTAACAAAAAGTAAGTAATTTTTTGTAATAAAAAAATAATAATTTGTAATGTGGGTAAAGTTAATTGATAGAAGTATTTAATAAAAATAGGACAAGATTAGAAATTGATTTTATAATATAAGAAAAATGATAATATGCATTAAGTAGTAAAATAAATGAGTTATAATTATTATATTAAATATTTAAAAAATAAAATAGTGATATAAAATAAATTAATATAAAATATTGATAAAATTATTTAGAAGGTAATAAAATGGGAAATGATTATTTATAAAGATCATATTAAAATGTATAATTCTTTTTTGTTTATATTGTGTATTAATTATGTATATATATGTGGATAAGTGTAATAATTGTATAATTATACATTTGAATATTGTAGCTCTGATGATGACTGCAGGACAGTCGAAACTGTTAGTGTAATACAAATAATAAAAATAAAAGTATTGATAAAGTGTCTAAGATAAAAGTGTAAATGGTATATGTTACTATAACAGCATATACTATTCATAAATGGTTGTATTTTTTGTTAAATGTACATATAAATATTGAATTAAACTCAATGTACATAGTAATTAAAGAAGTAAATCAGCCTCCCACAGTATATGAATTAAAAGCACTTTAAATGTTAAACAAAGGTTCACAAATAAAAGGAATCCATTTATTTGTGTTTACTTTTTTATTGACATACTGATAATGTTATCAATTTCTTTTAATCACAAATATGTAAACAGAGATAATAACTGAGCCAAACTGATGTGTTTATGGTAAACACTCATAAAAGTAGGATCAAATATTTATTAAAATTATACAAATGCATATTTACAATTTATTCAACTGTTATATCATTGGCTACCAAGCTTTCAGTTGCTGTGCAAATATTATTGGTACAGGACTTCAGGTATCCTTCTAGTTATATACCATTTCCAGCATATGACAGTTTTTCATTTAAGCAGGTACTGTGATACTTTGAATTGTCTTATGACAGCTTGCATAGGTTGTTCTAACAGCTTCCAGTCCTAACATGAGCTTGTCTGTTTTAATAATAAAGTGGAGAACACTAAAAATGCTCTTCAGGTTTGACAGTAAATTGTTTTTTTTTTTAATTTCAACAGTACCATTTCCTCTTCCAGAATGAAAATGATTGGATTCACTAAGTCTCTTCACTGACTGGCCTGTATCTGTCATTATATGCACTATCTATTTGAATATCTTTTGATGTGATAATGAATACTCAATCCAATCAAAATAGAATTTGGACTACTTCATTAAAGATATAACATCTGTATTTCCAGTTACAAGTTTTATTGAAGGTAACATTTAATTGCAGAGTACTATGGCATTGAAAATCTGCCCTAATATTATATTGTTATACATTTTTACTTTATCTGCTTTACTAGTCTATATGACTACAAATAAATTACTTATTTGTTGTGTGTGCTTTTGTTATCTATTAAAATGTTAAATAATTATAGTTTGTGCATAATTAGTCTAAATAAGAGTTTGGTTTGTAAATATCTTTTCAATTCGAAATCCCTCACTTAAAACAAGAGGAAAAAAGTAAAATAAAAACTTAATAAAAGTGGTTGTATGTTAGTGCCAAACAACCTATCAAACTACAATTAACCTATTTCAATTGCTGGTGAAACTATTAGCAGATAAAATATAAGAAAAAATATTATTTACAACATTGTTATGTACTAGCCTATATGCTGCTATTGAAATCTGAAAATTTTATAGAAAGTTTACATTTTTAAATATTTAGCAATTAATTTTAAATGATACATGACGTCTTGAACCTTTCACAACATTAGGCTATTTCTCACTGTATGCAAATTCTTATAATTTTAAGGTAACCATAACCATTGTCTTTCTTTTGTAATTTATTATACTGTTTGCAACTAGGATATACTTAAGGAAAATTGGCTAATGGTGCACCTAATTAATGAGAAAATTGGCTAATGGTGCACCTAATTAATGAGTTATTATTTATGAGATAATGTAATTTTTATCAATATATGAAGTACATATTTTTTTTAAAAAATCTATTATATCCATTGTAGCTTATAATTAAAATTTTAAGTGTAATTTGTTAATAATATCAAACCACGTTTTTACTTCAAAACATTTTTTTACCACATGATAGGTATGGAACGAAGTCTTACTTGACAAAACAAAGATAAGAATAAAAATTAAACATATTGGTAATGTACAAAATTTAAAAATCTTCTGCTGAATGTTATCATGCAAAAAATAGCCATTAAACAATGCTCAAAATAAAGGTTTTGACAAAGTAGTTTCATTAACTGGTCCAGATCATCAAATGGTCTTTATTATCAAATGAACTAATTACTCAGAAATATTTTACATTTTCTACAAAACGAAAAAATGTATTATTACACCAAGAGACCTAATTTATAGTCTAACACAGGGGTCCCCAACCCTATGCCTGCGGGCACTATGGCGCCCGCGGATCATTTTACATGTGCCCGCCACTATTTGAACATGATAAAAAATTATTTATCTGATACAAATAAATTTAATTTTTAAAATTTCTTATAAATTATTGTATTATATTGTAATCAAATTGTAGGGCATACTATACTTTTACAGCATAAAAATATAAACTTTAATTATATGTTAAAATTGTATTTTTGAAATATTTTTTTGTACATTATGTGTATTATTAACAATATCCAACTATAAATTTATATTGAAAAAATAAATGATGCTCGCCACCTGGTTGAAAAAATTAAATGGTGTCCGCCACCTGGCCGATATTATAGAATGTGCTCTTAAGTGCAAAAAAGTTGGGGACCCCTGGTCTAACATATTGTTTATATTGCTAATTCTCTCTCTTTCACTTTGTAAATCGGTGAATGATTTTGTAAATAAATTTGATGATATACATATCTAATTTTACTTATACTAGTCTTTCAGCTAGTGAGAATAGTAAGTTTCCTAATGATGAATGACTAATCTCAAAAATCAAGAGTACAATTACTTTTGTTTAAATAAAATATTTTAATTTCATAGATTTTTATTGTTTGAATTCATATTAAAATAATTATTTATGCAGATCATAGATAATTTGACACAACCTTAATTATATTTCAAGTATTAAAAAATTAAAATATTAAAAGTTATAGGATTTTTGGAATTCATGTTTTCATATAAGCCACTGGATGGAATTTTTCTTCAAAAAATTAGTGAATACAGCAATGAAGACACTTTGCAACAACCAAAACCTATACAAAAGAAAACAAATGTTTATATTAATTAACTTAAACAATAAAAGTATAAATGTTGTAAAGGCAACTATTCTAAAACATATATGAACAATGCTAAGGAGGCAACATTGTCTCATGAATAGTAGTATTTTCTTGTTGTATGAATAGTAGTATTTTATTGTTTTCTCCACTTATGCACTAAATATCTGGACATTCTAAAATATATTACATAAATGATGTACTTAGGCAACTAAATATGTAACTAAGAATGGGCAAATAAATGTGTTGACCCATAAATGGCTCTACGGCAGTTTAGATTTATATTTACAATGGACTCATGAATTTGTAAGGTGCCAATGGTCCAGAGAATGATGAAAATGTGCAATGAATTATCTTAATTGAAAAATAAATTGTATAATAAAATAATTTTATAATGATTAATTAATGCAATAGGCAAATCCAAGTTAATGCTTATTTTAATAAATTTATATTATTATTAGACTAAGTACTTTGATTTTCCCATTGCATCAATCATAAAATTATGTTATTATATAATTTATTTTACAATTAAGATAGGTGGAAAAAATAAAGATTATAAATCTAATATACCAATTGAAGTCTAATATCCTGTCATATATTTTTATAATTTATCTTTCCTCCTTCTTAAGATTGCATTTAATAGATATGATATATATTTATATTATTAAAGCATAGTCATAAAATGATTAAAGATAAACTAAAAAAAAAAAAATCCATTAAAAATTGATTTAAATCTTAAGTGAGTCTATTATTTAAGTCTAACTCGAATACTATGATAAAATTACATTGTAATAAAATTAATAAACAAAATATTTCATTTTAAAATTTAATACATAAATGGTTCACTTACTCCAGATTCATTCAAAACAATAAAATATATTTTATGAAACAGATGACGTTTTAATTGTTTTCTTTAAATATTTATACAAGGATTATGTCAACATGCGTATGTCACAATGTATACATCAAAAAATATGGTTTTTTAAAATTTTATGTTAAAATAATTAGTTTTATGTAAATCCAATATAATTAATTTCTTTACTTTTAATTCGGAATTTGTTACTTTTTCCAATCAAAATATAAATTTCTATGATTTTTGTTTCAATTCTAATCACATTACATGATTTGAAGAAAGGTTTATATATAATTTATATGTAATTTTATATACATATAAAAAATAAATTATAAACTATTCTTCTTTAAAATATCGCAAACGATAACATATTTTATATTTTCATATTAAAAATTAAGAATTTATAAGGATATACTTATCTACACAGAGGCTAACTCTACATACAGTAGTGCCCAGTGAAAGACAGAGTAATCAATGGATTCAAGGTTTGTGCATAAAATCCCTATCTAGTACCTACTCATCCAATATCTCAAGACTAGTTTCTAGCTTGTGGTTTTCATCAGTGAGGAGCCCTGGATCTGAGAGCACTGCACCTACATCTTATTTTACTTTACTATTCTTTTTTATGAAGTAAATGTTCAAGTAATTATTTATCTTCCATTTATGTCCTGTATTTAAAGATAAACCCTAAGATTATGGTATTAAAATATTGGAAAGTAATGGTTTCTTATATTATCTTTGTTAAAGCATAATCATTTACTTCAAAGTAATGGGAGGGATCTGACACTGTTTTACATTATGCTAAGACAATTTATTTATACAGAATTGATGCAAACAATTGAGATTAGCAATGAAAACTAAAAAACTAATTCATCATTTTTTTTTACAACACAACAGTAAAATAAAAAACGTATTTTGTAGGTTTGCATATTTAAATATTAATATATTGAAATAGCAATGCTGATTTTAATATTTTTAAGCTTTTAAAATGTTTTATATCATATAAAATTGTATGGATTTTTCATTTTTATATTTATATATTTAATATTTAAATACTGTTGTAATTTAATAATTTTTTTTATATTTTTAGATATACATGTGCGTACTTCATATGGATATATAAACGCTTCTGTAAATATAAGTCACCTTTGATAAAGTACAAAAATTGGAAAAGAGTTATGAAATTATATTTATTTTTTAAAAATTAATGAATGTAAAGTTTTATATTAAATTCAAATTTATAGAACATAAAATGTATTCAGTTTTACACCTACTATTTGTAATATAAATAATATTTTTCTAAATCGCATGTTATTATTAAATTAGTAATAAATTGAAAGGTTGCTAGTCTTTCACATGTGCCTACTGTTGTTTCTCAGACAGCCAATCAGATGTTAAACAGCGGTCTGAAGAGTGATCAGGCCTTGACACATGACAGAGATTTTGATAAAAGGATGATACCACCCTTTTCTTTACTTAACTTTATATATATATAAGCCAGTCTTAAGCATCTTGGCTTGAAAGCATGAAGATATAAACATATTCATTTATTACTCACTGAGTTTTTAATTTACGATATTACAGCGCAAAATCTTAGATTTACTACACCACAATTTTCTAGATGTTAATATGTTATCAGCAACATATGTAAATAATATGTCTAAATCGCATGTTATTATTAAATTAGTAATAAATTGAAAGGTTGCTAGTCTTTCACATGTCCCTACTGTTGTTTCTCAGACAGCCAATCAGATGTTAAACAGCGGGCTGAAGAGCGATCAGGCCTTGACACATGACAACAACCAATGCATATCAACCAATTTATGAATCAAAAATTTTCTGAATTACCTGACTTATTCAAAATAGGGTCATTACTTCTTTGTAAATTTTCCTACATACCTCATTTTTACTATCAATCCCAATATATCTTCAATGTTTTCATTAATCCTAATTTTCTGCTATCATTTCAAGTTCCATTTAACAAATTATCTATATTATTCTACTTCTAAAATCTTATCTATCACTTTCCACCTTGCCATTTAATCAACTCTATTAAATACAAATAAATTGATTTTTCTTATTTAATTTGAACTTTTTTTGCAATAAAATCACAAGCACAAATAAGCTCATTTAAATTGATTCATGTAATTGGAAATATAATTGAGATTGAACACATGCAAATATTAATTCAATAACCTATAGTGAAAGATACTAATTAGTATGAATGTTTCCCAGTAGACTGGAACAATTCAATAAGTAATGTGTGCTGCAACTGAAGTCATGCATCACAGTAGTGAGAACATTCAACATATAACCTACATATATATAACAATAAATTCTGACAATATAAGGTTGTTTGCAACACATTTCAGAAACTATATATCCCAGTAAAGTATCTTGATAATAATCAATACTTGGCAGCACAAAATTTGTAACTAGAAACAAATTACATAGGGTACTGTTAATAATGTATGACTACTGTCCAAACTAAATAACCATAGTATTGAATGATCAAAACAATTTTGCACATTAAGAAAAGTTCACTTTCATCTATATTTATCTAGTTTAAAATATAAGAACATGATTGTCTATTTTTAAAACACAGCATTATTGACGAGAATACATTCCATAGAATTTGTGATGAAATGTTGATTTCAGTTTAAATTATAGCATTTTTATATTTTCAGTGTGCATTTTTGCCCTTCTTTATCCTTTTAGTAATTTCCAATTTTCTATTACGCTTAATCTTTTCATGAGATTTAATAGAGAAATCATCATCTATTTTCAGCAGTATCAACATATTTTTGGTAATTTATTATAACATAGGTGATATTAGATTCTTAATGTTAAGTAATCATTTTCTCATTTATGTATTTAAGAAAATTAATACAGAAAAACAGACAACTTAGGAAAATATTTTGAATTTCCAAGCTAAATATCAGTATGAAATATCAATAGACAATATTTTTGTTAAGCATATAATTATTATTTATCTTTTATAGACAGTTAAAACAATATATAAAATCTATAAAACAAAAGATGAATATTCTACAAAATTTTAGTAGAGGTGCAAAAAAATTACCTCATTTATTCTATTAACTAGCCACAAGGATTATCAGCTTCTTCTGTATTACTTTGCACCTAAAAACACAAAAACAAATTAAAATAATTTTTACTACAGCATAAGTACATAGGATTAATTAATTTTAGTCATGTGACATACACATGCCTGAACAGCAAGAGAGCATTTCTTTTCAAACTCTCCTGAGAATTCATTCTGAAATTTTGCAATCTGAGTTTTGCTAAAATGTTTACCAAATATTATAACTATATGTAATTTCAAAATGTCAGTTTTTTTTAAACATTGATAAATCACTAATCTCATTGCATTAGTTAAATAATCAAGTATTTAGAGATCTTGATTCAAGCAAAGTTCAAAAAATATCCAGCCATTGACCAGAAACTTCCAGTTTATGGCAACATCCTCAGTATGTCTTTTAATTACCAAACCTATCTTATTAATTACCACTTTCAAATCTTTTAGGCATCACTTTGTTCTTTCTTAAAAACCGTTCAATGGTTTTTATTACTTGTTTCAAGTCATCCATTGTCTTCATCAAAGAAAAATTTTTAGTAATTTTGATGAAGACTGTGGATCACATAAAATTGTTAAAAAATAAAAATCAAAGAGCATAAAAATGATTGAATTTGAGAAAGCATAAAGTTAGATTTGTTGTAATTAATTAGATCATTCTCTAATACATCACGAATTTGTCAATTTTAATAGGACTTTTTATAGATTATGGTAAAAATCAACCCTTATGCTGGCAACAGTTGTAACTTGTAGCCATGGAAACTACAGATTGAGATTATTGATAGATTTAGGATTGATTATTATCTACATTTATAAACCTATTAAAGTCCTGAATAATTGGCTTTATTGTATTAGTAAATATATCATGTTAAAGTTCAAATCTGATTATATTAAATATATTCTTTTATCTGTCTCATATGTGGTTTAATTTAATGATAAAATTATAAATTTGAAAGATAATGAACCATAAATAAACATTATATGAACTCTGAAAAAAAAAAACAGAACAAAAGGTTTTTTTTTTTTTTACTTTTATTCACTGTCCAACTTTCATATCCATAAAAAGATATGAGAAACATCACAATTACAACCCATCTTCGTTTTAAAAACTAGACTAAAAATAAATTATGAATTAGGATATTGTGCTTCATATTGAGTCATTTCAAAATCTTGAAGATTATTGACAAAAATTTAAGTAATTCTAATTAAAACCATTTTAGTTCTTTTTGCACTGTTGGTTAACATATGCAGCATACAGCTCTTATAATTCATAATACAATTAATTTGATTCCCCAGAGGGCCTCCTGATTAGATAAGAAATAAGTGTCTTCAAAGCAGTATACAATTTGCAAATATGGTTGCTCAAACAATCATTGCAGGGTTCTGATTTCACTGACAAAATCAGCACCGTATCTCCTTTATTGTCAGGTGATTCTGTATTTTCTGATATTCTAAAAAAAAATTTGTCAAGAGGTAATTTGGATTAAAGTTGATGTTTCAACCAAGTAAATGACTCCACCTTTAGCATATTCTCAGTGTCTAAGCATTCTTGACATTTCTGTCATTAACAAAATATCTCTTGTTTCCTCATTCTTCAGAATCCTAAAGTTGAACACTAAAGCAAATAGATGAGTTTGGTCAATCTGAAACTATAATACAATAACTTGAAAACATTTTATATGAATTAGAAAAGAAATTAAAGATTTAAAATTACATTTCCAATGTTATAAACATGAGTATAAGAGACCTGATGAAATACTCTTTTCTAATCAAATGAGGCATTATATATATTCAATGATAATTAGGAAATTATATGATATCCATTACAGATATTTACAACTTCATATTTTATGCTTTCTCTCAACAAAAAATGTAGTCTTTATTATGGAAAAGGGTGGCATTTCTTATATCATACAAATACCAAATTTACTGTAATTATTTACCTAATGTACTATTTAATAAATTGAGACAATAAGCCTTCGGTACACATTGTAATTTATTCACTACCATTTCCAATGACTTGCTATTGTTTGAATCCCTTTTAAATTTTAACTTTATTATCATTAATGAAAAATGTGCCGTTTTAGTGCCAGTGGGTTTTTTGAAATAAGTAGGATATATTATTAAGCTTTTGTGACTCCTGGTGAAATGCCCAAAATGTACCTCCATGAATTTTTCCGTTAAAACTAGATGACATTCATTAGGAATTTTTATTTTTTAAAAATAAATTCCCAAATACAGTACTTAAATTTATCTTATTAATGAAATTTATCTTATTCTAATCTATAAATATATAGTATAATATATAAGATCATTAAATAAATCATTTGTTTCCATCTTGCTACTTTAATAGGTTGTTTTTATTGTTACATTTTCATTTATCATTGTCAAGCTTCCTCCACTCACAGCTTTGACGCCATCCATTTCAAATAAATACAATAATGATTATTATTAATTATTTTCGAAACTAGAGATTATCTCGAGCACAGTTATAAACTTTAAATTAACCTCAGTTAAAAATTAATACATCTAATTTTTTATTTATTTTACACACACGGAGTTATTAACCTTTCTCTTTTCCATGTGTAATATCTTATAGATATAATAAACACCTCCAATAATTAAGTTTTTAATTGTACATAGTCGTGGAATTATATGTAGTAAAGAATTTTTGAGCTACAATAATCCATTCTTAGTTAAATGAACACTAACATTAGGAAAAGGAAACTGGCCTCAAGGTATACTTTTGTCAAACCTGTATTATTAATTGGACCAAGACGTTTCATTATTTTAACCAGTTATTCATCAATGGTTTTGCATAGCAATTGACTTTCCCTAAGTATGATTTATTTGGGGTGGGATGATTGTGTAGAAGGTTGAAATCCTGCTGTAATTTATAAGATATCTGAAAGATTTAATTAAGTTTGAAATCTATATCTAAATTAGTAACAATCTCTAGCCTAATAAATATTTATTAATAAAAAATATTTCATTATCACTATAAATGCAGTGTTATATGCTATTAAATTAAATAAGTCGTGGGAATTATGACAATAATTATAGGTAAATATGAATTTGCCAGGTTGCGACACCAGTGTTTCTTGTCGAATTATTTAAAAATTTGTCGTGAAATATCAAATACACGGCGGCATAAAATTATATTATAAAAAAATAATTAAATATCTGATAAAAAATAATTTATTAAAATAACATTTATTCTACCAACATTCATAATTAGTGTCCATTGTAGTTTTCGCTTATACAAGCGTTTAAAATTCGCAAATTGGAGTCAGTCCGAAAACTAGAATGGACAGTAATTATGAATGTTGGTAGGATATTATTTTAATAAATTATTGTTTATCAGATATTTAATTATTTTTTTATAATATAATTTTATGCCGCCTTGTATTTGATATTTCACAAATTTTTAAATAATTCGACCTGACAAATTCATGTTCACCTAATTATATATTAGATTAATATCATTTGCGTTCTTTATTAATTTTTATAATGCTTTATATAATTATAATCTACTATTGACGTTTTCGATTTTTTCAACAATCTTCCTCAAAACTGTATTTATTAAGAATGATTGAATATATTGCTAAATGTGGTCATTCTTAAGTCATATATATGCTAAAGGATCAGGGGACGGAGATTGCTGGGACAATCGAAACCGTCAATAATGAGTTGTAATTATTTATATAAAGCTTTGTGATAAATGCTTTCTCTTGCTAAGCCTTTATCACAAAGCTTGTTGAGCAACTAGCTAAGCTCTTTGGATACTTGTTTAAATGATAACATTATGTGGATTTGGTAATGCAATAAGATAAAGTTGTAATACTTCATAAAGATAAAAGTATAATAGACTAGGTAAATAAATCTTACTAAAAAAAAAAAAAATCTCTTCAGATAATTGGAAAAGCAATAATGATTTGAAAGATTAAATTACATCGTAGATAATTAAGTAAGTATAAAACAATTTTGAACAAATTAAACCGAATAAAAGATTTTGGGAGGCAGTTTCGTCAGTAATAAAAATTTCAAGTCCAAGAATCCGTGAAGATCGACTTGGATTTATTAACATTGGTGGGTAAATAATTTGTATATAAATTAGAATTTATAAAAATATTTAAAATAATAAAATTAATGTTTATTAAAAATAATTTTAAATACTGAAATATTGTACCTTATCATTGTTTTTTGCTTCGTCTACCGTCCCGCGTTGATTATTTACGCTTTTATAATATAGATTCCCTCCTCCGAAACAGGCCAAAACTACACTAAAATTCAAACAAAAGAGAAGCAAGATATACACGTTCATCTTGAAACCAGTTAATTGTTTAATGACTATATTATTTTTTTCACCTCCAAAATTAAGAATACTACGACCACGTAATACTTTATCACATGTTATTCCATTTATGGGTCATTTCTTTAATTATTAACTGCTACTATACTTATGTTAAATTATTCACTTCACTTTTAAAATAACGAAAGCTGGTACTATACTTAAGTTAGAAACATTAAATTATACACTTCACTTTTAAATTAAAATAACGAAACCTTTACACTATAAAGTAATTAGGTAACTACAAACACTAATAATTACTAATAATTTTTATTAGTCATTCATTGGATTAGAGATTATCGAATAATTAATATTTCTATATTGAAATTTTCACTACATCACTGACGTAAGACATGGACTGGTTTCTATACGCTTTTATCAAGCTTGAGGGAGGATGTAACATCCCTCCACAAGGTGGTGTGATGTGATGCATTGTGGCTTCTCCTTTATGCATGAGAGTAGTGTAATAAAAATTACTCTATAGAAATACTGAATATATTACAAATATTCTTTGAACCGGAATGTATATATATATATCAGTTTTAATAACGAGTTATCTTATTTAATAACAATAAAAAGTACCACGAATTTAGATTTAAATAAATCGGTTTCAATAGAAATGTTTTATAGGGTCTATTTGCATTTGACTAATTTCTTTGCCTAATTAGTAACTAAAATCATTTAATCTTCTTATACGTTATAATAGAATATTTTGACGTTGAACATTCAATGTTTCGACATTTTAAAATCAGAATATTTGTTACACTAGGCTCTTATGTTATAAATAGGCATAAAAGATCATTGATTTCATAAATATAAAAATAAAATACAATGAAATCATTTGTGTAATTTATAATAGAACCTCTGTATGTGTACATATTAGTAAATTGTTTAACCGCAACGTTATGGTGTTATTTCTTGTTTAATTTCCTTCTACTCCTGGTTCTGTTATGCAATGATATATATATTACACAAATTACACTCCTTCATGGAACACTTTACAGTGCAATATATAAAATAAAATATTCATTCTTGCTTACAGTTTCAACTGCTCAGAACATTTAAATATTGTAGTTCTGATGATGACTTCTGGGCAGTTGAAACCGTAAGCAAAAAGGAGTAAATTTTATTTTATAGATTGCATTGTTATGTGTTTAATGAAAGTGTCAGTGTTGTTAGGTATATATTCTTGTTTGATATATATTTGAAAAATGACACATTTATCTAGAAAATCAATGACATTTTAAAATGCCACACAAATAATCCAAACAGCCAACAAATAAAGAACATTTCTACTTTTTTTTATGTAGTCATGTGTTCAAGTGTATCAGTATTATGAGATAGAGTGGAGAGTGGTGGGTTGTGTTTCAGTTATTACATAATAGAAATGTCTGCCCATCCCTTGTATATGTATTAAATGGATTATGTCCTGTACATGAGGGGTCAGATTGACCTTAGGTCAACATGGGTGTGACAAGAATCTCGGCCTAAGGGTGGCCTTTGAGCATTCCATCATCAGATTTTCAATTGGATGGACGGTTGAAGAGTTGGAGTGTGGAGTAGATTGAAGCCTGTCCATTAAAGTATGAGAATTGGCTATCTTAATATATATCTGAGCACTTATAGCAGATATGTGTAGAGATGGTAATCTGGACCAACTGATGATTGCTGGTTTAGCATGAAATACGTATATTGGTGATTATTTATCTTTTCAACATATATGTGTTCAAGTGTATCAGTGTTGTGAGATAGAGTGGAGAGTGGTGGGTTGTGTGAAAGCCTGTGCTCATATACCCTATATATTACATATATACACACAGGTATATAATAAGCCTGTGTGTTTCAGTTATTACCATATTAAATTAAATTAAATCGCAATAGCTCATAATTCTCTTCAGTAATGTTTTAAAAAAATATGCATGACTTTAATGAACTAGGTCCAATCAAATATTTATTGGGGGGGGGTTGTATGTTTTTGATCTTTGCAATGATCACTTGTATTTAAAATAATGTCGTAAAATGCAGTATAATAATAAGTTATTTATAAATTAATCTTAAACCTCAGCATGTGTTGATTTCATGGTAACTTACTATGACTGGTTGTTTTCAGTTTACAGTTTTTATGATGAATTCACAATGGAGTAAAGGCAGATCAAATAGTTATATAAACTGGAAACTGCTAAAGCCTTGAACTTGAATGAAAAAATATTGGAGCCATGCAATGACCCAGAGTTGCTAAGTTTTCATTACTGATTAAATTCTAAGGCAATATATAATTTGCTTTATACTGAATGTTTTTTATATATTAAGTAGAGGGATTTGAACTGAGAATTTTTCAGTCTATTCATCCTTTACCCTACCTCAAGCAACTGAAAGACATGACTACACATGTGAAAAAAATACATGATCTCCAATATATATATTTTGTGGAGAGTTCTGGTTCTGCACAAAATATATCTCTTGGATATCATGTATTTTTTTCACATCTGTATAGTCATGTGTGTCAATTGCTCCACTCTATCTCAAGCAACCAACACATATGACAACATACATGCAAAAAAGATACATGAGTGCCAATATATGTATTTTGTGTAGAGTGCTGGTTCTGCACAAAATACGTCTCTTGGAAATCATGTATATTTTTATCATGTGTGTAGTCATGTGTGTTGGTTGCTCCACTCTATCTCAATCAATCGACATACATGAGAAAGAGACACATGATCTTCAATATATGTAGTTCGTGTAGAGAGTTGGTTCTGCACAAAATATGTCTCTTGCTTGGAGATCGTGTACTTTTTCATATGTGTGCGGACATGTGTGCCGGTTACTTGAGATAGAGCAGAGAATAAATAGGCTGAAAAATCCCGAGTTCAAATCCCTCTATTTACATATTACTGATTAAAACAATATAAAGAAAAATAATGGTATTATTTGTTAATCTCTTGAAATTATATATCAAGAAAAAAAAAAGATTATTAAATAAATTTTGAAATAAGCAAACAGTTTACACTTGTGGCTAATTGTTCTAAATCAAATTATATAAAATGCGCTAACACGCGCAAGCACACAAAACTAAAAACAAATAAAGAAAAGTAGATTTTTATTTTAATATATATATTTAATCAAATGACTAAGCACTTTCAAGGGTCAAAGTCCTCATATTCATAGCCGTTTTGTAAAAATATAAGAAATTGATTAGGAGCGATGTAAATTTATGCAAATGAAATGATTATGCATTCCATTTCTTGGATATTTTGTAGCAAGAGTCTTTTCTATTGGTGGTCATTGCCTGCCCTGAAAAATATTGTGAATCATCATATTATGGTGAGACCAGGGTCTCTCTGTCCACTAGGCTATCCCAACACACTCCTACAATAAAGCACTGGTGGTCACTGCTTATAGTTCAGTTTTTGCACAGCACCGCACTTCAGCTGGTCACGATTGCCAACCTGGAAATCCAGTAATGGTTTGCAGAGAGCGACATGATCTTAAAAGGAAGATAAAAGAGGTTTACTTTATCTCTAAAGATGGCGATGCCAAAAATAGAAAGACTCTTGCTACAAAATATCCAAGAAATGGAATGTGTAATCATTTCATTTGCATAAATTTACATCGCTTCTAATCAATTTCTTATATTTTTACAAAACGGCTATGAATATGAGGGCTTTGACCATTGAAAGCGCTTAGCCATTTGATTAAATATATATATTAAAATAAAAATAATATATACTTTTCTTTATTTGTTTTTAGCTTTGTGTGCTTGTGCGTGTTAGCGCATTTTATATATTTTGATTTAAATAAATTTTGATAAAGAAGTATAATAAACGTTATTATTTTTTTTTCTTTCCTTCCTTTATCTCTTGTTAGAAATTAAGATGTTTTGCTTATAGGACTATTAAACACAAAACGTTTCTTTATTTTTATTATTTCTTAGGAAATATGCCTATGTGTTTGAAAAGGAAGGTTTTTAATAAATGTGTTTTGCCAGTTCTTACTTATGGATCCGATACTTGGACACTTAATAGAAGAGCAATACAGAGACTTCAGACCCCTCAAAGAAGTATGGAGAGATGCATGTTGGGAGTATCAAGAAGGGATCGAAAATGCAATGGGTAAGAGAACAAACAGGTGTTACTGACCTCATTGAAAAAATTAAAAGACAAGTGGAGTTGGGCTGGACATATTGTTAGAAGAGATGATAACAGATGGACAATTGAAATTTTAAACTGGATTCCAAGAGATTGTAAAAGACCCAGAAAGAGACCACATGTGAGATGGATGGATGAAATAAGAAAGTGTGCAGGGATGATGTGGAGAAGAGAAGCTAAAGATAGGAAAAGATGGATTGAACTTGGAGAGACCTTCATCCTGCAGTGGATTGATAATGGTTGATGATGATGATGATGAAGGACTTATTACCTTTTGTGAATGAGATAAAATTTCAAGTTAACTATAATCTAGTAAACTTTATCCAATATAGAAAGCTATTTTTAAAGGAAAATAATTATTATCTGTATATTATATCTTACTGATTTATTCACAAAAGATGTATTTCATTTTATCTTTTTTTTTTTTTTTAAATATATTGCAAAAAGACACAATTCTGACATGGACAGAATAGGGCACAAAAAATAAATGAATTCATAAACAAGCTTATACTTCACAAAATACTGTTTTATTAAAAAGTAAACCATGATAAGGAAGACTTTTAAAAAAATGTTTGTGTAACTCTATAAAAATTTACTTCTTTTCTTTGATTATGTAATTCTTTTAATAGCTTTCATTCACTTCTGAAAAAAAATTAGATTTATTTCAGTTTAACAATAATTAGCTCACCAATGCTTTCCATCTAGAAAACTGGCCATAGTTTCAATTCAAGCAAATTTAAAGAAATGTGAGCAGAATGCAATGATCAGAAAAGAATATCAAGAATGCATGGTCCATTGGTAACAACACCTACATAATAAACAAAAATGACTTGTGTATAACTTCACCCCAAAAGTGAGTATGTAAATGCACAAATTAATTATTAATTATCAAATTTGTGCTTTTTTAAAATTTTTCTTGGCCGATAATTGTGAGCGTGATGAATATAACTTTCTAAGTTGAAAGCATTGCTCACTAGTTATTGCTTAACTGAAATAAATTTCATCTTTTCTTCAGAAGTGAATGAATATTATTAATAGAATATGCTTGTATTTAATTAGATGTCACCAACCAAGAATGTGGTTGGAATGATAAGAATGTGACTGCTATTAGGCCGTCAATGCTCCCTTTACCACTGAGGAACTTTATAGTGGTAAAAACAATTTTTTTTACTTAATAATAATTTTTTCACTACTTTTTTTAATACAACTATTGATAAAATGGTGAGTATAAGATTCCCTCTTGACTTGTTGCTTGCACAATGATATGGGACTCAATGAAAATAAGTGGTTGATTCCCAGATTATTACTGGCTATCTTATATTTATTCAATATGAGACATTTCCCAGATAATGTACAGATAGAATTTTCCTTGTCTTTGTGAAGAAAAAAATATTAATAGACAAATCAATAGCATACCCTTAAAACAATTTCACAATAATTCATCTCTTTAGCTCAAGTGTATGGACATCTCATGAGTTAATCTCACTATTTTTGTTTCTAATTCTTATTTTTTCAGTACTTCAGTATTAGACCTGCTGCAATAAAACTTGAATTCAACCTTAATCCTAATTCTAACTCATTTACAGCTGGGATATTTCCCAGCAGGTCTAATACTAAAGTACTATTTTTTCCAATTACTAATGTGCTTTTCATTCTTATTAAATGTAAAATAATGAAAAGTGTATGTGGATATTTATTTATTTAATATATTATTATTATTATTATCATCATCATCATCATCCTGTTTTGGTTTTTTTTTTTAATCAGTGGTTCCTTTATATTTTTAACTATTAAAAATGTATAAAAATCAATATACATTTTGTAGGATGAGGAAAACAAAATAATATTAGGACCTAGCAAAAAAAAAAGTTGAAATAAAATCAATAATTATTTGAATGCTAAAAAAATGATAAGATTTCTTATCACAAACAGAATATATCTATTTCATTACTCATGTTACCATATCACTGAAAAGTTATCTATAGAACCAGACAAAAATAAGTGATAAAGAAAAAACCTTAAAAAGCAAAATATTACAAAAGAAGAGGATTTTTAAAAATGCTAAAATATTTCAAAAGATTTTACCAAATTCTCTTCGGTACATGATGCTATGTGATAATAGGTTTGATAATATTCTTATAAAATAATGAAAAATTAATTAGAGAAGTCCTCTCTCATTGCATAATTCTTCACTCTTTATATAAGAATTGGCACTTAAGGCTGATGATCAACATCAGTGCTTATAAATATGCCTTGAGGGAGTCAAATCATGAACTTGGGGTTCCATGTGATATTATGTACATGTAAGTTGACTGGAAATATAATAGTTCAGTCATCTTCATTAAATAAAATTGAGAAGAACTACTATCATCATTTACCATATGGAGGTTCATATAACTTTCTTGATGTCAAATATTAATTACTCTGTGAGGAAGTGGTGACCAGCACAGCAAGAAATGGTACAGTGTGGTTGGGCTTGAATAACTTTGAAAGTGCAACACAGCAATAAATTGTGCATATTGTATTTGAACATGGATAACTTTGAATGTTTTAATGATGTGTACAAGATTGATGATGAAATTATAAGCTGGATAAATAAAAAGTAAAAAAGGGGAATATATATAATGTTCAAATAAATACAAAGCAAAACATATGATAGTTTAACTAATTCTGTGATTTGGATGTGGGTCAGGTATCTTGTACTATATAAACAAATAAAAAATGAAAGGTAATGGTTAAAGACAAAATGTAGGTCAAGTTTAGAAAGGAAAATAATTTTTTTTTGGTTTTGCCATTAGCAAATTCAAAAGGAAAATAAAAAATAAATAGCTGAGTAAGAACTAGGACTCAATAAAGAAAGGTGGAGCAAGGCATTGAACAGCAGAAGCCAAAAAATGAGCAACCAGAAATGCAGAAAGAAACCTACATGATAGAACTGATTATGCCAAGGCTGCAAGAAATACAAAGAAGTGTAGATTCTAAGCTCCAAAGTATGGAGATAAAAGGTCAAAGAATGAATGTAGAATCCCAAAATTGTTTGGATATCAAGCTGCAACACATGCAATAGAAGATGAGTTATGAGATACAGAATGGGTGAATGTAACTCAAAAGGAAAAATATCCTCAAGGTTACATTGGGTGAAGCTCCAATTAAACATAGGAATAGCTTACAAAACTATTTCTAGTTAGATTCTATGACAGATGAGAGAAAATTAGAAATATAATGCAGTCACCACCAAGGGAATGTACAATTTTGGTGGGTTTCACTATTTTACCAGTTTGAAACATTTAAAAAATACTGAGAAGCTAGAATGGATACTTTTTGAATCAAAAAATGTCAAGAAATTGTAAGATACCAAATCATGCAAAAGAAATTTAGAAATGGTGATAATGAAAATTATTCACAATTTTTCATGCATCAAGAGACCACCAGTCTATGGACATTGAATACATGCAATATGACTGATAAGTTAAATTGTTTAAATTGTGTGTCAAAATTTATCATTTTGAGCACATGTTGTTAGTGTGGTAAAAAGTCTACAAAAGAAGTGGACAAAATATTTAGTACAGCATACCTAAGCAAAAAAAATTATGGGACAAAGTGAAAGATTCTTTAAACATAAATGCTATAGAAGTTTAAAATAATAAGAAAGGTTCCAACTGGGTACAGAAAGATAAATAAAGAAAAAAAATACCATGTAAAAGATCACAGGCAAAAGTATAAGAAAGAATACATGAGTAAATAGGAAGATTTGACAAATCAGTCATTGTTTCAAAGCTGAAATAAAAATAGGAAGAGGAGTCACAATGTGACTGAAGCGAAAGAAATGATGAATTTAATGTGCTCATGGGAAAATAAAGTACCATATTATGCTCAGCAAGCATGTTTTAAGAAATAATGGAGGAGGCATTAGTGGATTCTAGCAGCCAAATTTCCATTATATGAGAGCATCAGTACCATTAAATATTAAATGATCAACCTGACATACAAACTTTTCCACTAAATTCTATCCACATAAGCATGGTAAATAACCACAAAGCTAAAGTGAAATAAAACAAATCTGGGCAGAATTGCAGATAAATGGAAAACTATTATCACATGTATACTTAATCATGAAAGACCTTATACCCAATATTATTATTAGAGTCTGACTTTCTATATAGATACAAATGTATTTTAAATTATGCAAAAAGACAAATTACTTGCAACAATGAAGTTCTCCTCTTTTATTGAGTTGGTAGGGGTAGGTTGCATAAAAGAAAGAACTTCAGATGCCATAATTGCTCAAAAAGTTAATGAATCTAAAGTGGTGACCAGGGAGTGAGGAGAAATATTGAAGTCATAGTATATTTTCAGGCATACCTGGAATTATCAAAGATTTCGAATAAAAAATTACCTTCATTCAAAGTCAATTATTTTAATCAACTTCATATCCAGTTCGCCACCAGTATAAGGCCAAGTTGAGAAACAAGTTGAACAAACGATGGAGTGGGATATAATTTCAAAATTCTCTTCACCATATTATAACCCTTTGGTAGTGGTCAAAAAATGAGACAGTGCAGCTATGCCTTGATGAAGGCATTTAAATGAAATAACAGTCCATAATTGCAATATTCTGCTACCCATGCAGAAATTATTAGGGAAATTTAAAGACAAAATATTTTTTTTGCCTTTGTTAGCAGATTAAACTTCATACAGAGGACTGCCAATATAAGGCATTCAGATATAAAGGATATTCACATCAATTTAATCAGATGCCTTTTGGTTTAATAAATAGTAAGATGGGATTAATACTGTGTTTAAATCAGATCCTATCTCTGAAAGTCAAACAACTCATGACAATGCAATGTAAATGATGTACTACTTGTGGTATCAACCATGTGGAAGAACACATGCAGTATGTGTATTTATTCCTCTCTGAAGTCAATTTAAAAGTGTATTATTTATGGATGAAGGTTTTCTAAGAAATATATATTGTCAGGGAATTAGACCCCATCCTGATATGGTCCATGCAATTAAAGAATTTCCTGTGCCTAGATCTAAAAAAACAAATCTGCTCTTTTTGGCGATTATGCAATTTTTACAATAAATTCTAGAATTGATTTGCTGAACAAATGGAGCCCTTATTGAAATTATTAAAGAAAGATACCCAATGAAAATAAACTAGGGATCATTAAGAGGCATTTGAGAAAATTAAAATGAGTTTCATAAAGCATGTAATGCTTTCTTTCCTGGATTTTACATGACCATTCATTATTCAGACTGATAGTAGTGGTTATAGGCTGAGGCTAACTTTATCACAAATTCAGGATAACAAGAAAATAGGAGTTCTATATTTCATAAGCAGATTGTACAAAGGTCTAGAAGTTAATTGTACTGTGACTGGAAAAAGTGTGAGTGATCCAAAAATTTAAGCCTTTGTTACTTGGATCAAAAGTAATAATTATTACTGACCATAAAAGTTTGGAGTTCCTTAATCATAGCTGCATGACAAAGAACAGATTAGTTCAATGGTCTAATTTTTCAGGAGTTGAATTTTTTATACAATACTGCAAGAGATCTGAAAACATTGCTGAAATTCTCAGTTTTAATCCTGTTCTCTTCACTCATCAACATTTAAAGGGTGAAAACATTGTAGTGAGTATTACATTGAAAATTGATTAAACTTTGACAACAATCTTGGACCAGTTAACAATATGACAGTGAGAAGGTGAAAATTACTGGTTGATTAGTTAGGAGAAACTAGGACTCCAAATGACTGGGTGAGAAGGCTAATTGATTAGTATAGGATGGATAAATCAATACTCCAGTATAAAATATATGAGGGTAAGGTTGAATGGAGGTTGGTTATCCTATATCATATGATAGATGCAGTTATCTTACATATTTACTGTTTATATGGCTATTACAATATGGCCTGGGATGTGTAATAAAATCATCTCTGTAATAAATAAATATGAAATTTGCTAGTGAGCCAAAACAGTGGATAAATATTACATTAATTCAGTGGCATCTTTTATACAAAGAAACTTCAAAAAATGATGGGTCATGAATTTTTATGGCTCATTACTTCCATTTAATAAGAAAAAATATTTACAAGGCAAAACTCTCCATACAGTAGTGCCACCCTGTGCCAACCAGAGTAATCAATGGATGCCAGAAAGCTTGTGCACAAAATCCCTATCTAGTACCTACTCATCCAATATCCCCAGACTAGTTTCTGGCTTGTGGCCTTCATCAGTGAGGAGCCTTGGATCTGAGAGCACTGTACCTAGATCTTAGGATCTAATGCAACCCTCCAGCAGCCACCTTTTATCTCTACTTAACTACAAAACTATGAGAATGAAATTGAAAACACAATAATATTTTCAATCTAAGCTCAATAGCTTATATAGTCATATGGGTCTGAACTCAGTTCAGCACTCATACATTTTGTTGTCTTTGGCTCTTTAACAACCATAGACACCACTATCCTATTATGCAGGATTGGTGTGAAACCACTAAACATCACATGATCACCATCTCTTATACTAACACATAATTGTTATTAAACAAGGCAAAACTTTCCATATAGTAGTGCCACTCTGTGCCAACCAGAGTAATCAATGGATGCCAGAAGACTTGTGCATAAAATCCCTATCCAGTGCCTACTTATCTAATATCCCCAGACTAGTTACTGTATGGAGAGTTTTGCCTTGTTTAATAACAATTATGTGGTAGTATAAGAGATGATCATGTGATGTTTAGTGGTTTAAAAAATATTTAGTTGTAGTGTATTAACAAGAGCTCTATTTTTAAATTTCAAATTGAAAGTTCAAAACAAATATAGAAAGTAGAGTTAATTTTTTTTAAAATTAAAGTTATTAAACTTTTGGCTAATTAATGTACAATTTTATTTCTTCGTTTAATTAGTTAGTTGCTAACATTTATGAGCTTTGAAAATGTTTGGGTCATAATTGCGCAGGTGCTATTGACAAAATAAATTGTTTGGCAGACCAAAAACTACTAGGGATGGAATGATGCATCTACTCTGACATTTTTTATGTTTATCAGCTACATTTGAACTTAAGACTAAGAAATGTCCATACTTTTATCATCTTTCTTTATATCAATGATTGCCAATATACATGGTATTTTAATAATCTCCATACTTCCTCTTTTTTTTATTCTTCACATAAATAAAGATACAATAAAAGACAAATGACTCCCAAGATGAACCAGCACTCATCAGTTGGCCCAGGTCACCAGCTCTCATATATATCTTTATTACATGAGTATTTATCTACAGCGAATTGTCAGATCTTTATTTACAATTGCCAAACTTGCTCCACTCACAACCTCAACTTCGTACATTTTTGATGAACCTAACTACGTTTATCATTATGGCAACTTTGGAATAAAATATTGAAATAAATTTTGATGCATGTTTTTTCATCCTGTAGCTGTTCAAAAATTAATTTTTTAACGATTTTAGAATACATTTTTGTTTAAAGTAAAAAACAATGCATATAACTTTATTGCTCAGAGTTCATAAAAAGTTTGAGCATCAAATCTGTGAGCAATCAATCTTGGAATGTACCTATCACAGATGCTGTCCCAACTACAATAAATTGTGCAGTCCTTTAAAATAAATAAGTAAACTCTATATAACAAGGCAAAACTCTCTCCATACAGTAGTGCCACCCTATGCCAATCAGAGTAATCAATGGATGCCTTGGATCTGAGAGCAGCTCCTCACTGATGAGGGCCACAAGCCAGAAACTAGTCTGGGGATATTGGATGAGTAGGCATTAGATAGGGATTTTATGCACAAGCCTTCTGGCATCCAGTGATTACTATGATTGGCACAGGGTGGCACTACTGTATGGAGAGAGTTTTGCCTTGTTTAATAACAATTATGTGCTAGTATGAGATAGTGATCATGTGATGTTTAGTGGTTTAAACTCTATATAATAATTATTAAAAAGTTATCAAAGTATGTGTAAGATTTTGTTTTATGTAATTAAAATTTAATGCATTTGATTTAAAGATTTACCCTTTCTTGTTTCTAAAATAGTACTACTTTTAAATGCAATTTAGCTTAATAAGTTAAATCTTTAACAAAATAAAATAAGGATGCACATACATCAAACCTGTTATTTTTATTTTATTAAATGTAAGTTTTAATCTATTTGTTATATGTAAATATTTCGCAAACGCATCTTTTTCATTAGTGTATGTATTTAAATACGAAATATACCATTATAGTAAGTCAAACCAATATATACATATATAATAGCAATTTCACATTTGTTTATTTTACGTGACAAAAATATTGATACATTGATTAAATAAAATACTTTTATAATAATTAGGTTTCCAAATGGAAATAAAATATGGATCATGAAATACTGGAATTATATTATTTTAAGGTAAAAAAAAATTATAAAATAGTTTGTAGTCTTAACCTAAAATTGATTTTCTTTTAATATAAATGCAGACGTCTAATCTAAATCTACATAGGATTAACATTATTACCAAAATAACACATCATAAATGGTTAAAAATCACCTCAAGCAAAGGTCTAAATTATGAAAGAGAACACTGTCACAGCTTCAATTCACAAAGCATTGACATAATATTCTTAGAAACAATAACCAAAACACAAATGTTAAAGAGGCATAGATCATAACTAATAAAAGGAACATCATAAACAGGGGAGAGAATAGTATCTAAATATGACATATAAAGAATCGCATTTTCAGAATTAAAATAATCAAAAAACATTACAAAAGAATTAACAACACAACAAAATAAGAAAGTTATGATTATGATATCAGTATCAAAAATGCACCCATCTAAACAAATAATGTGTCACCAAAATAATCCAATTTTCCAAGCATATGCATATACCTATAGAAGAGTATTACATATATATAAATGTATGGTATAAAATACAATGTAATGAATTAAGAAGTATGAATTCTTTAATTCGTCACATATAAATAAAATCACAAGTTACTTGGAATATGTATAAAATTATGCCGGTGTGTTTATAATAAATAATATGCTAGTAATAATCATTAAAACTATTCAACACTTGGACAATCCCAATATCAATACCAACCAACAATTTCAAACTGTTGTCAAGGCAACCTCCTTTTAACAATAAAGGTGGAATAATATATGTTATTGAAGAAAATACTTAATTCTTATAGTAGATATTGATTATTTTACATTTTTCAAATTGATTGCACTTATGGTGTGATTTATCAAAATCATAATTGTGGGCAAAATAATAAACACCTACTATAATGATGAATATTTTCTTTGTTTACTTACATTATTATTAGTGCATAATTTATTACCTATAAAATAAAAAGTGTCCCCAATTATTGTATATATTATGGTCAATATTTATCTTGATTATGTATACAATAATCTGGACAGATTAATTGAAATTTTAAAATTATAGCTAAAATATTTACCTTAATTTTTTCACATAATAATTATAATAGCATAAACATTGTCATGAAAGGCTGTCTTACTAATGTTTTATAGTCGTAAAATAATTTGTAAACATCATTTGTTGCTCACTGATTATGTATTATAACTGAAACCAACCTCCAAAACCAAGAATAACAAAATACATGAATTAAAGGGAAAATGTTTTGCAAATCATATAAATTTATAAGATTTTACCAGTCAGATAACTGATATTTTAATTTTAAATAAAGAAAATGATCATAAAAATAATTGACTAAGGAATGATAGAATAATATGTTCATTCACTTGATATATATTGCATGTTACTTGTTTTAAGACTGTAATGGGAAAAGGAATCAATATATATAAATCAATGATTTTGGACTGAATACCAATATATTACAATGCCATTAAAAAAAATACAAACTATTATTTCTCTATAATAAATAGTTAATCCCACTTAAAGGTAGTAGCTATGCAAGAAGTACCAAAAGGAAATATATTGCTCAACAGATGTAGCACCTAAAATGATTTGGACATTTTCAGCTAAGTCTAAGTAGTATACTCATTCACCATTCTGGTAAGCCAAAACTACTGCCTGAAACAAAACTAATCTTGTTAAGGAATTTTCAATTTGTTAAGATAGATAATCTACTAAAACAGAAAATAATAAAAATATGGAAAATTCCTCCTTAGTAAAAATAAAATTTCAAATTTATGATTGGTATAGTGTTGAATTATATAAAGCAGATCTTTTTGTGGTGAAATGTTAAAACAATGTACTGGCATTGCATTATTATCTTATTATTTTGAAGATATGTTATTGTTTGAATTTAAAATGGTAATGAATAAATGGAAAAGAAGTGCCTTGCAAATGATAAAATAATTAAAAAATTAGATGTAATAAGCCATCAAACATCACATGATTACCATCCTTTATGCTTACACAAGCTCTTTTCACAGAGGCAAAACTCTCCATATAGTACCACCACTCAGTGCAATCCAGAGTAATTAATGGATGCAGGAAGGTTTGTGCATAAAATCCCTATCTAGCACCTACGCATTCAATATCCCCAGACAAGTTTCTAGATGTGGCTTTCATCAGTGAAGAGCCTCAGATCTGAATCACTGCACCTAGATCGTAGGATCTAATGCAATCCACCAGTAGCCACCTTTTACTTTTTTAGTTAACTATAAAGTTTTGATTCCAAAATTCACTTATATAGTCATTGAGATCTGGACTCAGTTCAGCATTCATATTTTTTGGTGTCTTCGATTCTTTAATAACCACAGTCACCATAATCCTATTGTGCAGGATTGGTATTAAACCATCAATCATCACATGATAACCCTTCTTTATGTGTACACAAGCTGATTTCATAGAGGCAAAACTCTCCATACAGTAGTGCCACTCAGTGCAAGCCAGTATATAAGCTAATGAGCTTACCAAGTGTAAACTTCAAATGGTTTTCTGCAGATATTACTTTTTATAACTAAGAATATCTTAATTAGTTCATCCAGGATAATAGTTGTATTCCTTAAGTATTGGTTATGATAAATAAGGTATACACTAGTTACTGGGTAGGTCTTATGCTACAATTCACCTAATTTTTCATGGCAAGATTAAATCAAGCAATGGTTGGTTATACTAATCTTCTGTGTTAGTCATTGGATGCAATTGCATGCCATGGTGTTTTAATTGGGTAGTTGTTGATTTTATGCCTTGGTCTTCTGCTAACTAATGTTATAATTGCTGTGCTAGATCTTAGTCTTGAAAAATAGATTTAATGTCAGCAAGGCATAACAATCAAAACTATGGGGGTCAATTGTTTTAACCAATAGCTTTACTTCTCAACTTGGGATCATTTCAAAATTGCTTCATGAATGTTGGTTTGTAATAGACTAAACTAGACTAGACTGCTGTAGTTGTTTATTTCTTATCTAAGTTCATATGTATGGCTGTATTCAATAAATGTTTTCCAAACAACTGATTTACCAAAAAGCTAGTTACAAGATTTAACATATTTACATGTTTATGGATTAAATTTTTGTTCATTCCTTTTACAATGTTATGGAAACAAACAATTTAATATATATTTTCACATTATCTCATTATTTTATAACTAAATGACAAATAAGTTTTTTTTCTTTCTTTCTTTACATTGGTGAGAGAAAAAAAAACATTACAAACTTTTAAAATATTTAATCTTAAAAGTACCACTACCATTATTAATAAAATTAATAATAATAAAACAATTCTTTTTTTGTTTAAAAACTATGGATCCCAACAATAATCTTTCATATATAAAAACATCCTAATAAAAAATACTGTCCTTTTTTTTAAAAAAAAACCTTTATTTATTCATGTTAATTCATATAAATATATACTTAAAAATACATTATTATCAACTTTCCTACATTTAGAGTACTTTTCCTGTAGTCATTATTGAGAATCTCATATATATATATATTGTACCAATATCTTAGCTGTACATATAATAATTTTTGGCAAAAATTATTGAAATAAACAATTTCATAAACAACATAAAGTTTTAAACTTGACAATGAATAATAAAATCAATAAGTTGTCCATAAATAATTGAATTCTAAACAAAGAAAAATGTTATTCATTTGAAATAAATAAATTTATAAAAAACTAAAGAGTTATTATCAGTAAAAGTACAATTAATTAGAAGGAAGAAGAGTGTTTGCTTCAGAAACATTAAAACTAAAAGTTTAAAGATTGTTTGAATGGGGGAGGGAAATTAACTTAAAAATTTTAAAAAGTAAATAAAAGCTAAAGTATGACAGTTCAAGAAATAAATCATTGTATAAAATTAAAGGTACTCTCTCTTTTCATTTAAACTATTTAAAGAAAAAAAAGTAATCTTAAAAACTAAATAATGAGTTGATTTTAAAAATATACATGTGCATAAATAATGAGTGATAAATGTGTGCATGTTAAAAATATTAAAAACAAAACCAAATGAAAATGTGTAATTGGAATGTCTCAAAGATTTAAATATTGTATATGCTCATAAGTGATATAAAAACAGAATTTGCAATGGCTACTAATTAAAAATCCACAAAACAACAAATTAGCAATGGCTACTAACTGACAACAGGATTAACATCTTATCAAAGGAATGCAATCAAAACAGTGGAGGAATTTTAACAACAGATACAGCTGGTGAACAAAAAAACCCATTAACAAAATGACAACAGGTCATCACATAAATAGTCTGGTTTTTCATCGATCAATCAGTTGAGTTCAATCTATCAGGTGAGTTCACTCAATCAATTACTCAATCAGTTCTCAGTCAGTCTTCTCATGCATTTATTAATAAAGGCCATGCAGTGTTGAGCAGCTTTTAGGAGCATACGATGAACTCCAAGCCTGTCATAAATACCAATAGCCTACCTGAGATGAAAGTAATGCACACCTAATAATCTTAAGCTGCCCAATGTCTAATTGTCTCAAAGAATAGTGCCACAGAATAGTAAGCATAGAGACCTGGAATCCATCTGCTTGGAAAGATTTTCATGTGACGCAGCAACCAGCAAGAAGACAAAATCCTACTGGAAATAAATTTCACAACAAACAGCAAGAAGTATCCATGTTCTGAAATCCTAGGTAATAAATAACATTTTCTTATTTCCATTTTTTATTAAAGTAGCCATTGCAATAATTTGAAGCTTCCAAGAGTCAGTTAATAAATGAACTTTACAGCATGCATAAAGAACTCTTGATGTGCTTGTTTTTAAATGCCATGTATTATTTAATGCTTTTGTTATATTCTATTTTAGTGTATGAATTCAAAGTATGTGCATGGTCATTATATATCAAATACTATTGTTTATATTAGTTAAGATTTATAAAAGTAGTTAAAATTAGAATAATAAATGTTTAATTAAAATAAATTATCTTTAAATGTAATATTTGTCAGTCAATTCTTTTACCATTAATTGAATCAACAATTTGTTATTGTATTACTTTTGATTGAGCTAGTCATGAGATATTTCAAGTGCTGGATTATGGGCCTACTGTCCAGAGCATGTTAATTACCCCATGTAATTAGCTGGTGCTTGAAGTTTATCTCAAAACAAATAATGTGCTTTGGATAGTATGGGTTTGAATCTAGAAGTCATGGTGGGACACGGTCTGGAAATGTGATCATGTTATGCATGGCATAGCTCGGTCTGATTGTGGATATCATTGATAGCTGTGATATTGATGGCATTCTCCCCTTTGCTTGAAGGTCTGGTCTGTTCACGTCATATGTATAATATTAAAATATAAAATTATGATAAATAAGGTTTAAACCCAGTTAAACCTATCAAATAGAGTGTTCCAGATCATCTACCAAATGGACCCAGTTCAATTGGCTTTACCCAAAAGTGAGTGCAGAACTATCATAAATGACAGTTAATTAAATATTTTTTTACTGTTTGAAAATAAAAATTTAAAGAAACACTAAATTGCATAATCATAATTATGAGTTTTAAAGTGATATAATTTAAATAAAAAATTGACCAAAACTATTTTTTTTTAAATGAAAAGAGAAAATTAAAGATGGTTAGATATTTTGGGTGGAGTTAAGGCATTGAGAATGGGTAGAGAAAAAGGACAAGAAAGTGGAATCGGTTGTATGTTCCATTTTAAGAATAAATAAACAATAATAATATTTGATTTGTTAATGCAAAGAGATAATAGATATTGTGTAACTTTATTTGTGGTTTAAAAACAAAAAAAGTATAGCATAACAATGAATAAAGAAATGGAGCTGGAAGAAAGCCTGATATTTTTCAAAATCCCCAAATAATAAAGAAAGAAAAAGAGGGTGAAATACAAAAGATGATGAAAATGATGATGGATATGATAAAAACTGAAATGAAAGAAATGCATCAAAAATTCAGGCAAAGTCAACAAAAGCTCAAAGCAGAATTGAAGAGAGAAATTAGTGAACTGAGAGTGGAAGTGAGAGAAAGAAGATATGAGATAAAAGGAAACGTAGAAAAAAAACAAAAAATCAGAGTTAGATTTAACTAAAGAAAGTCAGAAAATAGAAAAAGAAGTCAAGATGGTAAGAGATATAAGGGAAGGGAAGGATGAATGAGAAAATGTAGATCAAGAGATAGTAGAACAAGATAGCATTAAGTATAGCAATTGGGAAATAAAAATAATAAAGGTAAAAGATAATGTAAATGAGTTTTCACAAGAAACTAAAAGTGAAAAGGTTAAAGCAAATGTTCATGTTTGTTTTAAGCATAGATTTAAAACAAAAAAAGAGTAGGAAAAAATATTCTCAGTTTGAAGAAATATGGAGTTTTGCTAAGTATAAAAGTTTTATCATTTACAAGGCAGAAAATAGGATGGAACAGGAAAGAGATAAGGCAAGGGATAAACAAGAGGGGGAAGTTCATTTATATTATAGAGTTAGTAGAAAAAAAGAATGAACCGCCTGTTAGGAGTTAGATAATGGATGGAATGTTAAAGTAAAGGAAAGAAAATGACCGGAAATGGATAATGAATTTAAAAAAAAAACTTTTTGACATAGGTGATAAACCTAAATCAGAGAATTTTTTATTTAAAGCTAAAATAAAAAGTTGTTTTTGTAAATAATAATAATGGAGGCTTCACCGAATAAAAGATTTACTTTCATGTGCACATTAAGAAGAAAAATGTTTGTAAATAAATAGTTCAAATAAAATCAATAAAATCAAGCTAAACAAATAAGTATAATATATCTGTAGAAAAATAATAAATAAAGTAGCATAATAAAATAAAAGTTTGTTTGAATACTCACAAGTTAATAAAAAGAAGTTAAATAAATGGTTTAAAGTAATCAAGTTAAATAAATAAATAAAAATATGTAGAAAAATAATAAGTTAGTGTAATAAAATAAAATAGTTTATTTCTGAATAAACGCATGTTAATAAAAGCAAGTTAAAATAAATAGTTTAAAATAATATTGTAAGATTAGTGATAAATAATATAAATGAAAGTAAATCTGTTTAAGTTAGGAGTGTATTAAGAGATTGTAATTAATTGAAAGAAGGGTAGCAAACATAGAATAAGTTTTAGGAAAAGTTAAAGCTGTTAGCTGTATGCAATTAGCACCTGTAATGGACTATCATGGATCACCTTCTCAGGGGAAAGTCCCCATTCTCTTTAAAAATGTGCACTGGGAACAACCAGAGTAAGCCATGAATAACTTCTTTGAGGAAGAGTCCCCATATCTCGTACCTCATTTCCAAAGCATAAGTTGAATTGGACAGTAGAGGAATCCTGCCATTTGCAGTGACCTTTTCTTTTTCCAAAGTCCGGTATTAAAAACCAGCAAATGAAGCTTCATGTCATATGTGTAAGCTGGTATAAGCCAGAAAACTCTGCATCTACCTCATTTTAAGATCCATGTATCACAAAAATAGTGTTGTCCTCATGGTCATCATCCAGTATGGAATCATTGAAAGCAATGTCATCAGCATAAAAGGAAAAAAAGTATAGTCAAAGAAGATTGCCCTTGGCATGTATAGTTTTAGATAAAGAAAGTAAACTTAGAGAAATAAAATTTCATGTAAATATTTCAGGTTTAATAATTAAAGTTGTCAGAGATAAAATGGTCAAGACATGCATTTTACTCTTGTTGGGAGAGCAGTGTAATGTACTGATATCTTAGCTGTACATATAATAATTTTTGTCTAAAATTATTGAAATAAACAATTTCATAAACAATGTAAAGTTATAAACTTGATAATGAATAATAAAATCAATAAGTTGTCCATAAATAATGGAATTATAAACAAAGAAAAACATTTTGTTTGAAATAAATAAATTTATAAAAAACTAAAGAGTTATTATCAGTAAAAGTACAATTAATTAGTTAAAAGGGGGAGAGGGTTTGCTTCAGAAATGTTAAAACTAAAGGTTTAAAGATTTATTGAAAGGGGGAGGGAAATTAACTTAAAAATTTTAAAAAGTAAATAAAAGCTAAAGTATGACAGTTCAAGAAATAAATCATTGTATAAAATTGAAGGTACTCTCTCTTTTCATTTAAACTATTTAAAGAAAAAAAAGTAATCTTAAAAACTAAATAATGAGTTGATTTTAAAAATATACATGTGCATAAATAATGAGTGATTAATGTGTGTGTGTGTTAAAAATATTAAAAACAAATGAAAGCAAGTAATTGGAATGTCTCAAAGATTTAAATATTGTATATGCTCATAAGTGAGATAAAAACAGCATTTGCGATGGTTACTAATTAAAAATCTACAAAACAAAATAGCAATGGCTACCAACTGTCAACAGGATTAACATCTTATCAAAAGAATGCAATCAAAAACAGTGGAGGAATTTTAACAACAGATATAGCTAGTGGACAAAAAACCCATTAACAAAGTGACAACAGGTCATCATGTAGTCTGGTTTTTCTTTGATCAATCAGTAGAGTTCACAATCAGTTGAGTTCAATCTATCAGTTGAGTTCATTCAATCAGTTACTCAATCAGTTCTCATTCAGTCTTCTCATGCATTTGTTAATAATGGCCATGCAGTGTTGAACAGCTTTTAGGAGTGTATGATGAGCTCCAAGCCTGTCCTAAATACCAATAGCCTACCTGAGATGAAAGTAATGCATACTTAATAATCTGAAGCTGCACAATGTCTAACTGTCTCAAAGAATAGTGCCACAGAATAGTAAGCATAGAGACCTGGAATCCATCTGGTTGGAAAGATTTTCATGTGAAGCAGCAACCAGCAAGAAAACAAAATCCTACTGGAAATAAATTTCACAACAAGCAGCAAGAAGTATCCACATTCCGAAATCCTAGGTAATAAATAACATTTTCTTATTTTTATTTTTTATTAAAGTAGCCATTGCAATAATTTGAAGCCTCCAAGAGTCAATTAATAAATGAACTCTGTAGCATGCATAAAGAACTATTGATGTGCGTGTTTTTAAATGCCATGTATTATTTAATGCTTTTGTTATATTCTATTTTAGGGTATGAATTCAGAGTATGTGCATGGTTATTATATAAAATACTATTGTTTATATTAGTTAAGATTTATAAAAGTAGTTAAAATTAGAATAATAAATATTTAGTTAAAATAAATTATCTTTAAATATAATATTTGTCGGTCAATTCTTTTACCACTAATTAAAGCAACAATTTGTTATTATATGACTTTTGATTGAGCTAGTCATGGGATATTTCGAGCACTTGGGCCTACTGTCCAGAGCATGTCAATTACCCCATGTAATTAGCTGGTGCCTGAGGTTTACCTCAAAACAAATAAAGTGCTTTGGATAATAGCGGTTTGAATCTAGCAGTTGTGGTGGGCCATGGTCTGGAAATGTGATCATGTTATGTGTTGCATAGCTTGGTCTGATTGTGGATATCATTGATAGCTCTGCTATCAATAGTATTCTCCCTTCTGCTTGAAAGGTTGGTCCATTCACGTAATATGTATACTATAAAAATATAAAATTATGATAAGTAAGGTGTAAACTCAGTTATATGTATATATATATACTCTCAAATCATAAAATATTTCTTTACCATCTATCTTTTTATTATATAATTTTTTCTTAACTCCCTATATACTTACATTTTTTACATATATCCAATTTTTGTTGCATCTTACACCACCATTTATAAGCCCATCAATGCCAAACAATTTCTTAAAACATTTTTATACCTTACCAAATTACTTTTAATTATAAACAATATTTTAAACATCTTTCAACACACAAATTCACCAATATCATATCCAAATTCCTTTCTATGAATATAAATATTTGAATTTATATTATTTAAATGTTGTTTCAACTTTAATATAAATATGTTAGAAAATATTAAATTATATAAAAAAAGAATGGTAAAGGAAAGTTTATACATTAACAAAGACAAACCGATTTTGAATAAGACAAATTGTTATGGAAATGTTTATAATTGTAAAGTAATTTATAATGTACACAAGTAGAAATATATAAAAGATTTTGGTATTGGAGGATTTGTTAAGTGTATGTTTAGAAAGATGTTTGTTTAAAAAAATGTTTTGCAATTAAAAGTAATTTCAAGATTATAAAAATACTTTAAGAAATTGTTTGGTATTGATAAATGATAGTGTAAGATCTAACAAAAATAGGATATATATAAAAAATTTAAGAATATAGTGTAACGGGATATATATGCATTACATTTAAATTTTAATACTTAACTTTTTTGTAAATATCTAATACTAAATTAAAAGAACGAATGTTCAAAATGCACAAATAACGAATTATTAATTTATTAATATGTTTGATTTAAATATTAAAATGAAATAAATTTTAAAATAATGACAGAATCGAAGCAAACATTCTAATCTTTAAATAAAATATAATAAAAAACCTTTTAATTTTAAAAATAATGAAGAGATTACGAAAGAGATGAGTTGAGAAATAGAAACAAAAGACTTGCTTTTCCCCACCCAGAGATAAAAGACACAAACCTCAGTGGAAAACCCAAAATCTACCTAGCCACAAACACAAAATCTACTTGGATAAACCTAATGAACCAATGAAAAATAGATATGAAATATGAGAGATCGATCTGTGCATTCGAGAGATAAGGTGCCTTAGGATTATAAAAGGAAGAATTCAAAAGAAATAATTAGGGAGAATTAGAAAATTAATGTTTTAAATTCAACTGACTTTGCTGAAAGTAAAAAAAAATTTTAAAAAGCTGTTGTTGCCATCATAAAGAATGTAATCAGCTTCATCATGCTTCCTTCAGTGCAGCGGGCCAAAGGTAGCTTTTTTATTCACGGATCTCAGGATCAAACCACTGGTGCCATACACAGAAATCTTTGTCAAGCTTCATAAATTGTCATCATCTGCAAGAAAAGAGCCCTTGCATAAATTAGATCTTTGTCACGAAGGAATAAGCACAGGACAAAGGAAGGTATAAATTTCTAAATGATAAAATTAAATATAAACTCTTTTAAACTTAAAACTTCAAACTCTATTTGTCTTTAAAATGAACTATAGACTTTCTCTTTGGAGCAAACCTGAACTTTTATCTTTCTATAAACTTTGCAATTTTAAACACTTATTTAAAGTCTTAAACGTGATCTCTTAAAAAAAATGTATTGTATTTTATTTTTGTTTATTCATGCTAAAAAGATCTGTTTGTAATAGGGCAGGGGTTTGCTATTGCAAATGAATTTAAAGATAGAAAACACATCATTATTTGTGCATTATTAAATTTTAAAAATAGGTTAAAAATAGTATTTCTGAAAAAAAAAAAAAGTTAAATAATGTGTCATTTTAAAATGATTTTAAAACCTTAACTAAAGATTTTTTTTTAGGATTAAATTAATAAAATGATTTAATTAGTGGAGTGTAGATGGCTGCTAGACTTATTTAAATATATGTTAGTTTTAAAGGGGTTTTGATTTCAGACTATTTGTTTCATAGTTGTGTCAATGCTGGTGGAAGGATATATCGATGTTTATATCAATGTAATGTGAAGTGTGTTAGCACCTAGGGTGATGAGTCCAACTGAATGCATGACCCCAAAGAGGTAGTCATATCGTTGAAATGGATGCAGATGTATTTCCTGTGCCATTGACCCATTCCAGCACTATGGATTGGGAGGATAAGCATGGCAAGATAGACTGCTCTCCCATCCATATGAAGCATTTGTTTATTATATTACATGCATGATTCCTTCACCAGACAGATGTCCATTTCCTGTACTGGATTGAAGAACATGTTTTCTCCAATAATATCATGCTGTTCAGATGCACATTCCTGTCAGTGTGATTCTATGCTAACATGTTCACATTGCATTGGTTGCTGATATATATCTGGAAGCGAGCATTGTTGTGGCTGCGAACCTTTAGCCTGGAATCAAATGTTTGAAAATCTTTTAAGTGCATCATCTGGGTAGCTCATCTATACTCAACACTCTAAAATTTAAAATTAAAGTTAAAACAAATAAAAATAATAGTAAATAATAATGAAACATAAAATATATTTTTTTCTTATATAATAATTTTAAAGTTTGTGTGTTATTACTTATATAGACATAAATAAAATCTTTGTGTGTTATTAATACTGGCAGTGATTGCTTTTGTTATTCTTTATTAAAAAAATGTATTTAATAAATGTTTTTAAACTTCTGCTACCTCATGAGCTAGTGACTAGGGCTGGCAGTCATGATTTTAACAGCGCGTATCTGCCTACTTTATAAATTTTGTAGGTTCAAATGGCCTAGTGGCGCCCTCATACAGCAGATACCATAAGACTGGTTATTTCACTTCTTTCATGATTGCTATAATAGGGAGGTGAGGAAAATGCAAACTGTGTAATAAAAAGATTTGTAAGTAGATAGTAAAAGAAATATTTTATAATTTAAGAAAATATATATTTATAATATTAATATTGATATACATATTGTGCCAGGCACGTTTGACGTGGCCAAGCACAAGTTAAGGTTAAATGAATAAATGGTCTAAAATATTTAAATGGCCATTAAAGAGGGGGGTTATACAATTTATATAGTCAATATTCATTATAAATTGAGAGAGAGAACTGTGGCGATAATATAAACTCACACACACATACGTTTAAAGCCGATATTCAAAGGCTTAGAAATATGAATTTGATTTTTGTTTACTTTTATTTTTTTTTTAAAAAAAGAAAGAAACTCCAAAATGTAATTATAATTTTGAAGATTTTTGTTTTGTTAGTTAAAAGAAATGCTAACACATTTATTTACAATTTGTCAGTACTTTGTTATTATTTTTTTTTTGTGAGTGCTTACAATCAATGTAAAAGGGAGAATTTAACATACTATTATTTAAACATATTTAGAACTAATTTCAAGATCAGAGTTGTAATGGATATTTTTCTCTTCAGTTGCATTTGAGCAAGGGAGAGGGGCCATTGTCTTAAATTTAAAAAAAGCCTAAAGGCATTCTGGTTTCCTGTCCACTCTAAAATAATTTTAACTGGACAAAAAGAGTTTAATTAAACTTGCGATAATGTGTGGATAGAGGAATGTTCAAGTTATGTAAAACAATTTTTTGTTAAAACAAAAAAAAACTTCGATTGTGATATTGAAAATAATAAGAAAGTAAAAAGATGTTATCATTTATTGAAATTGTCATCAGAGATATTGAGATCTGAATGGATATAATCCATACTAATTGGAAATGAAATTTTTGAGATCACTTGGGTGATTACATTGGAATCGGCTAAACCAATTAGTAACACTAAAACCAATTCAATAAGATTTAATTATTTAATTTTGTGTCATGGAGGGGATACCTGAATTGAGATTGTATTGAGGTGGGAGATCTGTTCTGAAGTTGCGAGAGGGCAGTCTACCCTTACTTTTCGAAGAGAGCAGTTTACCTTTACTTTTGAAGAGAGAAGTTTACCTTTATTTTTTGAAGAGAGCAGTTTACCTTTACTTTTTGAAGAGGGCATTTTACCTTTGATTTTTTAAAGAGAGCAGTTCACTTTTGTCTTGCTGTTAAAAAGGCAAATCTTATTGGGAGCCTATTTCTAATTTTGGGAAGCTAATGCTATTCTGGGAAACACATGAAGTCATACAACTTTTTAATCATGCTGATTCTGATACCTTATAAGCTGGAAGATTTATTCTAATCAAAAGAAAAAGAAATAATACTCATTCCATCATTCTAAATCAACAGACATTAATCCAGGCCATCATTCAAATAATCTAGCAGTTAACCAGTCAGTTGATCCTGATGGAAGCTTAACTACAACATACCATCAAAGCCTGCAGTTAACCTAGGATTCACAAAACAAGAAAGGATGATCTATAGGGTTTAATATCCTGTTTAATATCCATCTCTCCAACTTAAAGATGCCAATCAAGCATTCAGCTGCATATAAAATGATTATGGAGTAGAAGCCCACTTCAGCATGTCCGTCCAGCTCCAATCCTGCCAGCCCAACATAATGTAAAAGCCGAGACCACCAAACACCAAAGTGATGATGACTAATTATACGAACTTGTACCACCATCAAGTCCAGCCCTTGTTGCAGTCGATGAATAGATAGACTGCCCACTCAAAGCCCATAGAAGGATGAAGCCTACAAACTTTGTTGGGTATACTATTATTTTTTGTATGTGTGTGTTTATTTTATAAGTTAATACCCACTTCATAAATATGTTTATGTAAATACGCAAACCAATACACCTTGTATATAACATTAATTTTTCCTTATTCGTTTAATATACATGTGTGAGTTTATAATCCACAGAGCACTATCTCTCCCATATTAATTATTTAATATACTTTTATTATTAAGAAAGAAATTCCTTTAATTAGTTTAACATTTTGACAAGCATTTCCATATGCTTATAATTTGTTTTATAAAAATGATTTATGTATTGTATGATTTTCATTATATATTTATTCAATTTGGGAACTTTGATTTTACATTTATGTTATAAATGTTAGGGGATATTGGGTTAATAAAAGATATTATAATTCTAAAGTGACTACTGACATATATATATATTGTACCTATATTGATATAGGCACATATAATTTTATCTAAAATTATATTATTAAAATAATCGTTCGTAAAAGAAAAACATAAAATTAAACATTGAAGAGTTTATTGCAGTTTGTTTTAGAAAAGGATAAGAATCAAGTAGTTTTCTAGCATTAGTTTTTGAAATAAAAAAAGTTACAATTAATTAATCAAAAGGGGGAGGGGGAGTCTTGGTTTGAGAAATGAAACTAAAAGTTTACAAAAGGAAATAAATAGTTTTATTAGTATTCGTAAAAATATAATTTAAAAAGTTAAAACATGCAAATCTCTTTTTATTCAAGTTTAATTAAAGAAAAAATAATGTTAAAACTAATATATGTGCGTATATATGTGCGATTGTCAACAATAGAATAAATGTTATTATAAATAAATGGAAGTTAAAGAAGATTATCATTAAAAAACACGGCAATGGCTATTAATTAATTAGAATATAAAACAACATTTCTGCATGGCTATTACTAATTAAACAATCTTCCAAAACACATTTATCAAAGGATTAATTGCTAAAGAATTTCAACAACAGATGTTTGCTGGAGGATATGAAAGGGACAACACATCATCGGTATAAATACTGAATATCTTATCGGACAATCAGTTGAGACAAGTCAGTTCACAAATTAGTTGAGTGAGTGCAGTTCACAAATTAATTGAATCAGTTGAGTTAATTATACCCAGAAACAAAATGCAGTGCTGAGAAGATTTAGGGAATTCACGCCTCTCCACAGCCTGAAAAGTCCAATGAAAACAGCAAGATCTGCCTGTGAAATAATGTCAACGTAACAACTTAGAAAATCTCCGTCAGTATCTAATTGTCTCCAATAGTAATAATCGTGAATAATAAGGAAACTCATCAAGGAAACGTCCCAGCTGGCTGGAAGCATTCATACTGGAACCATTCATACTGGAAGAAACAACAAACAAGAAGAAAACAAAGTGTTAAATCTATGTTCAAAATCCTAGGTAAAACATTTGCTTATTTTCGTTTATACTGTAATAGCCATTGCATTTCATTAATTCGTGCGAATCCTTCAAGAGTCTAATTATATGAACTTTATATCATACATAAATGAACTATTGATATGTGTGATTAAATTTCAAATGCTATGTAATACTTTATTATTATTATGTGTGTACATGAGTTAATAGGTGTGTGATCATTATATCAATATTTATTAGTTAAATTAGAGTGTTCTGTTATTAAATCTATAGGAATATTTAAACTAGTTTAGAAATGTTAATTTAAAAATATGCATGTGTTTTTATTAGAATTATAAAATGTTTAAATTTAGTAAATAAATGTTAGTTAATAAATTGTCTTTAAAATTAAACTTTATTTGTCGGTCAATTCTTTTTATCAATTCTTTTACAATTCTTTTTATAAATTCCTTTTACAATTCTTTATCAAGTCTTTTAACCACTAATTATGTATAATCTATTAGTGATTACAAACAGCTGAGCTAGTCGTGGATTTAGGCATTGAGTTAGTGGCCATTGCTCAAAGTGCATTATTTATTCATCCTTGAATAGACAGCTGGCACCCGTGTTTATACACAAACAAAAAAAGGTACTTTGAACTTGGTGTTGAACTCAACAGCCGAGAAGAAGTTATGTCCTGGAAATGTAATGCTAGTTATATATTTTATAGCTATCGTTTAGGCATACATACTCTCCGAGTATGTTCTTCTCTGCATAAGAGGCCGGTGTTTCGAATACACATATTTAAACACGGTTTAAATGGCTTTACCCAATGTGGGCCGAACTTGTCATAAATGACAGTTAATTAAATACTTTGTTCTTATTGAAAATAAAAATCTAGAAAGTTAAATTACGTGTGTGAAAGTGTTTTAATTTTTTTTTAAAAAAACAATTGACCGATTTTTTTTTCTTTAAATGAAAAGAGATTTTGACATGTACGCTATCAAATCAGAGACAGTTGATATTTGGGCAGAGTTAAAGCATTAGATCGGGTAGTGAAAAGGACTAAAAAGGTGGAGTTAGCGTGAGTTTCCGTCTTAGTAAGAAAAATAAATAAATAAATCGTAGAGTAAATTTAGTTTAACATAAGTGCTAGTACTTTGAAATTGAAAATTTCGAAAATGGATCCGAAAGAAAGCCCAATATATTTTAAAAATCCCCAGTTAGTAGAAAAGGAGAAAGAAGAAATATCTGAGATGCGAATAATGAGGAAAATAATGATGAATATGATGGAAGAAATGCATCAAGAAATTAAACAAAGCCAACAAGAGCTCAAAGAAGAACTCAAAGCAGAATTGAAGACAGAAATTAGTCAGGTTAAAAGAGAAATTAAAGAACTCAGAGCAGAAGTAAGAGAAATAAGATGTGAGATAACGGTAAAGGTAGAGAAGAACCAAAAAGTTATAGAGTTAGATTTAATTAAAGAAAGTCAGGAAGTTGAGGTCACGAAAGAGGTAGAAATTGAATTAGAATCAGATAGCATCGTACCAGATAAAGTAGAAACTTATGTAGAAAAAAGGTAGAAAATAGAGTAAAAGAGTTTTTACAAAGAATTAAAAATAAAAGGTTTAAAGTAAATGTTCGCATTCGCTGTAGACTTAAAACAAAGAGAAAGCGTAGAAAAAAATATTCCCAGATTGAAGTAATTCGGAGTTTGTCTAGGTATAAAGGTTTTCTGAGTTACGAAGTCGAAAACAGAATGGAAAGAGAAAGAGATAAAGCAATAAAATATAAAAGTGGAACTGATAAGAGAGGAAAGTTAGTTTATATTACAGAATTTGTAGAAAGAAAAAAGGAGCCGCCGGACATAGTGTAAAAGTTAGTAATCGGGTGGAATAGTAAAGGAAATAAACAAAAAAGACCGGAAATGGACTATGAGTCTAATATAATTATTTTGACATAGATGAAAAGCCTGAATTAGAATTTCGCTATTTAAAATGATGGATTGTTTTGTCAAATAATAATAATGGAGGCTTCGCAAAATAAAAGATTTTTTTTCTCCACGCACATATTAATTAAGGAAATGTTCGTAAATAAACAGTTCAAATAAATAAAAATCAATAAAATCAAGTTAAATAAATGGGTCAAATTAAGGATTTAGAAATAATGTTTGTAGAATTAAATAAAATGAATAAAATAATGGAAATACATAAAATAAAAACAATTTAAATAAATAAGTATAATATATCTGTAGAAAATAAATAAAATATTCATAGTAAAATAAAATAGTTTTTTGAATATACACATGTTAAAATAAAAGTTTGTTTTGAATACTGTAAGTTAAGAAAAGGATGTAAATAAATTGTTTAAAATAATCAAGATAAAAAAAAATCTCTAGTAAAATAATAATAAATGAATCATAATAAAGCAAAATAGTTTTTTTCTGAGTACACACACGTTAATATATAAGTTAAAGTAATGGGTTAAAGTAATATTGTAATATAAATAAATATGTAAATTGATGTCCATGATAGTTTAAAGATAATATTATAAGATTAGTGTAAAACTAAATATTTAAATAATGTTTGTAATGAATTTAAAAATAATATAAATGAAAGTCAATCTAAGTTGTATTAGGAGCATATAAGGGTTCGAATCTAAAGAGATGAGGGTAGTATTGAAATAAGTTAGATAAGGATTAAGTTTAAAGCTCTCGACTGGATAAATTCTAGTACCCGCAATGGATTGGCCAGGATCATTCCTCTTTTAAAAAGTGCACTGGCAACAACCAGAGTAATTCTTAAGTCACTTTTCAGGGGAGAATCCCCAAATCTTGTACCTCATTTTCCAAAGCGTAAGTCGGAAATGGACAGTTGAAAATTCCTGTCATTGCAGCTGCTTAGTCAAAGTCCGATCAAGAGAATCGGCAATTGTTTTTCAGGGCATAAGTCAGAAATGGACAGTTGAAATTCCTGCCATTTGCAGCCACCTTTTCTTAGTCAAAGTCCGATCAACAGAATTGGCAGCCGAAGCTTCGTTTATAAAAGATCCCGGTGCCACAAATTTAGTTTGTCCTCGTGGTCATTATCCAGGATGAACATTGTAAGCAATGTTACCAGCATAGAAAGAAGAAAAGCATAATTGGAAATTGGCCTTAGTATGGAAAGAAAAATATATAAAAAAGGCAAACTTAGAAGGAATAATAAATTAATATTTAATGTTGTCAGAGAAAATGGTCAAAAATGACATATTTTACTCTCAAAAAGGAGGGACAGTGTAATGTACCTATATGGATATAGGCACATATAATTTTATCTAAAATTATATTATTAAAATAATCGTTCATAAAAGAAAAACATAAAATTAAACGTTGAAGAGTTTATTGCAATTTGTTTTAGAAAAGGATAAGAATCAAGTAGTTTTCTAGCGTTAGTTTTTTAAATAAAAAAAGCTACAATTAATTAATCAAAAGGGGGGAGGGGGAGTCTTGGTTTGAGAAATGAAACTAAAGGTTTACAAAAGGAAATAAATAGTTTTTATTAGTATTCGTAAAAATATAATTTAAAAAGTTAAAACATACAAATCTCTTTTTATTCAAGTTTAATTAAAGAAAAAATAATGTTAAAACTAATATATGTGCATATATATGTGCGATTGTCAACAATAGAATAAATATTATTATAAATAAATGGAAGTTAAAGAAGATTATCATTAAAAAACATGACAATGGCTACTAATTAATTAGAATATAAAACAACATTTCTGCATGGCTATTACTAATTAAACAATCTTCCAAAACACGTTTATTAAAGGATTAATTGCTAAAGAATTTCAACAACAGATGTTTGACGGAGGATATGAAAGGGACAACATGTCATCAGTATAAATACTGAATATCTTATCGGACAATCAGTTGAGACAAGTCAGTTCACAAATTAGTTGAGTGAGTGCAGTTCACAAATTAATTGAATCAGTTGAGTTAATTATACCCAGAAACAAAATGCAGTGCTGAGAAGATTTAGGGAATTCACGCCTCTCCACAGCCTAAAAAGTCCAATGAAAACAGCAAGATCTGCCTGTGAAATAATGTCAACGTAACAACTTAGAAAATCTCCGTCAGTATCTAATTGTCTCCAATAGTAATAATCGTGAATAATAAGGAAACTCATCAAGGAAACGTCCCAGCTGCCTGGAAACATTCATACTGGAACCATTCATACTGGAAGAAACAACAAACAAGAAGAAAACAGAGTGTTAAATTTATGTTCAAAATCCTAGGTAAAACATTTGCTTATTTTCGTTTATACTGTAATAGCCATTGCATTTCATTAATTCGTGCGAATCCTTCAAGAGTCTAATTATATGAACTTTAGATCATACATAAATGAACTATTGATATGTGTGATTAAATTTCAAATGCTATGTAATACTTTATTATTATTATGTGTGTACATGAGTTAATATGTGTGTGATCATTATATCAATATTTATTAGTTAAATTAGAGTGTTCTATTATTAAATCTATAGGAATATTTAAACTAGTTTAGAAATGTTAATTTAAAAATATGCGTGTGTTTTTATTAGAATTATAAAATGTTTAAATTTAGTAAATAAATGTTAGTTAATAAATTGTCTTTAAAATTAAACTTTATTTGTCAGTCAATTCTTTTTATCAATTTTTTTTATCAATTCTTTTACAAGTCTTTTTATAAATTCCTTTTACAATTCTTTATCAAGTCTTTTAACCACTAATTACGTATAATCTATTAGTGATTACAAACAGCTGAGCTAGTCATGGATTTAGGCATTGAGTTAGTGGCCATTGCTCAAAGTGTGTTATTTATTCATCCTTGAATAGATAGCTGGCGCCCATGTTTATACACTGTGACACGACAACTTTCTTTCTTCCCCTACTAACTGAATTTTAGTTATTAGAATCATCATCGAGGGCGCCACCAAGGATTTCTCTCTTGGAACCTGGTCACGTAACTTTACATAAACCTGGTCTTTATTTATTTTCGAACGACGATTCACTGATTATAAACTTTGATTATAATCTTACAGGGGTTTTCCTTTAAGAACACTAACTAATTATTATAAATAATTCAAGAATTCAAGAATACGTTGGACAAAAAAACTTTTAATTTCTTTTACTACTATTTATTATTAATAACCTTATAATTCTATCCGATCCAGAAAGAACTGACTTACAATATCTGATTTTCCCTCTGTTTACTTTCTAATTATGCTTCTCAAATATTTACCATAGATTTACTCGCGCCTACACTAATACTGCGAATTCTAGCAGACGTGTATATAAGACGACTTATAGTATTTTTAATCTTTCCTGAAGTTTATTTTTAAACTTCACTTTCTTTGCTAAATAAATAAATTGCAAAAAATCTTACAATGAACGTATAAGTGTCTTTCGTTTTCTTATACTTTCAATGCTTTTTTTATTTTCTATTAACAAACGAGTAACACCCCAAGGTTCTCTGTTACTTGGCGACGCACTTTTATACCCCCACCCTGTTGTTACTCTCTAGATCGCATCGATATTAAATAATTTAAAATACAGTTATTCCAATATTTCATAAAAAATATTGAACGCAAATTAACATTAATAGATTACAATATTAAACAAATTTATTTCCCCCCTCTATTGTTGAAACATTCGTAATAAACATAATAAATGAAAATTAAATTAAAGATAAAGTTCTATTACGCTTTACTTAGAGTTCTCATTAATTAAAAGTTTATAATTACCCTGATCGATCAAAGTGGAGTGGCCTGATTTTCATAGGTTTTACATTCCATTGGTCGTGCCTTTGTCCTTGTATATGCGAATTCCATGAGTGTTCCTTTGGTTGTCCGGATAGCAATATCCGTTTCTTCCATTCCATAACTCTCTCGATAGCTTCATTCAGATGGAGTGGCAATCAATTCCCCAAAGGGGAGGTTGTGATAACTTTAGCCGCTATACATTTGACAAGAGTCCGCAAAAATTAAATTTCAATAATAATAATTTTTATTGTTCGAAACACAACTGCTTTCTTTATTGTCCTTGCTGGTCTCTAAAAGGCAAGTCAACTGATCTCTCCTCAAAGCGATCTTATCTCCACTCTTTCTTATCTTTTTTTTTTAATTAGCGTAATAGCAATTACTAACCAAATATTTTTACTTTGTGAAAGTTTCAACAATAGAGTATAATTACTACCAAGAATCTAATTTTGTTTTCTTTTCCCCACCCTTTTATCTCTCGAATTTTTCTCCCTTTTAATTAAACACTTTTAACATTTTTTTTTTAATAAATTATATTCAATTTTATTTGTTTATTTCAAAATAAAAGTTCAAAATTTTTACTCTTTCCATTAAATCAAAACCATTTGTTAATTAATTCTTTTTTTTCATTTTACAAACTATTTAACTTCAAAATATTTATGACAAATTATAAATATGTGAGCTTATATATATATATATGAGCTGACTTAAAATATCAGCTCATTGCCCCATTTGTCATAAAAAACAATAAAAAAAAAACTTTAATTGCCCCACAGTGACTTGTCCCAACTTTTCTTGGGGTTATAGTTACTCATACTCGCGGGTTCGTTACAGTTCTCCCATCTAACTTTACTTTCTCCACCTACCCCCTGGTCCTCCCATTCTATATCTTGTAATATTTCTAATGCTTCCTCAATGGATAACCGACGGTTTTCGGCCAACTTACGTTGCACACTTGACGGAAGGTTAAATCTGATAGTTCGCACTATCTGGAATTGATCCATCGGATATGCCTCCAAGGCTCTCAATTTTGCCGCTTGACGTTGAAAAAACTGACTGTACGTACCGTCTTTGTCCGCTTTATACTTTTCTTGCGATATCTTCATGCGTATGGTTTCTTGTTTCTCAATGCTCCAAAACCCTCGCAAAATCATAGTTCGATATTCTTGGAATGTAGGGGGTTTGTAATTTACCACCTTCCACCATTCCCTAGCAGCACCACTCAAATGGCTCGTTGCTATTATGATCTTCTCTTTTTCTTTCGACCTATGGACGTAGAAAAAATCATCTAGACTGTCCAGGTAGTCAAAGGGGCTTTCCTCCCTTTCCCCTTTAAATGTTTTTATGTGTATAAATTTCGCCAATGTGACCCTATCGAACTCTTCTTCTCCAGATTCATTGAGCTTTTTTTTTATTACCTCTATCTCTCGGTTTATTTGTATAGCCTTCTTGTTCGGGTTTTCTTTAGTTTCCCCTGTAAACTGCTCTGTCTCTTCGTTTTCTACCTTTTCTTTCTCTTTACTGACTTTATGGTCCTCTGGGTCTACGACTTCTCTCTTGTTTTCATTGTTCCTATTCTTTTCTTTCTCTTTTAATTCATTCACATCTTTCCTCAATTCTTGTATCATGCCTTTCATTTCTTTTATTTCTTTACGGTCTTCCATTACAATTTCTTTGAGCTCAGCGATAGCTTTCAATATTTCTTGCAACTGACACCGCTCGGGGTTTTTAAATGTTACCACCGGGCTTTCCATGCTACTTTCGTCCTCACTCATATTTTATTCTTTTGTTTTATTTAATTTTATATTCGAACTCATAACCTTCCCTACAAGAATACTGACATACCACCACCATCTGAAATCCACCCTCTTACTAAAAAATTTACTCTCTCTTTTAACTCTAATCTCTGGGCGTTTCTCTTGTTAACGAGCCCGACACGTTGGAAGCGCCATTTTCTAACTTTCCCCTCCTCACTCCTCTGTGACACGACAACTTTCTTTCTTCCCCTACTAACTGAATTTTAGTTATTAGAATCGTCATCGAGGGCGCCACCAAGGATTTCTCTCTTGGAACCTGGTCACGTAACTTTACATAAACCTGGTCTTTATTTATTTTCGAATGACGATTCACTGATTATAAACTTTGATTATAATCTTACAGGGGTTTTCCTTTAAGAACACTAACTAATTATTATAAATAATTCAAGAATTCAAGAATTTACTACTATTTATAATTTCTTTTACTACTATTTATTATTAATAACCTTATAATTCTATCTGATCCAGAAAGAACTGACTTACAATATCTGATTTTCCCTCTGTTTACTTTCTAATTATGCTTCTCAAATATTTACCATAGATTTACTCGCGCCTACACTAATACTGCGAATTCTAGCAGACGTGTATATAAGATGATTTATAGTATTTTTAATCTTTCTTGAAGTTTATTTTTAAACTTCACTTTCTTTGGTAAATAAATAAATTGCAAAAAATCTTACAATGAACGTATAAGTGTCTTTCGTTTTCTTATACTTTCAATGCTTTCCTTATTTTCTATTAACAAACGAGTAACGCCCCAAGGTTCTCTGTTACTTGGCGACGCACTTTTATACCCCCACCCTGTTGTTACTCTCTAGATCGCATCGATATTAAATAATTTAAAATACAGTTATTCCAATATTTCATAAAAAATATTGAACGCAAATTAACATTAATAGATTACAATATTAAACAAATTTATTTCCCCCCTCTATTGTTGAAACATTCGTAATAAACATAATAAATGAAAATTAAATTAAAGATAAAGTTCTATTACGCTTTACTTAGAGTTCTCATTAATTAAAAGTTTATAATTACCCTGATCGATCAGAGCGGAGTGGCCTGATTTTCATAGGTTTTACATTCCATTGGTCGTGCCTTTGTCCTTGTATATGCGAATTCCATGAGTGTTCCTTTGGTTGTCCGGCTAGCAATATCCGTTTCTTCCATTCCATAACTCTCTCGATAGCTTCATTCAGATGGAGTGGCGATCAATTCCCCAAAGGGGAAGGTTGTGATAACTTTAGCCGCTATACATTTGACAAGAGTCTGCAAAAATTAAATTTCAATAATAATAATTTTTATTGTTCGAAACACAGCTGCTTTCTTTACTGTCCTTGCTGGTCTCTAAAAGTCAAGTCAACTGATCTCTCCTCAAAGCGATCTTATCTCCACTCTTTCTTATCTTTTTTTTTTAATTAGCATAATAGCAATTACTAACCAAATATTTTTACTTTGTGAAAGTTTCAACAATAGAGTATAATTACTACCAAGAATCTAATTTTGTTTTCTTTTCCCCACCCTTTTATCTCTCGAATTTTTCTCCCTTTTAATTAAACACTTTTAACATTTTTTTTTTTAATAAATTATATTCAATTTTATTTGTTTATTTCAAAATAAAAGTTCAAAATTTTTACTCTTTCCATTAAATCAAAACCATTTGTTAATTAATTCTTTTTTTCATTTTACAAACTATTTAACTTCAAAATATTTATGACAAATTATAAATATGTGAGCTTATATATATATGAGCTGACTTAAAATATCAGCTCAACACAAACAAAAAAAGGTGCTTTGAACTTGGTGTTGAACTCAACAGCCGAGAAGAAGTTATGTCCTAAAAATGTAACAATAGTTATATATTTTATAGCTATTGTTTGGGCATACATACTCTCCGAGTATGTTCTTCTCTGCCTAAGAGGCCGGTGTTTCAAATACACATATTCGAACACGGTTTAATATATATATTTATCACATTTCTCTAAGCCCATATTAATTAGTTATGCGAGTTTTCCGATACCCATTCTTTTAACTGAGTATAAGAGTATGCTGAGCTAGCCAATGGGATACCTTCTTACTGGATCCTAAATATTTATTTTCATGAAAATACTTATTTATTATTTTTGTATGAATAGTTTTTTATTGGCACATATGCCCTAATGTTATTTGAACTTGCATATCCTTTCAGGAGGATAGTTAAATTTCTTTCTGAGAGTGGCATGAGGGGTTAGTTTAGAGTCATCCCCCAAAGGTATGTAAAAATCAATCTTTCTATAAGTATCTTCTGTGTCTGTAGCACTATTATGGTAAAGTCTTTGAATTTCTTCTTACTCCGGCATGTCGCAATATTTCTTGTCATGTTCGATTTATGCACATGTGCATATTAACGGAGTAAACATTAACTGGTATATATATATATATATATTGTACCATTTATTTAAATATGGTACAAATATATTGGCATTTTGTAAAAGCTAAAAAAAAGTAAATTTAGATTTTTTTGTTAATTAGTATAATTTTTTTCTAAACATACAATGAAAGTGAAAATTTCCGTCTATATTTTTTTTTATCCAGTTAAAAATAAAAGTAAAAATTGAAAAGAACAAAAGACACACAAATTACTAATCCAGATAAACTAATAGAAAAATCTTCTTGATTGATTAAAGATGGCTGAAAGACTTTATAAAAAAAAAGAAAACTTTATAGCTGAAAATGATAAAGAATGTAAAAGATTATAAACCTAAATGCCATGATAATAATATGTGCAGAAGTCTGAAAACTGGACTTGAGTATAAAAGAGACCAGTTTTATCATGGTCTTGTCTTGTCTGTTTTTCCTTTGGTTGGTCTTGGATAACAAAAATATATCCAGGATCACTCTATGCTGAAATAATTTTGCATGTTGGAGTGAGCTGGGGATTTTGCAGACATCGTCCCTGAAGATGGACACCAGAAAAGCTTTCATGACCAATCAGTAGGATAGACCAAGATCAACTTATAACCAATGGCTGAGCTAATTCTCCCACAAAAAAAACTATGCATAGTAATCTACAATCTTTTCGCTAAACTTACTGGTAAGCTAAGATTAACTTTTCCCGATTGTGACTTAAAGTTTGCAAACAACTCTTAAAAAAATAAGCTTAAAATAATCCTGATAGAGACTTTAATTTTATTGTTCAAGAGACTCTTGTTTACCCAAGAACTTTAATTGTTTAACTGTTATTTTTTTATTAATGGATTCATGTCTGGATTAGTGTGTGTTCTCTCAAGTATTATTTAATTTGTAATTTATCTTTAAACATTTTAATATGTTAGAATAAAAATATTTATTTGTAATAGCAACTTTTCTTTGTACATTATTGATGATTATTATTACATTTATTAATATTAGTTTAATAAGATTTGAGAATATAATTTACCTTTGCGAATATGTGTTGACTAAGCTCCAGGAATAATAATATCTAGAAAATAACTCTAGTTATGGTAAAATGTGATGCTTATTCTTTTAAAAGCATTTTTCTTTTTAATTTTTGAGACACAATTCGACGGATTTCAGCGGATTCTTATATGAATCCTGGTGCCCTTATAAAAGAAATAAAATCTGGTTCCATCGATAGCATAAGTCATAACAATTACTAGGTAGAGTTGATCAGGAAATATAGTTATGTTTTTAGAAATAGAAATGAAACTTTCTTTTTTTTCCATAACTTGATCAACTTACACAATTTATGTGTAACAAAGACCTAGTAAGATGGACAAAACCCTTCAATGGCACCGAACATGGGACCTTGATGCAACAACCACAACCTGAGATAAATTATAAAGAACATTACAATGATGACACAAAAACCCATAGCTGGAGAATGAATAGTTGTTTAAAAAAACTAACTAATTAAACCCTGATTATACAAATATAAAAACTATTTTTTAATATGACTTACAGAAAGAAAAATATATATTTTTTAATATGTCTAAAAAATCATGATCGCGGCTGATATAGATGTAAGTCACAAGTATTTGACCAGATAGGTGGGTACTGGAGAGGGGAAAAAGTATAGCCCTGAGTCCTTGTATGCAGTATATAACATAAGGCCATCTTTAAATGCCCATCAGTCTATTTCTAGCAGGAATCCTGAGAAAGGGGAGGGTGGACCAAGTTGCTGTGAGCCTATAAGACTCAAAACGATGAGCAACACTCATTTGTGCTTATAACTTGGGCTTCTTATTGTTAGTGTTATGCTTGAGTGGAAAGGGCACAGGTGAATGTGGAAATGTTTCTCATTCCCACTGTGTTAGACCCAAAAGTGGGTGTTAAAGCTGCACGTCACTTGTGAATGAGTCTACAAAATATATCAGCACGCTAATACAAAAAAACACATGAATACAGAATTAAAGCTTAAGAATAAAATAAGTTTAAACCCCTGCTTTATTCTCATCTCCTGGCCCCGGTGGTATGTTCTGTTTATTTATATATGGTACAAATATATTGGCATTTTGTAAAAACTAAAAAAAAGTAAATTTAGATTTTTTTTTAATTAGTATAATTTTTTTCTAAACGTACAATGAAAGTGAAAATTTTCATCCATATTTTTTTTATCTAGTTAAAAATAAAAGTAAAAATTGGAAAGAACATAAGACACACAAATTATTAATCCAGATAAGCTAATAGAAAAATCTTTTTGGTTGATTAAAGATGGTTGAAAGACTTTATAAAAAAAGAGAACTTTATAGCTGAAAAATGATAAGGAATGTACAAGATAATGACATGCACAGAGGTCTGAAAACTGGACCTCGAGTATAAATGGAAGAGACCAGTTTGATCAGGGTCTTGTCTTGTCTGTTTTTCCTTTGATTGGTCCTGGATAACAAAAATATATCCAGGACCACTCTATGCCGAAATAATTCTGCATGTTGGAGTGGGTCATGGCTTTTGCTGACATCATTTCTGAAGATGGACACCAGAAACGCTTTCATGACCAATCAGCAGAATAGATCAAGATCAACTTATAACCGATGGCTGAGCTCATTCTCCCACAAAAAAAAACTATGCATAGTAATCTACAATCTTCTCGCTAAACTTACCGGTAAGCTAAGATTAACTTTTCCCAATTGTGACTTAAAGTTTGCAAACAACTCTTAAAAAAAAAAACTTAAAATAATCCCGATAGAGAATTTAATTTTATTGTTCAAGAGACTCTCATTTACCCAAGAACTTTAATTGTTTAATTGTTATTTTTTTATTAATAGATTCATGTCTGGATTAGTGTGTGTTCTGTCCAGTTTTATTTAATTAGTAATTTATCTTTAAACATTTTATTTCTAATAGCAACTTTTCTTTGTACGTTATTGATGATTATTATTAAATTTATTAATATTAGTTTAGTAAGATTTGAGAATATAATTTACCTTTGCCAATATGTGTTGACTAAGTTCCAGGAATAATAATGTCTAGAAAATAACTCTAGTTATGGTAAAATGTGATGCTGATTCTTTTAAAAGCATTTTTCTTTTTAATTTTCGACATGCGATGTGACAGATTTCAGTGGATTCTTATATGAATCCTGGTGCCCTTATAAAAGAAATAAAATCTGATTCTGTAGATAGCGTAAATCATAACAATTACTAGATAGAGTTGATCAGAAAATATAGTTATGTTTTTAAAAATAGAAATGAAACTCTTCTTTTTCCATAACTTGATAAATTCATGCAATTTATGTGTAACAGAGACCTAGTCAGATGGGCAAAATGCTTCAATATGTTTATATTAAATCCTTGATAATGACTGCAGAAAAAGTAATCAAAACATAGAAAGATGAAAATAATGTATTTTTTGAAACATATTGTGCCAGGCACATTTGTTGTGGCCAAGCACAAGATAAAGTCAGATAAATTAATGGTCGAAAATATGTAAATAGCCATTAAATGGGGGGGGGTATACTATTTATATAATTGAAATTTGTGTAATGTATAATATGCGTTTGTATATTTATTCAATTTGGGAACTTTAATTTTATATTTATGTTATAAATGGTAGGGGGTATTGGTTTAATAAAAGATTTTATAATTTAAAAGCGGCTACTGCCATACATTCCACATTTTTTTCATCATTTACTTTCTCTAAGCCCATATTAGTTAATTATGCGAGTTTTCCGAGCCCCAATTCTTTTAACTGAGTATAAGAGTACGCTGAGCTAGTGAATGGGATACCTTCTTACCAGAACCTAAATCTTTATTTTTGTAAGGATACTTATTTATTATTTTTTATGAATAATTATTTATCGGCACACATGCCCTAATATCATTTGAACTTGCATATCCTTTCAGGAGGAGAGTTAAATTTCCTTCTGGGAGTGGCACGAAGGGTTGATTTAGAGTCATCCCCCAAAGGTATGTAAGAGTCAATCTTTCCATAAGTATATTCTGTGTCCATAACATTGTTACGGTAAAGTTTTGAATTTTTTCTTACTCCGGCATGTCACCATATTTTCCCTCATGTTCGGTTTATGCGCATGCTCATACTAACGGAGTAAACATTAACCGGTATAGAAATGTAATTTTTGGCACCTAACATGTAAGCCTTACTTAACATGGCCAGTATAGGAAAGACACAGCTGCTAAACGTCTAAAGAAAAGAGAAAATCTTGCAAAATCTCAAAAATATTGGGAATGATTTTTTTATAGAGACAAGATTTGAAAAAAGAGTTTACGATTACGAAACTTAATAAATAAAAATTCTAAACTTTGTTTTGTTTTTGAAGTGATGTTTGTCACTACAGTAGTACTTGTTTAGATTATATTACCATGTGTGCATATTTAAAATAAAAAAGTTTACGACTGAGAATCTTTATAGATAAGAATTCTAAGTTTTTTTTTTGAAGTGACGTTTGTCACTACAATAATACTGACTAGGTTTATTTTGTCATATATACGTATTTAATAATAAAAATAAAAGGCAGTATAAAAGTATAAACTGCACAATTAGTAAAAATAAACAGCAGTATATAGGTATAATCAAATCTAATATATAAGAATTTTAAGCTTTATTTTTTTTTTGAAGTGACCTTCGTCACCACAATACTATTGGTTTAAATTGTTTTAGCTATGTATAAATATTTATAGTAGAAATAAATTTTAAAAAAAAGTTAAATAAATAGAACAATTGTAGAAAGAAATAGACTGCAGTATAAATAAGTAAACTACGTATTGTATAAAAACAGGCGGTGAATCTTAATAAATAATAACTTTAAAAACTATTTTGTTTTTGAAGTGACCTTTCGTCGCTACAGTAATATTGATTTAGATTGTTTTAGCTACATATAAGTGGTTATAGTAAAAATAAATGATAGTATACAAGCGTAAACTACGTATTATATAAAAACAAGCAGCGGACTGTGGAAATAAAGATTTTTTTGTAAAAAGAGAAAAGGGAAAGCAAGTCTTTATTGAATAAAGTAGAATTGTGAAGTTGCATGATAGGGAATTTAGTTTTTGATGGCACATAACAGTTCAGAATCGTAATACTATCATGATCAATTCCTTTTTCGTTTTGTTTTGAAAACAATTCCAATACATGCACAATTTAATGTTAGCTGGGTTTGTATATGTTTTTATTGGTGTTTGAAGGGTGATCTCGGAATAATTTTATTATTTATAGTTAATAAATGAATGAGAGAAATATAACTCAGAAGGGAGAAATAAATGACGGTTGGGATAAGGGAAGCTCGGTATGGCACACGCTGAAAAATTTTATGAAAAGAAATAAGTAAAGAGAAATTAAGTTAAACAAAGAAGCATTAAACCATAGTCTTAAGAGTTAATCAAATAAAACATAGTTAAAGTCATATAACAAAGCAAATTTATAATCAATTGAAAATAATACTATATATGTGGACAAGATCACAGTCCAGAAAGCAAAAAAAGATAGATATGAGTGAAAAGCATGATGAAATAAATGGGTAAATGGCACAAGAAAGCCAGCCTCAAAGATCTGAAAGTGGAATAGAGAAAGCAATGGAGCCTCAAAGTGAAGGAAAACCGATAGGGGAAAATGAAAACTTAATGAAAATGATGGAGATGTTTGTAAATACTATAAGACTCAACCTTAGTCAGATGTCTAATCAATTAAAAGAAAGGTTGGAGGAAATAGTACGAGATGTAGCTAAAAGGTTTGATGATTTTAGGGAAGAAATATCCTTAGGGATTGAAACAAGGTTTCAAGGTGCAGAAGAAAAATGTAGGGGCCTCCATCAGATTAATAGTGATAGGTTGGAAGAAATCCAAACAAGGCAGCAAGTAATGGAAGCAGATTGCAAGAGAATACAAGAAATAGGCAAAAAGGTTGAAGAAAGTGAAAAAAGTTATAGCGACAGGATAGAGAAATTAGAAATGTGCAGAGCGGCAAGCAATGATAAAATAGGGGATCTGTGTCAGACAGTTAGCCGGATTGAACAACAGATGGCAAAGATGGAAAGGTTTATCAATACTGTGAGACTTGACCTCAACCAGATGTCAAGGGAGATAAAAGATATGAGAAGGGAAACATCAAATGAAATAGAAAAGAGATTGGAGAGAAAGGGTGAATACCTTCAACAAAGTAATAAAGAGGAGTCAGAAAAGGAGACAAAACAAGAGTATAGCCATAGCAAGGCTAAAAAGAAGAGGAGAAAGCAAAAAAAAATAACAGGGAAAGAAATGTCAAATTTAGTATGTTCATGGTAAGACAGGGTACCGAACTATGCTCTGCAGAACTGTCCTAAGATAACAGTGTTGCTGGAAGGGATTGAGAGAACAGCTTTATTGGACTCAGGGAGTCAAATCTCTGTGATATCGGAGAAATTATACCAGCACTTATTAAAAAAAAATCCAGAGGTCGAGATCCTCCCATTGAAACTCACCCAAGTAACACTAGCAAACAATCGCAAAGTAAAACTTGTGCCAAGACAAATCTGGCTACAATTAGAAATCAATGGTCAAGTAACCCCCCATGTGTTTCTAACAATGAACCATTTAATCCATGAGGTGGTGCTCGGTTCAGACTTCTTGCATAGGAGCAAATGTATATTAGACTACGAAAAGGAACTTGTCGTATGCAATGGCCAAGAAACCAAATTTTTACACCCTCAATCATATCATGATAAATGGACATGTTGCCTTAAACAGGCTGCCCCAGATATGCTGGTAGAAAAGGTGAATGAAGTGAGATCGGTCTCTGTGGAAAGTAAAGAAAGAATTAAAGCTATGCTGCAGAACTATAGTGATATATTCTCAGAAAATCCTGGGATTATTGGGGGGTACCAACAAAGAATTAAGCTCAAGCCAGGGGAACCATTCCAAGCACGATCATACCCTATACCTCATCAGTTTAAAGAGGAAGTGGAAAAGCAGTTGGAGCAGATGTTGGAGTGGGGAATTAAAAATGTTCTTAATCCCCTAGTTATTGTAAGAAAAAAAATGGAGCCATCCAGCTATGTTTAGATGCCCGGCAACTCAATAGGGCCACAATACCCAATTGTACCATCCCTCCACCCATGCATGATTTATTAATGAAGTTTAAGGGAAAGAAAGTCTTTTCAACATTCGATTTGACTGCCAGATCGAGCTGCACCCAGCGGACCATCAGTACACAACTTTTAGATATGGAGGGCATTCTTATCAATTTAACTGAATGCCTTTTGGTTTGGCCAACAGTGGAGCCATTTTGCTAAGATGCCTGGACCAAGTTTTGTCAGCAGAAACAAAGAAAAGCGTAACTATGTATGTGGATGATGTAGTTGTGGCATCCACATCAATCCAGCAGTTGGAATTATTCTTCAGAGAGTGCAGGGAAAGGGGGATTAAGATAAACATGAAGAAAAGTGTGTTCATATCAGAGGAGATTGAATTCCTGGGTCATCTGGTTAGCCAGACAGGGATTAAACCTCATCCCGATAAAATAAAGGCCATCTCGGAATTTCCTGTGCCTAAAACTAAATGCCAGATTCGGTCATTCTTAGGAATGTGCAATTTTTACAACAGGTTTTGTGAAAAATTTGCCAACCAAATGGAACCTATTTTGAAGCTGCTCAGAAAGGAAACAAGGTGGAACTGGACTGCAGATCAAGAGGAATGCTTCGAAAGGGTCAAGATGAGCTTCATAAAACAGGTTGTACTCGCATACTCAGACTTTGGCAAAACATTTTTACTTCAAATTGACAATAGCGGGTATGGGTTGGGTGTCACCTTGTCTCAGATCCAACCCGGATGGGAGAATAGGTGTTGTATTTCATAAGCCATTTATTGAAGGTGCCTGAGATCAATTACATGGTCACAGAGAAGGAGGCTCTAACCATTGTATGGGCTTTCCAGAAATTTTGGCCCATGTTATTGGGATCTGAGGTGGTGGTGATCACCGACCACAAGAGTTTAGAGTTCCTCAACCATAGTTACCTCACTAATAGCCACCTTGTGAGATGGAGTCTGTTCCTCCAGGAGTTCAATTACATGGTTCAGTACTGCAAAGGGGCTGAAAATGTAGTTGCTGATACTTTAAGTCGCCATCCCATGCCTCTCCAGCAAAGACATTTGAATGTGGACCAAGCATACATGATGAACATGACCTTATGTGTGGATGAATCCATAGAACATGAACTAGCTCAGATAGCTGTAGAGCAATGAGATGATGCAGGTTTAAATCAAATTATAATGCAGTGTCAGGACAAAACCCTAAGAGATGATTCAATACCCGAAAGGACCATGCAACGATACACACTGATGGAGGAAATACTGCATTATCAAGTTCAAGAAGAAAAAGATGAATGGAGGGTCGTGGTACCATTGAAGATGAGGCACTCTCTCATTCAATATATCCATTGCTTATATGGGCATTACAGAACCCCAAACACAGAAGATTTCCTCAGGTGCTGGTTTTATTGGCCATGGATGCACTGGGATGTAATGTATGTGATGAACAAGTGTGAAATATGCCAGAGGGCAAAACCACCCAACAAAAGTTATGTGAACCCCATGGAGTCGATTATACCTCAAAACTCAAGGGAGATAATGGCCATTGATTTTTATGGTCCTCTGCCACCCTTCAATTGTAAAAGATACTTGTTGGTGGTGTATGACCTTTTCTCCAAATTTGTGGTTGCTTATCCATTATCTAGGACTACTACACAAGAAACTATTAAAGTACTGCAATCCCTGCATTTCCCACGTATCGGGAAACCTCAGACCATCCTATCAGATCATGGGACACTCTTCATATCAGAAGAATGGAACACAGTGGACAAATAAACAGGGAATCAAACATATACTCATCTCCATCCGCAACCCTCAGTCAAACCCCTGTGAGCGGGTTATGTGGGAGCTAGAGAGACTTTTTCATACTTATCTACCCGACAACCATAGAGGGTGGGTCAAGCAGTTACCTCGAATATTAGACTTTATTAATTGGTCGGTTAGTGAATCCACAGGATTATCTCCAATACGCCTTCATTTTGGAAAACTAGCCCCTAAGTTGTTTAAGACGAAATTACCTGAAGGTACAGGTGAAACTGTGGACATGGAAACAGATAGAAAGGAGGCTTATGCCCAAATGCAGCATATGAGCACTATGAGAAAGAAACAGAAGGGTGCATCAAAGCATCAATTCAAAATAGGGGATAGAGTGATGGTAAGGACTCCTCATGTAAGTATACCGGAGAAATTCTGATTTAAAAAATTCTGTAACCTTTATGAAGGTCCATTCGAAATTGTGGAATGCAAAGGAAATAATGCTTTATGGATTAAGACAGAGCAAGAGATCAAGGGCACTTACAATGCGAGAGCCTTGAAACCTGTAGTATAAAATGTTAAGTTTTTGAAAAATACGATTAATAATAAAGACATTAAAATGATAAACTCCATTTAAACGTCTCATGTCAGAGGGGGCTATTGTGCCAGGCACATTTGATATGGCCAAGCACAAGATAAGGTCAGATAAATTAATGGTCGAAAATACATAAAAAGCCATTAAATGGGGTGGGTGGG